>JAWDGP010007970.1:0-10012 GCA_033675545.1 Elysia crispata
TGACTGTTTTGCACTCCACCACTACTCGTAATCGGAAAAATTACCACTTATTTTTCTTTTTTCGAAATTTCGCCTTAACGTGCCATAAAGCCATAAAATGCCGCTAAGCGCGCTCAACTTTAATTTTTTACAAATTACCTTTTTTTCCCCGTGATTACGCGAACACATACACCTACCCACTCACACTCCGTTTTTCCGGCCCATAATGCCTAAAAAACATCCTTAAGACCTTTTTCTTAAAATTACTTTTTTTTTTGCTTTCTACTCCTTCTCCTTACCCCCGAAACACTTCCTAATCATCTTTTTCGGCAAACAAACGACCAAAAATGGTCAAAAAAGCTCCCTCAAGGACGAAAAAAAAATTTCTTTTTTTTTATCATTTATTTCACATTTTCCCTCTCCCCTTACGGAAATAAAAAAAACCAAAACCACATACTTTTTCGCCCTTTTTATCACCGGAAATAGGAAAACCGGAAGGGAAAACTTCCCATCAAAAATTTTTCTTTTTTTTTTTTTTGACTTTTTTGCACCCTACTGCTGCCCTAATTGCCTACGGCAAAAAGGGCAGTAAGTAAGTAAGTAAGCACCCTACCGCTCCTCGTAATCGGAATATTTAACACTTACCTTTTTTTTTTTGGAAATTCCGACTTAAAGTGCCCTAAAATGCCGCTAAGGGTGCGCAAGTTTCATTTTTTTCTCATTACCTTTTTTTCCCCGTGATTACGGGAACACATACACCTACCCACACACACTCCGTTTTTCCGACCCATAATGCCTAAAAAACACACTTAACACCTTTTTCTTAAAATTACTTTTTTTTTATTTCTCCTCCTTCTCCTTTCAACCGGAACACTTCCTAATCATCTGTTCCGGCAAACTAACGACCAAAAATGGTCAAAAAAACTCCGTAAAGGACAAAAGAAATTTTCTTTTTTTTTTCTAATTTATTTCACCTTTTCCCTCTCACCTTACGGAAAAAAAACAAAATCACTTACTTTTTCCGCCCTTTTGATCACCGGAAATAGGAAAACCGCAAGGGAAAACGTCCCATAAAATTTTTTTTTCTTTTTTTTTTTTTGACCTTTTTGCACCCTACCGCTCCTCGTAATCGAAAAATTACCACTTACCTTGCTTTTTGAAAATTCCGACTTAAACTGCCCTAAAATGCCGCTAAGCGCGCTCAAGTTTCCTTTTTTACAAATTACCTTTTATCCGCCGTGATTACGCGAACACATACACCTACCCAAACACACACCGTCTTTCCGACCCATAATGCCTAAAAAAACGCGCTTGACACCTTTTTCTTAAAATTCCTTTTTTTTTTGCTCTCTACTCCTTCTCCTTACCCCCGAAACACTTCCTAATCATCTTTTCCGGCAAACTAACGACCAAAAATGGTCAAAAAAGCTCCCTCAAGGACGAAAAAAAAATTTCTTTTCTTTTATAATTTATTTCACCTTTCCCCTCTCGCCTTACGGAAAAAAAAACAAAACCACTTACTTTTTCCGCCCTTTTGATCACCGGAAATAGGAAAACCGCAAGGGAAAACGTCCCATCAAAAACTTTTCTTTTTTTTTTTTTTTTTGACTTTTTTGCACCCTACCGCTCCTCGTAATCGGAAAAATTACCACTTTTCTTTTTTTTCGAAATCCAACTTAAAGTGCCCAAAACTGCCGCTAAGGGTGCGCAAGTCTCGTTTTTTTCACATTACCTTTTTCCCCCCGTTATTACGCGAACACATACACCTACCCATACACACTCCGTCTTTCCGACCCATAATGCCTAAAAAACGCTCCTAAAACCTTTTTCTTAAAATAACTTGTTTTTTGCTCTCTACTCCTTCTTCTTACCCCCGAAACACGTCCTAATCATCTTTTCCGGAAAACTAACGAACAAAAATGGTCAAAAAAGCTCCCTAAAGGACAAAAAAAAATTTTCTTTTTTTTTATAATGTATTTCACATTTTTCCTCTCCCCTTCTAGCGAAAAACAAAACCACTTACTTTTCCGCCTTTTTTATCTCCCGAAATAGGAAAATCGCAACGGAAAAGGTCCCATCAAAAATTGTTTTTTCTTCTTTTTTTTTTGGACTTTTTTGCACCCTACCGCTCCTCGTACTCGGAAAAATTACCAGTTATCTTTTTTTTCGAAATTCCGACTTAAAGTGCCCAAAACTGCCGCTAAGGGTGCGCAAGTTTCAGTTTTTTCAAATTACCTTTTTTCCTCCGTGATTGCGCGAACACATATACCTACTCACACACACTCCGTTTTTCCGACCCATTATGCTTAAAAAAACGCTCTTAACACCTTTTTCTTAAAATTACTTTTTTTTTTGCTTTCTACTCCTTCTCCTTACCCCCGAAACACTTCCTAATCATCTTTTCCGGCAAACTAACGACCAAAAACGGTGAAAAATCTCCCTAAAGGAAAAAAAAATTTTCTTTTTTTTTATAATTTTTTTCACATTTTCCCTCTCCCCTTACGGAAAAAAACAAAACCGCTTACTTTTTCCGCCTTTTTATCACCGGAAATAGGAAATCCGCAAGAGAAAAAGTCCCATCAAAAATTTTTTTTTCTTCTTTTATTTTTTGGACTTTTTTCCACCCTACTGCTCCTCGTACTCTGAAAAATTACCACTTACCTTTTTTTTCGAAATTCCGACTTAAAGTGCACTAAAATGCCGCTAAGCGCGCTCAAGTTTCATGTTTTACAAATTGCCTTTTTTCCGCCGTGAGTACGCGAACACATACACCTACCCACACACACTCCGTTTTTCCGACCCATAATGCTTAAAAAAGGCGCTTAACACCTTTTTCTTAAAATTACTTTTTTTTTTGCTCTGTATTCCTTCTCCTTACCCCCGAAACACTTCCTAATCATCTTTTCTGGAAAAATAACGACCAAAAACGGTCAAAAAGCTTCCTAAAGGAAAAAAAATATTTTCTTTTTTTTTTTTATTTATTTCACATTTTCCCTCTCCCCTTACGAAAAAAAACAAAACCACTTACTTTTTCCTCCCTTTTTATCACTGGAAATAGGAAAACCGCAAGGGAAAACGTCCCATAAAATTTTTTTTTTTTTTTTTTTTTTGACAGTTTTACACCCTACCGGTCCTTGTAATCGGAAAAATTATTACTTACTTTTTTTCCGAAATTCCGACTTAAAGTGCCCTAAAATGCCGCTAACCGCGCTCAAGTTTCATTTTTTACAAATTGTCTTTTTTTCCGCCGTGATTAGGCGAACACATACACCTACCCACACACACTCCGTTTATCCGACCCATAATGCCTAAAAAACCGCGCTTAACACCTTCTTCTTAAAATTACTTTTTTTTTGTTCCCTACTCCTTCTCCTTACCCCCGAAACACTTCCTAATCATCTTTTCCGGCAAACTAACGACCAAAAAGGTTCAAAAAAGCTCCCTAAACGACAAAAAAAGAATTTCTTTTTTTTTTTATAATTTATTTCACATTTTCCCTCTCCCCTTACGGAAAAAAACAAAACCACTTACTTTTTCCTCCCTTTTTATCACCGAAAACAGGAAAACTGCAAGGGAAAACGGACCATAAAAAACTTTTTTTTTTTGACTTTTGTGCACCCTACCGCTCCTCGTAATCGAAAAAATTACCACTTACCTTTTTTTCCGAAATTCCGACGTAAAGTGCCCTAAAATGCCGCTAAGCGCGCTCAAGTTTCATTTTTTACAAGTTACCTTTATTCTGCCGTGATTACGCCAACACATACACCTACCCACACACACTCCGTTTTTCCGACCCATACTGCCTAAAAACGCGCTTAACACCTTTTTTGAAAATTATTTTTTTCTTGCTCTCTACTCCTTCTCCTTACACCCGAAACACTTCCTAATCATCTTTTCCGGCAAGCTAACGACCAAAAATGGTGAAAAAGCGCCCTAAAGGAAAAAAAATTTCTTTTTTTTTTAAATTTATTTCACATTTTCGCTCTCCTTTTACGGAAAAAAACAAAACCACTTACTTTTTCCTCCCTTTTTCTCACCGGAAATAGGAAAACCGCAAAGGAAAAAGTCCCATAAAAAATTTTTTTTTTTTTTTTTTTTTGGAATTTTTTGCACAATACCGCTCCTCGTACTCGGAAAAATTACCAGTTACCTTTTTTTTCGAAATTCCGACTTAAAATGCCCAAAACTGCCGCTAAGGGTGCGCAATTTTAATTTTTTTCACATTACATTTTTTCCGCCGTGATTACCGGAAAAAAATACACCTACCCACACACACTCCGTTTTTCGGACCCATAATGCCTAAAAAACGCCCTTAACACCTTTTTCTTAAAATTACTTTTTTTTTGCTCTCTACTCCTTCTCCTCACCCCCAAAACACTTCCTAATAATCTTTTCCGGCAAACTAACGACCAAAAATGTTCAAGAAAGCTCCCTTAAGAACAAAAAAAAAATTTCTTTTTTTTATAATATATTTCACATTTTTTTCTCTCCCCTTACGGAAAAAAGAAAATCCACTTACTTATTCCGCCCTTTTTATCACCGGAAATAAGAAAACCGCAAGGGAAAACGTACCATAAAAAATTTTTCTTTTTTTTTTTTTTTTTTTGACTTTTTTGCACCCTACCGTTTCTCGTAATCGGAAAAATTACCACTTACCTTTTCTTTCGAAATTCCGACTGAAAGTGCCCTAAAATGCCGCTAACCGCGCTCAAGTTTCATTTTTTACAAATTGCCTTTTTTCCGCCGTGATTAGGCGAACACATACACCTACCCACACACACTCCGTTTATCCGACCCATAATGCCTAAAAAAACGCGCTTAACACCTTTTTCTTAAAATTACTTTTTTTTTGCTCTCTACTCCTTCTCTTACCCCCGAAACACTTCCTAATCATCTTTTCCGGCAAACTAACGACCAAAAATAGTGAAAAAGCGCTCTAAAGGACAAAAAAAATTTCTTTTTTTTTTAAATTTTATTTCACATTTTCCCTCTCCCCTTACGGAAACAACAAAACCACTTACTTTTTCCGCCCTTTTTTATCAACGGAAATAGGAAAACCGCAAGGGAAAAAGTCCCATAAAAAATTTTTTTTTCTTCTTTTTTTTTGGACTTTTTTGCACCCTACCGCTCCTCGTCCTCGGAAAAATTACCAGTTACCTTTTTTTTCGAAATTCCGACTTACAGTGCCCAAAACTGCTAGTAAAAGTGCGCAAGTTTTAGTTGTTTTTTTTAATTACCTTTTTTCCCCCGTGATTACGCGAACACATACACCTACCAACTTACACTCCGTTTTTCCGACCCATAATGCCTACAAAACGCGCTTAACACCTTTTTCTTAAAATTACATTTTTTTTTGCTCTCTACTCCTTCTGCTTACCCCCGAAACACTTGTTAATCATCTTTTCCGGCAAACGAACGACCAAAAAGGTTCAAAAAAGCTCCCTAAACGACAAAAAAAAATTTCTTTTTTTTATAATATATTTCACATTTTTCCTCTCCCCTTACGGAAAAAAAAAACCACTTATTTTTTCCGCCCTTTTTATCACCGGAAATAGGAAAACCGCAAGGGAAAACGTCCCATAAAAAATTTTTCTTTTTTTTTTTTTTTTGTCTTTTTTGGACCCTACCGGTCCTTGTAATCGGAAATATTACCACTAACCTTTTCTTTCGAAATTCCGACTTAAAGTGCCCTAAACTGCCGCTAAAAGTGCGCAAGTTTCAGTTTTTTTTTAAATTACCTTTTTTCCGCCGTGATTACGCGAACACATACACCAACGCGCACACACTCCTTTTTTCCGACCCATAATGCATAAAAAACGCGCTTAACACCTTTTTCTTAAAATTACATTTTTTTTTGCTCTCTACTCCTTCTCCTTACCCCCGAAACACTTTCTAATCATCTTTTCCGGCAAACTAACGACCAAAACCGGTGAAAAAGCTCGCTAAAGGAAAAAAAATTTTCTTTTTTGTTATAATTTATTTTACGTTTTCCCTCTCCTCTTACGGAAAACAACAAAACCACTTACTTTTTCCGACCTTTTAATCACAGGAAATTGGAAAACCAAGAGGGAATCCGTCCCATAAAAATTTTTTTTTTCTTCTTTTTTTTTTTTTTGGACTTTTTTGCACTTTACCGCTCCTCGTACTCGGAAAAATTACCACTCACCGTTTTTTTCGTCATTCCGACTTAAAGTGCCGAAAACTGCCGCTACGGGTGCGGAAGTTTAAGTTTTTTCAAATTATCTTTTTTCCGCCGTGATTAAGCGAACACATACACCTACCCACACACACTCCGTTTTTCCGACCCATAATGCCTAAAAAATGCGCTTAACACCTTTTTCTTCAAATTACTTTCTTTTTCCTCTCTACTCGTTCTCCTTATCCCCGAAACACGTCCTAATCATCTTTTCCGGCAAACTAACGACCAAAAACGGTGAAAAAGCTCCCTAAAGGAAAAAAAATTTTCTTTTTTTTTATAATTTATTTCACATTTTCCCTCTCCCCTTACGGAAAAAAACAAAACCACTTACTTTTTCCGCCCTTTTTATCACCGGAAATAGGAAAACCGCAAGGGAAAACGTCCCAGAAAAAATTTTTCTTTTTTTTTTTTTTTGACTTCTTTGCACCCTACCGCTCCTCGAAATCGGAAAAATTAACACTTACCTTTTCTTTCGAAATTCCGACTTAAAGTGCCTTAAAATGCCGCTAACCGCGCTCAAATTTCATTTTTTTCAAATTGCCTTTTTTTCGCCGTGATTACGCGAACACATACACCTACCCACACACACTCCGTTTATCTGACCCATAGTGCCTAAAAAAACGCGCTTAACACCTTTTTCTTAAAATTACTTTTTTTTTTTGCTCTCTACTCCTTCTCCTTACCCCCGAAACACGTCCTAATCATCTTTTCCGGCAAACTAACGACCAAAAACGGTGAAAAAGCTCCGTAAAAGAAAAAAAATTTTCTTTTTTTTTTATAATTTATTTCACATTTTCCCTCTCCCCTTACGGAAAAAAACAAAACCACTTACTTTTTCCGCACTTTTTATCACCGGAAATAGGAAAACCGCAAGGGAAAAAGTCCCATCAAAAATTTTTTTTTCTTCTTTTTTTTTTGGACCTTTTTGCACCCTACCGCTCCTCGTCCTCGGAAAAATTACCAGTTACCTTTTTTTTCGAAATTCCGACTTACAGTGCCCAAAACTGCTAGTAAAAGTGCGCAAGTTTTAGTTGTTTTTTTAATTACCTTTTTTCCCCCGTGATTACGCGAACACATACACCTACCAACTTACACTCCGTTTTTCCGACCCATAATGGCTAAAAAACGCAATTAACACCTTTTTCTTAAAACTACATTTTTTTTTGCTCTCTACTCCTTCTTCTTACCCCCGAAACACTTCCTAATCACCTTTTCCGGCAAACTAACGACCAAAAATGTTCAAAAAAGCTCCCTAAAGGACAAAAAAAAAATATTTTCTTTTTTTTAAAATATATTTCACATTTTTCCTCTCCCCTTACGGAAAAAAAAAAAAAAAACACTTACTTTTTCCGCCCATTTTATCACCGGAAATAGGAAAACCGCAAGGGAAAACGTCCCATAAAAAATTTTTCTTTTTTTTTTTTTTTGACTTTTTTGGACCCTATCGTTGCTCGTAATCGGAAAAATTACCACTTACCTTTTTTTCCGAAATTCCGACTCAAAGTGCCCTAAAATGCCGCTAAGCGCGCTCAAGTTTCATTTTTTACAAATTACCTTTTTTCCGCCGTGATTACGCGAACACATACACCAACGCGCACACACTCCGTTTTTCCGACCCATAATGCCTAAAAAACGCGCTTAACACCTTTTTCTTAAAATTTCATTTTTTTGCTCTCTACTCCTTCTCCTTACCCCCGAAACACTTCCTAATCATCTTTTTCCGGCAAACTAACGACCAAAACCGGTGAAAAAGCTCGCTAAAGGAAAAAAAATTTTCTTTTTTGTTATAATTTATTTCACATTTTCGCTCTCCCCTTACGGAAAAAAACAAAACCACTTACTTTTTCCTCCCTTTTTCTCACCGGAAATAGGAAAACCGCAACGGAAAATGTCCCATAAAAATTTTTTTTTTTTTTTTTTTTTTTTTGACTTTTTTGCACAATACCGCTCCTCGTACTCGGAAAAATTACCAGTTACCTTTTTTGTCGAAATTCCGACTTAAAGTGCCCCAAACTGCCGCTACGGGTGCGCAAGTTTAAGTTTTTTCAAATTATCTTTTTTCCACCGTGATTAAGCGAACACATACACCTACCCACACACACGCCGTTTATCCGGCCCATAATGCCTAAAAAACGCGCTTAACACCTTTTTCTTAAAATTATTTTTTTTTTTGCTTTCTACTCCTTCTCCTTACCCCCGAAACACTTCCTAATCATCTTTTCCGGCAAACAAACGACCAAAAAGGGTCTAAAGAGCTCCCTAAAAGACAAGAACAAAATTTCTTTTTTTTTATAATTTATTTAACATTTCCCTCTCCCCCTAAGGAAAAAAACAAAACCACTACTTTTTCCGCCCTTTTAATCACCGGAAATAGGAAAACTGGAAAGGAAAATGTCCCATCAGAAATTTTTTTTTCTTCTTTTTTTTTTTGGACTTTTTTGCACCCTACCGCTCCTCGTAATCGGAAAAATTACCACTTACCTTTTTTTTCAAAATTCCGACTTAAAGTGCCCAAAACTGCTGGTAAAAGTGCGCAAGTTTCGAAGTTTTTTTAAATTACCTTTTTTCCCCCGTGATTACGCAAACACATACACCTACACACACACTCCGTTTTTCCGACCCATATGCCTACAAAACGCGCTTAACACCTTTTTCTAAAAATTACTTTTTTTTGCTCTCTACTCCTTCTTCTTACCCCCGAAACACATCCTTATCATCTTTCTGGCAAACGAACGACCAAAAATGGTCAAAAAAGCTCCCTAAAGGAGAAAAAAAAATTCTTTTTTTTTTTAATTTATTTCACATTTTCCCTGTCCCCTTACGGAAAAAAAAAGCTCAAAACCACTTACTTTTTCCTCCCTTTTATCACCGGAAATAGGAAAATCGCAAGGGAAAACGTCCCATAAAAAATTTTTCTTTTTTTTTTTTTTTACTTTTTTGTATCCTACCGCTCCCCCTTATTAGGAAAAAATTACCACTTACCTTTTTTTTTCGAAATTCCGACTTAAAGTGCCCAAAACTGCCGCTAAGGTGTGCGCAAGTTTCATTTTTTTTTCAAATTACTTTTTTTTCCCCCCGTAATTACGCGTGAACACATACACCTGCTCACACACACTACGTTTTTCCGGACCCAAAATGCCTAAAAAAACGCGCTTGCCACCTTTTTCTTAAAATTACTTTTTTTTTGCTCTCTACTCCTTCTCCCTTACCCCCGAAACACTTCTTAATGATCTTTTCCGGCAAACTAACGACCAAAACTGGTCAAAAAAGCTCCCTAAAAGACAAAAAAAAATTTTTTTTTTTCTTATTTTATTTCACATTTTCCCTCTCCCCTTACGGAAAAAAACAAAACCTCTTACTTTTTCCCCCTTTTTATCACCGGAAATAGGAAAACCGCAAGGAAAAACGTCCCATAAAAAATTTTTCTTTTTTTTTCTTTTTTTTTGGTGTTTTGCATCCTACCGCTCCTCGTAATCGGAAAAATTGCCACATTCCTTTTTTTTGTTGAAATTCCGACTTAAAGTACCCTAAAATGCCGCTAAGCGCGTTCAAGTTTCATTTTTTATAAATTACCTTTTTCCCGCCGTGACTACGCGAACAAATACACCTTCCCAAACACACTCCGTTTTTCCGTCCCATAATGCTTAAAAAAGGCGCTTAACACCTTTGTCGTAAACGTACTTTTTTTTTTTCTCTACTCCTTCTCCTTACCCCAGAAACACTTCCAAACCATCTTTTCCGGCAAACTAACGACCAAAAATGGTCAAAAATGCTCCCTAAATGACAAAAATAAATTTTCTGTTTTTTATAAATTATTTCATATTTTCCCTCTCC
>JAWDGP010007972.1:0-20000 GCA_033675545.1 Elysia crispata
GAAATAGAAGAAATAGCAACATACAGCTAGAAATGGACACGGATTAATAAACTGATTTTGATGCGCACACAAGGTTAACAAAAAAAAAATTGATAATTGACAGAGAACAGGCACATAGTAGAGATAATAAGAAACAGATAGGGAGAGAGAGAGGAAAGATAGAGAGAGAAAGACAGAGCGATTGAGAAGAGAGAAAAAGACAGAGAGAGAGAGAGAGAGAGAAAGAGAGACAGGCAGACAGACAGACAGACAGAGAGGAGGAGGACGAAAGAAGAAGAAAAATCAGAATAAGATAGAAGAAAAGACGACACATAGGTACTGAGGAAAATTTATTAATATACTGATTTAGATGAGACAACAAATATTAAAAAAAAAAAATATATATATATATATATTTATTTATTTAGAAAACGGACTAGAGGCACACATAAACGAGAGACAGAGAGAGAGAGAGAGAGAGAGAGAGAGAGAGAGAGAGAAAAAAGAGAGATAGAGACAGAGGGAGAGGGAGAGACAGAGACGACAGACAGACAGACAGCGAATGAGAGAGAGAGTGCGTGTAGGAGACAAAAAATTCGCAAATAGAAAGAAATAGGAAGACACAGGTATACAGATACAGTGAGCTATCTACAGATGTGGACAGAAGGTAAAAGAAAATATATAATATTTCATAGAACGGAGAGAGAGAGAGATAGATACATAGAGAGAGAGGAAGAAAGAACGAAAGAAGAACAACAGAAAGAAATAAAAGAAATAGCAACATGCAGTTACAAAGGAAGACAGATTAATATACTGATTTAGATGCGGACACAAGGTTTACATAAAAATATTCATAAAAGAGAAAAAGCACAGAGAGAAAGAGAAACAGAGAGAGAGGCAAAGAGAGAGAGAGAGAGAGAGAGAGAGAGAGAGAGAGAGAGAGAGAGAGAGAGATTGAGAGACCGTAAAAGGGAAATAACCAAAGAAAAGAAATAAGTGGGCAACACAAGTGTAGAGAAAGAGTGAGCTTTGAAAAGACTTAGACGGAGGAATAAACAATATAAGAGAGAGAGAGAGAGAGAGAGAGAGAGAGAGAGAGAGAGAGAGAGAGAGAGAGAGAGAGAGAGAGACAGACAGACAGACAGACAGACAGACAGACAGACAGACAGACGGACAGACAGACAAACAGACAAAGGGGAGGAGGATGAAAGAGTAAGAAAATTCAGAATAAGAGAGAAGAAAAGACGACACATAGTTACTGAGGAAGATTTATTATTATACTGAATAAGATGAGACAACAAACATTAAAAAAAATATATATATATTTATATATATTCCGAAAACGGACTAGAGGCACACATAAACGAGAGAGAGATACAGAGATAGAGAGAGAGAGATAGAGAGAGAGAGAGAGAGAGAGAGACGACAGACAAGACGAAGACAGACGAATGAGAGAGAGTGCGTGGAAAACTGCCACTGCCACTGCCACTGCCACTGCCACTGCGACTGCGACTGCGACTACTACTACTACTACTACTACTACTACGACTACTACTACGACAACTACGACTACTACTACTACTACTACTATTACTACTAATACTACTACTTCTTCTTCTACTACTACTACTACTACTACTACTACTACTACTACTACTACGATTACGACTACGACTACGACTACGACTACGTTTACTACTACTACTACTACTACTTCTACTACTTCTACTACTACTACTACTACTACTACTACTACTACTACTACTACTACTACTACTACTACTACTACTACTACTACTACTATTACTACTACTACCACCACTACTGCTACTACTACTACTACTACTACTACCACTACTACTACTACTACTACTACTACTACTACTACTACTACTACTACTACTACTACCACTGCTACTACTGCTGCTGCTGCTGCTGCTTCTACTACTACTACTACTACTACTACTACTACTACTACTACTACTACTACTACTACTGCTACTGCTACTAATACTATTTTTTTTCCACCAATTCCTACAAGAAGGTCCAATTAAATTGATTGAGACCTGTCATAATTATTTCAGATTTCTTATATTTTCAATGGCTGCGCTCAACAATATAAATATCTGTCTGCTTAATAGAGAGTTATGGATTTTTTTAATCGTATAGATATCCACGAATTATTTCTGAGGAAATATAGATGGAATCAAAGGGCAAATTTGGTTTGACTTTTATAGTCTTGTAGTCCACCAATTCCTGCAAGATGGTACAGATCAATCTATATAAGTTATTTGAAAGGATAATTAGGTTTGGAAACTTCCAATGTAGACTAATTAAATCTGAATCGAATCTAAAGAGAAGCGGAGAACATTTGAAAGATCCATGAGGTGTAGACCTCTTAAAGGTGATCTAAATGCTGATGTTCAAATGGTTAGTAAAATAAAACTATCGGGGGTTTTATCTGCGACTATTATAAACATTTGGTCGTAGTAGTGATTTTAGGAAAAAAAAGTTAAAAGCATACATTTTACATGACTAAGATTGATTGTGGTCTATCGGAGTATTGAAATAATTACGCCTAATTATCTACAAAGCTATCAGTGCTGGGCATGGCTGCTCTTTCTAAAATCGCTTTCTCCACTCAGAGTTAGAGTAATCTGGATCTTTTACTGAAGAAAAAAGGTAACCCTAAAATTTTTAATTAATCGACGATAATCCTACAAAAACTTGGAAGATGTTGGCATAATGTTTTATGCTAAAAAGAATAAATTTTTTTTTTTTTTTTTAAAGTAACTTTTTCTTTTACAATGGATGTATAGCTACGGTATATATTTATATTTATATTTCATGTATTTAAAGGGTAGGTAGCTTATGGAAGATTTTTTTCGTATCTGAAACACATAAGTTAAGCTACTTCCAGTCGTCTTACTAGTATCACCTTGAGACATAAATAACTTACATTGGATACAATTGTTGCTATAAGATAATCTTTACTGGTTCAAGACCTGGATCTTTTGTAGTCACATATATAAAGAACCGCGTTGTTGATAAATATTTTGTTTATTATATAAAATATGTTATAAGGGAAGGAGAAAAATTAATAGTTCTACAACTTCTCTTGTCGCAAATTAAACTAAAACTTCTTTTTCATAATTTAGCATTTTAAAGATTAAGATATTGAGATAAACTGACATAATGTAAACTAGCCATATTCAAATTTCTAAAAGATGGAGCAGACACTTTCGACGAACAGTTTTAAAGACGTAAAGACTATTCATGGTATTAAATAGATGGAACCCTAAAAATGGAAAACGGGGAACCTAAAATGCAAAATGATAACAGATTTTTTAAAAATCTTTTATGTGAAAAATATTCCCATTGCCTTTCTTTGAAGCAAGATTAATTGCAGTAGCTGATCATGAAAAACAAGGTCATTCTTTTTTACAATAGATTCAAGCAAAATCCTTCAGGCTTAGCTTTTACGCCATCATAACAGCACGCTTAGGTTCATCAAATCAATGCCACTGTTACTAGATCTTTTGAAATGTTGATCAAAGATTTCTAGTTTTTCTTCTTCACATTCCTTGCTACAAATATACGATTCTGACGGCATTTTTTTCTATCATTGTCGTCCTACTTCATCTGAGGTTACACCACTGTGGGCCTGGCGTTCCACAAAAATTGTTCTTTGATTTTCAAAGTAATTAAAAGACGGTAATGACTAGGTCACAAATACATGACGCCGAAGAAGGGTCAACTAATGCAGCAATAGCAGTTATAAAAATGTTAGTTATGAAGTTAATGAGAGTTGCTGTGTAACATAAGTGTTAGGGGTCGTATCATCATTAAAAGTGGGTGTAAAAATAAATGCTTGGTCATCATAACCATGAGGTGAAAATGATGACTCGTATTATGGTGGCTTGTCTTATACAATATATTAAACGATAGCTTGCAAACGAAATGCTTTTTGAAAGAACAAACCTCCCTTATCCTTCCAAAACAATTACATCTTCAATCCTTTTATACCCATTTCCGTTCTTTTCCTTATATAGATCTTCATTTTTTTTCCTCCGCAATTAGCTGCTTGATTCATAAGAAAGACTGCGTCGTCACTAAACCAATTTTTATTTTACTTTTCTATTCCATTAACTTATGGAGTCTCTCTTATCACAAGATAAGCATTTTTTTTTTGTTCTGTTTTGTCTTTTTCTCCCCCTTCCGTGTTTAACATTTCTTTCTATATCTTCGCATGAAATTCTTCAAAATTATAGGAGAATATAGGCTGTTTATAGAAATTTTTTTAAGAATATTACTTAACTAGTCAACCAATCCTATTATTTCTTTTCAGTTATCAGATGACATATGATAAAATTGAACGGGGAAGCCTGCCACATGAAGCCTTTGAAAGATCAAAGTCATCTTACTTCACTACCGGTGATAGGGACCATGATAGTCATGGTGGTCTGAATAGCGGTAACGACAACCGTGGAGGATGGTGGTACTCAGATTGCGGATGGATGCATCTGAATGGACCGTAGGACAGAATTAGAAGACCTTCAGCGTGGTCGTGGAATAAAAGATATGTTGCCATGTGTGTGTACAATGGAGACTTTGTGCGGTGGGTGTCATATACGGATATGAGAATCAGACTGTGGCCTTGAGGGGCATAACGGACAAACAAGTAACATTGCGAATGCAACAATCCTTAGATGAATCAGCTCAGTCCAAACCCTTCCTTGATCAAGAGTTGTAAGAAATTTTCATAAATTTTTAGAGAAATGTTTGAAATTGCTTGTTGAATATTTTGGTTCGGAATAAAAATTTCTCTGGGTAGATCTATATAATAAATGATAATCAAACGATTCCTGCCTTCCTTGTGTGCTCAATGACTGTAAAATGTTGTGTGGTATAATTGTGACACGGTTACTAAGGCAGCAATATAATAGAGCTTTGTTATTCCCCATGTCTCTTTCCAATATTCACTCGCATCATTCAACTATGATCGCAGACCGTTTACATATCCTAGCAATTCACTTGACTCGTGGATGAATGACCTGAGAGCGACAACGTGCCTTCCCGCCTTGAATATGCTCATAAGAGTATTAATGGTGAGAAGACATGAATTCACCCACAAAATACCTAAATTTAGCGAAGAATGACTCTTCGCATGGGAAGCCTTAGTTGAAACTCGTAAAAAATATCTTTCTCTCTCTCTCTCTCTGTCTCTCCCTCTCTCTGTCTCTGTCTCTGTCTCTCTCTCTCTCTCTCTCTCTCTCTCTCTCTCTCTCTCTCTCTCGTTCTGCCAATCTCTTAGTATCTTTGTATCTATCAGCTTATCTCTATTTGTTTCTGCGTCTATGTCTCTCAACCCATATTAAGTCTCTATCTTTTTATTTCTCTCTGTATATTACTTCGCTCTATATGCTCTCTTTCTCCATATCTGTTTATCATTTCATATAAGTTTCCTCTCTTTTCTTCACTTCTGTATCCTATCTCTCCCATCCAATATATATCTCTCTCTCTTTCTTTCTACGTCTCTCTCTCTTCCTAGATCTCTCACTGTGTGTTCATGAATCTGACAACCAGACTAACTGTATGTTACATGTCTCTTTTATTTTTTTTATGTCAGTTTTTTTTCTATTTTTCAAATTTTTCTGCTTTTGCATCTCTACATCTGCTGCTGTCTTTTTGTCCGTTTGCCAGTCTGTCGATCTCTGTTTCCTTCTATCTCCTTATCCCTAATACTAGGTCTACTTGAATTGTTATATTTGCCTTTGTTTCCTCGATTATCCGATTTTTTTTGTTTTTGTTGCTGCTGCTGTTGTTGTTGTTGTTGTTGTTGTTGTTGTTGCTCTTTATCTCTCGACTCTTACTTTTGTGTCTATTTCTGTATTTTCCTACCAGGATGTCTGTATCTCTCCGCCTTTCTCCTTTTCTGTTTATCATCAACCACTCTCTCTCTATCTCTGTCTGTCTCTCTCTCTATTTTCTCTCTCTCTCTATCTATCTCTCTATCTCTGTCTCTTCCTGGTTATTTGCCTGTGCTTGCTCTTCTTTATTTCTGTCTCTCGATAGCTGGGCGCAAAAATCAAAATCGACAAACGCCAATATTTCTAAATACTGTTTTTCCAATGAAATTGATATATATATATATATATATATATATATATATATATATATATATATATATACCTTATCGCCCATATTGTCTCAAATTTGTAAAGTTTCAATAAACAGACTCGGCGACTTTTATTAAAATGTTAAAGTAATAAGTCAACGTAAGCATTAAATTTAGGCACGTCGTGTTAAGTGTTTATTACGACTCGTGCTTATGCCGATTTATTGCACACTTGCTTTCTCCTGTGCCGGACGGTAAAACATAAAAGTTATATGTGTCGCACTTCTTTTTGTACCGGGTGCCGAAAAAATATTGACTATCATTTCAATCTTGGTTTTCACAGACCCCAAAAAATGTTTAATGTTATCTTTGTATCACTCATAAAAATTGGCGAGGCCCGGCGACTGCTGAAGAAATCCTGGTATACGAAAGCCCATATAGAGCAATTCAGATTAAGGACAATGCAAAAGAGGATGGATCCAGCACCAGGACTACATTTGACCAGCAGAAGATCCTTCTGCGTACTAACCTAGCGTTTTTTACAAAAGACGCTAGGTGTTTACAACTTACAACTTCAAAAAGGTGGTACATTTTGCTTTGTGTGGCCTGAGAGTAAAGGTTAGCTATTTTTCTCTGGCACAGAGCCAGAAGGGAGTAAAAGATATCAGTATACTCTCTGATAATTATGCCGGGCAAAACCGGAATCTATTCAATGGTTTTGCCCTCAACTTTGCCCAGACATATTTTCAATTTAATACCACAACACACACCTTTCTGAAGTAAGGACAAACGGAGACCGAGAATGACTCGGTGCATGAAACAATTTTGGGGGAAGCTAGAAACAGTGACATTTATTCTCCTCACCAACGGCTTTTACAACGGCAAGAATATCCAAACAACCCTATATAGTCAACGAGATGACCCGCAGTGCCTCCATTGACTTCGAGGGGATGGCGTGAAGTGATAGAATTAGAAACCTCAACTTCGTTGATATTTTTGGAACAAAGTCAGACAAGTAGTTGTGTAACAGAGGATGCGCCAGTAATTCATATCAAGACATGTTATACTGACCAGACACTACGTCTTGATATAAACAGGCGGAAGAGATTGAGCGGTGGTGCTGTTGGTGCTTGCCAAGTAAAACTAAAGAGAGGAATGAACAAACCTGGAGTTACAGCGTTCAACAAACAGGATCTTGTGGGATTTTGTAATTCTGACCAGATTCTCACCTCAAATAGAGCGTTCAACAGTTTATCTCTTCACAGAGACCATATGCAGTGCTGAACCAAAACCCAGCTGATACATTGTAATGTGATCCAAACTACCATAATGAAGAAAAGTGAACCACATAATAGATTTATCTCCTCCAGAGCCCAGCAGATACAGTCTAAGGTGTTCCAAACTACCTTAACAATTATATCTCCTCCAGAGCCGTACCACAGCATGAAAAAAAAATTACAACAATAACTCTGAAGAGCCATACACCTGTAGAAATAAACAAACTAGGAAAAACTTAGCAACAAATACAGACTTATCTCCAGAGCCACAGAACAACATAAAAGAAAATAAAGACGCAACATTTTTTTCAATAATAAATGTAACAGACTCCATCTCCTCCAGAGCCTCTCGAGGTACAGTCTTGAAAGGTGATGAACCTTGAAACATTGGAATTCTCCTCAAGTTGTTATGAAGACCGACTTAAATAAAAAACTGATGTCAAGCAAATAAGTGAACAAAATCTGGATGTTATTGTTTACGCAGCCCTCGTTTCAGTTTATCTCAAGCACCACTGAGACCATATGTGGTGATGATCTGACACACAACAGATGCAGTGCAGTTTGGACCATTTTTAAATAAAATAAAGATCTAAAAAAATAGTAAACAAAATCTGGGTGGAATTGTTTTCTAAGCAGCCCTCGTTTCAGTTTATCTCTCCACTGAGATTGTACGTGGAGCTAATGTGACAAAGAACAGAGCAAAAGTGCAAATTGTTCGAACCAAATCTGGAGAAAAATTGGTCCCCAAGAAAAGAACAATCTCCAGTACAAAAAAACAAAAACAAACCAAAGATGGATGCTTATATTTCACATCATCTTCATAACTTAGTTGATCTTAATGTGCTGAAAGTAAGAACTTATCCTGAACTTTTTTGTAAATATTATGGCCTCCGGTAAAAATTAAACAAAAGTAAAATGCTTATGATAAACACAATCTCCATTCAGTTCATTTCACATAGAGTTCAGTCCTAGATCTTGACAGCTTTTTTTTTTTTTTTTGTAGATATTTCATTAATTTCAAAATTCTGATCACAGAATAATACTTGAAGGCAGATAATGTTTAGTTTTCAGGTCGATCATTTCTTATTTAAAAGGTTTCTGGGTTTTAAATGTTTTTTTTTTTTTTTCATATAATTAAATTAATCAATAGAACATGTGTTTTTCAGAGGAATAACTTTATTGCAAGTCTTAAGATTTACAAAAGTCCTTTTCTCATTACTTCTCAAAATTTGAGGAATTAATTACAATAAAAGATATATTGAATTTTCAAAGGTATTTTCTACCCTAAATCCAAAACTTTTTTAAACATTTTTTTTCACCGCCTCAGACACTGCAAAATCATGAATCAGTAAACACCATCACGGTGCGTTGAGTGGTTTAGGTGGAGAAAGAAATCAAATTCTGTCCCTCTACAAGATTTATTGGTCTTTCTACTAGAGGATGTCTTGTGAGGCCTGGATATTGAGTGGGGTTTCCTTTTTATATGTATACATATATATATATATATATATTTTGACTTATATTGTTCTTCACATTGGTATAGTTTCCTTTTTGTTTTGAAGCTCGATTACAGATTTGGGCAGGCTACAGTGTTTTGAATTGTTAATTGTTGTAATCTAAGAGTTTTATATTCCTTTTTTATATCATACTCCTGACAATTAGGCTTTTTTTTCTAAGCTGGCACGTGTAACAAATGTTACAAACTTTAATTTAAAATCAATAAAATGCTTGAGGCCCTAATAAACTGAAAAATAGTTTCCTCAGTTAAAGAGAATTTCCATCTACGCTAACTCCACAGCATTGAGGTAAATAGAGTATCTTGTGGAGACAGGACAGAATAATGCCAGTCAACACCTTCAGTAGTGATGCAGATGTTGCACCTTAGTCAACGGAACAACTTGCCGATAATTCAGGAGCTTAAATTGCATCAATATATTTTTTAAGCTGACAGAGTATGATATAACAGATGTGTACAAATCCTAAAATTCCAATGAGGTGTTTAACGATGTTTAATAAAATTATTATAATTAAAAATAAGTTAAGTCGCTATTGAAATCCAAATTACATGCGGGCTCCTTTACAAAATAGGAAAAAACGCTTTAATTCCATGTATTGCCCTTCAACCTTCTGATACAGTTTTACCATTTACATTTAAATGAAAACAGTTTCCTCTGAGGCCCTGTTTTGCCCTTACGGTCAATAAAACACAAGGACAGTCATTGCAGGTGGTAGGTCTAGATCTGACTTCTCCTGCATTTTCTCACGGCATGCTTTATGTTGCATTATCACATACTGGTCAAAAGAATGCAGTTCACATTCTGGCTCCTGGGGACTGCACACGAAATATTGTCTACGAAGAAGTTCTCGATTCCAATTGTATCCAACAATAGACTGTGAATCTACATGAAGTTGAGCCCATGCTTTCACCGTTCAATCATACCAGGGTTATTGTACTGCGACTCAAGCATTTTCTCTTGAATGAACCAAGTTATGGAAAAGTATCCACCTATCTTCTGCTCCAACACTGATGAGTTCTAAAAAGAAGGCATATTCTCTTGAATATGTCTGTGGATGAACCACGTAAGGGAAAAGTTTTCTGCTATGTTCTGCTCCACACTGATGAGTTCCAATTAAAACGAAACAATAAATTCTTTAGAGCATTGTGTTCTTTATGACATGAGTATTGTATCTCGACGGTCACGTGGCTTATCTCAGGATGTGAAGAGATTTCTTGTTATGAGTGGGGTGGAAGCTGCTCTCTGAATTTTTACTCTTATTACACTAATATTTTACAAATACATTATCTTTGTAGGTTTCAAATCATAACCCTGAAAGTTAGGGCTTTCAATTCTGGATAGCTTTTGTTGTACTTCTTTTTTCCTTCTTATCTTCTTCAAAAAAACTTTAATTATCTTATGTTCAGTCTATGTGTCTGTAATCGCACCTTTTGCAGCTTGGTTTTCTGGCTTGCATGCTCTCTACAGTTCTTACTTGCACATGTGGACATCAGTTGGATATCTCGCTCTTTACTCTACACAACACATACTTATCTCACCTGAAACTCTTCACACGACGTGCTTGATCACACATTTTGTGTTGCACATGATAAAAAAGGGCAAGAAATAAATCTAGAGTAGATCAAGATAATGCTTTCTAGACTTGTAAGCGCTTTAAAAGGATTTTTTGCAAACATTTTGTCCTTCAAAGCCTTAGAATATTATTTGTAATTCATCTTAACTAAGATTATACGCCCTCTGCGTTTTTCACGCCGATCCAAAATGGAGAAGAGGGCGAGGACATTTAGAACATGTGCAAATGCCCAAGAGTGTGTTATTATCAAGGACATTATCTGAAGACAGCTCACGAATCTTTTGTATTTCACTGAAGTCACTGATGAGCCTCAACGTCAGGTGTTTTAAAAATAGAAAAACCGCCATATTCTATTCAAAAGCCAATTAGATTGTGTGTTACACGAAAAATGAACGAATCATTTTGGATCTCTCATGGATCGCTTGCAAGACTAAAGGCTAAAGTTTCGCTCACTCAACCAATTTTGGTTTTAGCAACACGATCATGCAAAAGGTCATTGGAGTATTTTTTCATTTCAGATCAAGTTTACGGAGAAATATAGGAGTATCTAAAATTGATAACTATTCACGTGTCAAGGTCTCTCGTGGTCTTTTCAAAAAGGACAAAAGATTATAGTATTTTAACTATGTTTGACCATTAAGATACATTATTATAATTAATGAGATCGTGCGATGTAGTATAGGTTAACTGTTCGCTCTACTCACTGCAGACAGCCATTAGTCGAGTCGCCTTGCCTCACTTTCGAACCAAAGCAAACTCATTGAATAATTATATTTTAGTTGATTTTTGTTTTAAATACAGCAATAGGTTTATGTGAAACTATTATTGAATAGTTTACTTTTTTTCCTCCTTAGAAATTAGAGCAAGGAATTTTAGGCAAAGAGAGACAACGAGAAAGAGAAAGCGAGAGAGAAAGTGTGAGAGAGAGAAAGAGAGAGAGAGAAAGAGAGAGAGAGAAAGAGAGAGAGAGAGAGAGAGAGAAAGAGAGAGAGAGAGAGAGAGAGAGAGAGAGAGAGAGAGGAAAAATAGAGACCGAGGCAGAGAGGGGGGGTTCGATACATAAACAAAAAGACAAACAAATTTATAGTTTGAGCACAGTATGCTCCGACAAAAAAAACAGCCGATTTAAAAAAAGAAAAAGATAAATGAAATAAATAAAAACACCAAACCTGACATTAGAAGATATACATTCAAAAAGAAATTTCTAGAGAAGACAAAGAAATATGAACCATAAGAAACTTTTGGAAATATAGAAGAAATTAGAAAGAAATTTGCTTTCTAGATTTATGTCTATGCTCAATATTCAGTATTGGAAATTAGCTGCATCTGTAAATGCCTAATCTATCAAAGATCGTTTTAAACACTTAAAACAATTAAAATTGCATCTACTTTTAAAAAATTTTAAGCTTGAAACGTTTTGGAAAAAATAAACCATTTGTTGCTTTAGTTCCCCTGTAATCTAACACGAGGAGAAATTTAGCGCCCCCCCCCCCCGTCCTTGGGAAAAAAAACCGAGATCTTTCAGCGGAAAAAAGTTGATTAAGAGAGAGAGGGGAAGAGAGATAGAAATGGAGTGGGTGAGCGACGGTGTGTGTGTGGGATAGAGAGACAAACAGAGAGGGGGTGTGTGTGTAGGATAGAGAGGCAAACTGAGAGAGAGGGTGTGTGTGTGGGATAGATTGCCAAATAGAGGGAAAAATGTGTGTGTGGGATAGAGAGATAAACAGAGAGACAAAGGGTGTGTATGTGGGATAGTGAGACAAACAAAGAGAGAGAGACACACAGATTATGCATAGATATAGATTCAGACTGGAAGTTCACGCAAGCTCATGTAGCAAGAAGGACAAACCCTTATTCACACACACACACACATTGATATATATTTATATATATCAATGTGTATATATATATATACATAGAGAGAGACAGAGAGAATGTAGGTGTGAGTTTGAGAGTGAGAGAGAGAGAGAAGGAAATTATTGAGATAATCCCAATTTTTGGACTTCAACTCATCATGCACGGACATAAGTTGGTACAAATTCTTTCATTTGGACCGATGACTCGAAAGAGATCGAGATATAGATAGCTCTAAAAGATGTGAGACGCTCTAAGAAGAAAACAATTATTATGAAAAGTGAGGAGAGAGAAAAATAAGCAGGTATATAACCACAAACGACAACCGGCATGGCACTCCTTGGTAGTTACTAAAAAAAAATATCGGTTATAAGATAATTTCAGAAAAGAAAAACATATGAATGAAACTTTTTTATTTATTACTTCTCGCTAGATAACACATTTTCAATTTACAAGAAAATTAAAAAAAAAAAATCGACCGCCTCTCGGTTCCAACCCCGAGACTCTTGGCTTTGAAAATAGTAATTCTAGGTAAGTAGTAGTCGTAAATAATGTTGAAAATATTGAACCTGGCTTCATAATAAAGTCAACAATAATTCTCTTGAAGGTAAGTAATTCTTCAAGATATGTAAAGACTTTAATCCTTCAACTTACCTCCCTTGCATTCCGAAGTAACAACAGAAAATAACAGAAGCAGCAGCAGCAGCAGAGCAAATGACATTAACAACCATTTCTTCCTACTTATCTTTTGGGTGCCTTGTCATAAAATTAAATAAAAAAAAACGATTTCAAAACACTGCCTAACATTGTATCTTCCGCAGATCATGTGCGCACCATAAAATTTTGATCTTGATGGAGAGTTAAATTGAATGAGGGTTGCTGAATAAAAGCGCCCACATTTTATAGAAAAAAAACATTAAAAAGTTCAATTCGATCATGCTTTAAATTTTGCTGTTTCTATTGGTGACTGGTTATGAAATTATTCTCTGACATAATGATATCTCTATTTTGTCTATTTTTACAATTATTTTTATATCAATTTGAGGTCGAGTTTTTTTTTCAAATGAATACCAATATAAGTCTTGATGGTGAAATTATCAAATAGTATTTAGCGAGATTTTGTAGTAGCTTTTGCAGTCGAAACGGCCATAAACAAAGAGACAAGATACACTTTTTGGAAAAAAATGTAAACTCTAGAACTTTTCATCACAGTAATGCAAATTTCTAAAAGGACATAACACATATCATGCAGAAACTTACGTTTGACTCTATTGGGTATAGAAGTAAAGCAGTTCTATTAACAGCTAAAATGTCGTGGGTACTCTGTGCTTGCTTTTCAATCGTAAGCCGTAAAGCTGGAATTGAAAAGCAAATCACAAACAAGACCATACGCTTTCTGAAAAACATACCTCAAACATTTTTCTCATTCATTTTCTACTGCTGTACTTCGATTTTTTACGCCGAATTGAATAATGAGAATAGAAGCAAAATAAATTACCGTTCGAAATCTTTCAATGGTTCTATCTATCTCTCTCCCTCCCTCCCTCTCTCTCTCTCTCTCTCTCTCTCTCTCTCTCTCTCTCTCTCTCTCTCTCTCTCTCTCTCTTTCTATCTCTCTCTCTCTCTTTCCATCTCTCTCGCTCTATGTATATGGCACTCGAACGTGTTTACATGTTTTGCAATTTATAATGATCAAAAGAAAGATATGAAGAGAGTATCAACAGCTGGAAAATAAGTTTTAACAAAACAAATAAATTAGAAAAATACTAAATGAACCTCTTTAGGCAGATGCAGTTTTATGTATATCAATTAAATTGGAAACAGTTTGTGTTTATGAAAAATAAAACGGCATCTTTTGATTTTGAAATGAATTCTTTTATTCATTCTTTAATAAAATGATGATATAATTTTTTTTATGTTTTATTATCTCTAAAACTATGGATTGCCGCAAAACAATGCTCCTTTAGATAATTATATTTTGCAAAAATTCATAGCTTCTTATAAGTGTTTAAATGTATCGTAAAATATATTTCTAAAGTACAGAATTACCGGACATGTTTTCTATTTTCATAGATTATCTCAACATGTCATCTTTTTCACCTCGACCTCGCTCAAAAAAGGCATTCTCATTTTGAAGAGGAAGATTTGCGATTACATAATATATCATTGGGTTCAAGACTGAAACTCAAATGAAGCACTTAGAGTCACTGGGCGTTGTTTTTTTTTTTTTTTTTTTTTTTGGGTGGGGAGGGTAAGTTTTGTATTAAGGTTGAATACTCTGACCAGACAAACCTCATTTGGTCCATAAATTTCCTGTCAACTTTTATTGGGTTGAATCAAAGCCATTTGAATTTTAACTGGTGTTGGTACATCGTGGCGTTTTATTCCATAATTACACGTGAGGTAAGAGACAAGTGTATTAAGCATCTAGAATGTTTAGAATATGTTTAAAAAGATTATATTAATAAGATCAAGGCAGATTATCAATTAAAAATTTGCCATTCGTAATACAGAAATCGATGAAGTGGAAGATGATTTGTCTTATGTAAAGGAATTTTTTAAAGGGGATGGTATTAAAAGAAATGAGTGAACGTTTGGAATGTAGGTTCTATTCAAACACAAATTTACCTTGATGAACTTGAAATAAATACATTATTAATTATAAAAGTTTGTAGTTAGTTCCGCAAAATTTTGAAAGAGAGAGAGAGAGAGAGAGAGAGAGAGAGAGAGAGAGAGAGAGAGAGAGAGAGAGAGAGAGAGAGAGAGCATAATAAGAAAGAAAGAGGCAAAGAATATGAGAGGGACGCAAATGGATCAGGAAAAGATCAACAAAGCTTCTCTTAATCATTAAGGCAATGCTTAACATTCATAAGAAATCTTCAGGGGGTAATCCGGAAAGCAATTTGAAATTTCATGTTTGATTTAACTTCGAAAATATCTGGTTCTGAACTTTGCCAATTAGTTTTAAAATTATTCTTAATGCTCATTATAAGCTTTGTTAAACGTGCAAAAAACGCAATGTAATGCAATGATTCATGCAATTTTTACTTAAATAATTATAAGCGTGAAAAGAACATATTAGTGGATTTTTATTTCACTAAATACCAAACAATCCCTATTGTGTGTGTATGAATATACATATATATATATATATATATATATATATATAACGTTTTAAAATAATTTTAGTGAACATAAAAAGAGGAAAGATAGAATATACCATCTCAAGGGAAATTATGATATAGCAAAAACATACAATAAGAACTGCTCTCTTTTGGAAAAATGAAAATTATTTATTTTAGAGATTGACCGTATCGTACCGATAACATGTGTAACTCAATAATAAAGAGATGCAGCATACAAAATCATTATGCCTTAATTTAGGATATGCATTTTATGTAGAAATGACCGATTCGTTATCTTTTCACTTATTTTTCATGAGAACAGAGCAGTAATCATCTTGAGCAAAAAATACATTTTGTATGAGAAGATCTTCACGAAAAAGATAATTTTTTACGGCAAAAATGATAAACGCCTTTTATTTTTATTTGATGGTAATTGTTTATCTTTGCAGGGGATGGGAAAGTTTGCCATTGTTTGACCGTCATTGAAGGACAAGGAACAACAGGTTCCCAAGCAAGTTCAAATGCTCTTTACAGTAAAAATGATATTGTGTTAGTAGAATCTGTCTGTGACATGATAGACGGAGACGACGGAAAAGGTTTATGTCAACAACACTGCTGATGGGAAATGGAAGTAAGTAGTGTGACATGTGACGGTAAATTTACTATATTCTTATTTTAGCTTAAATAATCTCTTAACTTAAAGATGAAAAGTTTGTGTGTATCTCGAGAGTTTTGATCCCACTCCTTTACTTGTTCAGTGAATTGCTTTATCTTTTGCAACTCTTTCATATGCAGATAACTTATGATATAAGATCGTATTTTATATACACAATCATGTACTAGTCATACAATCTTGAATAATCATTGCCATCTTCTCAGCAGTTTTAATGTTATGTTTCATGATCTTAATTATAAACATCGCCGTCATTATCAACACGTTTATTGTTATTATCAACATCATCATCATCTTCAACAACAACAATCTAACCACTATTATTATCCTTATTTTGTCACAAAATGAATGTTTCTTTTGCTTCTAAGTGTAATTTCGGGTGCTATACATTTTTTTTCATGTTTTTTCCAATAAAATGGAGTCGTTTTTTTCAAATTATTGTAAAAGTATAGGCATCAAAGCATTTTTTGCACGTAAGAATCAGACAATAAAGCAAAAAAATCTGTCAAAATCAGTTTTGGATATCTTAAACAGTGTTTATGAAGATAACATTTTACTGTTGAGTAGCATTCTATTTTTCGGTGCAGCGATAAGTGATATTCCTGTGAGTGAAGTTCATAAGCAGTGGGGGAATGAAAAGCGAGAATGTATGAAGGCCTTAGACTTAGCCTTAGACCTATAAAACCCGAGCAGCGCGAAAGTTCGCTCTCTTTTGCATTGCATTGTTGATGGAGGAAGAAGACGGGAGATTTTACCTCAGTAGAATTAAATCGGGAGAGGTGAGAAGTTTTGTCATCAGGATCTAGTTTTAAATGTAAATAGTAAAATAATAAAAGAGGATTTAGAGATTTAAAGAAATAATTAATTTCCTTTCAGAAGTTTTTCTTTATTATGTCTAGTGAATCATGATGTTGTTGATTATTGTTGATATAGATTAACGATTGAATAGCTGATGCTAAATTAAAAACTGTTTTCCTATTCTGTTGCAGGGAAAAAATTATACTAAAATATTGTTGGATTTTTTTTGTTTTGTCATGTATCTATATATACATGTTTGTGACTTTATAATCAAAATTTATTATGGATTGTAATTAATTTAAGTAAAAATAATTTGTTTTATAGAATTTGACTCCTTTGCAAGGAGTTATAATCAAATTTTATAAATCAGAGTAAATTAGATATCCCTTTTTTATATATAATAATATAGTGGGTACATTAGAAAGGGAGTTTAATAATTATAATTACAATTCCTAAAATAAAAAAAATATAAAACATTTTTATTCGTTTAAATTTTAAGGGAAAGCTTGGAAACAGGTGTTGACTTGAAATAAGAGAGAGATAAAGCGCAAAAATGTAATAAAATGCCATTACCAAGACATTACATTTTTTTCCAGACAATTATTTAAAAAAAAAAGGAATTTGAAAAAAAAATGTTTTCAGAAATTTGCATTTAAAGACTGAGATTATCAATTTGGCAGCTTTTTGCTAATAACAAAACAGTAGTAATAGTAATTTGATGAACCAGAGAAGACTCTATTTCAAAGCTAGGTTCTAGAGAATTAATCAACTTGTAGCACAATATACAGTATGCTTGTTGTAACCACTGATGAAGATCAAAATTTAAATTTAGACTATCAAAACATTTTTTGAGCAAGGTAAAAAAGCTTGGACTGATTTATCCTTTACATAAGATTATTCATATGACAGATCTACTTAACTAGGATCCAGAATCTTATATATGAGATTGCGCTTTAATGGGGTACTTCTCTTCATTTACCTTTGTAATTAGGCACTGGATTTTTATGACGTTTATAAAAAACCTATACAACATGGCTACCTCTAAGGACATTGTTTTGCAGTTTTACTTCAAATGCGTCTACGACAGACATCTCCGTTTCACGTTTAGCCTACCTCTGTGATTGATAATGTCACTCCTGCATCTTAATCCTGCTGTAAAGAATTAAGAATCAGATTGTGGAAGAGTTCATATCTTCTCGCCATTAATGCTCTTAAGGAAATTATTGAAGGCGGCAAAGGTAGGTTGCCTCCTCTCAGGTAATTCATCAACGAGTCATGTGAATTGCTAGGCTATGTAAACGGTTCGTGATCATAGATGAAATGATGCGAAGTGAATATTGGAAAGAGACATGGGGAATAAGAAAGGCTCTATTATATTGCCTGCCTTAGCTAACCATTTCACAATTACACCAAACATTTTACAGTCATTGAAAAGACAAGAAAGGCATGAATCGTTTGGTTATCATTTATTATAGACATCTAGACTTGTAGTCAGAGGATGAACAAGTTAAAATTTGACAATATGTATATGTATTGTTTGAGCTGGTCTTTAACCTTCTTGGGGACTGGTAACGCCTCTTAAGTTTTCAATGTTGATGAAATTCATATAACATTGTATAAATTTAAGAAGATCGAATCAATCAAAGTATATTATCATTTTCATCTTCAAATTCCACTATTGTTCGAGAGATAAGTCCGTGTTTGTTTTCTACATTCATCATATTAGGAACACAGATACACAGAGAAATTTTTATTCCGAACCCAAATTTTAAACAAGCAATTTCATACATTTCTCTAAAAACTTCTGAACATTTCTTACAGATGTTGATCAGGGAAAGTGGTTTGGACTGAGCTGATTGAACTATTGCATTCGCAATGTTACTTGTTTGTCCGGTTTTTCGCTGAAGGCCACAGTCTAATTTTCATTTCCGTATATGACAACCACCGTACAAAGTCTCCATTGTACACACACACATGCCAATATATCTTTTATTCCACGGCCAAATTGAAGGCCTCTGAATTCTGTGCCACGGTCCATTCAGATGCATCCATCCGCAATCTGAGTACCACCATCCTCCTCGGTTGTCGTTAGCGCAATTCAGATCACCATGACTATCACGGTCCACATCACGGGTAGTAAACTTAGATGACTTTGATCTTTCAAAAGGCTTCATATGTGACAGGCTTCCCCCGTTCAATTTTATCAAAGGATCATCTGATAACTGAAAAGAAATAAAATGATTGGTTGACGGTAATTAAAATATTATAATTAAAGAATTTTCTAGGAGCGATCTATATTCTCCTACAATTTTAAAAAAATTTCAGGCGAAGATATAGAAAAGAATTGTTAA
This sequence comes from Elysia crispata, assembly GCA_033675545.1. Lineage (NCBI taxonomy): Eukaryota > Metazoa > Mollusca > Gastropoda > Plakobranchidae > Elysia > Elysia crispata. Next base: position 19,266 of record JAWDGP010007972.1, read on the forward strand.
ACACGAAACGGGGAGAAAAAAAGACAAAAACAACGACATAAAAATTGCTACGATGAAATTCTTTTTCTTGTGATAAAGGAAGATTCCACAAGTTAATGGGGTATAAAAAAAGTAAAAAAAAAGTTGGTTTAATGACAACGCAGGTTTTCTTATGAATCAAGCAACTAATTAAGGAGGAAAAAATCTATATATGGTAAAGAAGGGAAATAGATATAAAAAGGTTGAAGGTGTAATTCTTTTGGAACGATAAGGGAGGTCTGTTCTTTCACAAAGCATTTCGTTTGAAAGCTATTGTTCAATTTATATTGTGTAAGACAAGCCACTATAATGCGAGTTATCCTTTCCGCCACATGGTTATGATTACCAAGCTTTTTTTTACATCCATTTTTGATAATGATAGGACACCTAACATTTATGTTCCACAGCAACTCTCAATAACTTTATAACTAACATGTTTATAACTGCTATTGCTGCATTAGTCGACCCTTCTTTCCCGTCATGTATTTGTGACCTTGTTATTACTGCTAATGTTGCCTTAGTCGACCCTCCTTCCTCGTCTTATATTTGTGACCTTGCTGCCTTATTCCCATTGCTTCCTGTTCATTTATTTGTCACTGTGTAACTACTGCTCAAGTTGCTTTTGTATACCCTGCTTCGCCTTCATGTAGCCGTTTTGGTACTGCTTATGTCGCTTTAGTCAACCTTGCTCCACTTGTTATACCTGTCCAAACACCT
>JAWDGP010007972.1:35000-47500 GCA_033675545.1 Elysia crispata
CATAAAAAGATTTTAAAAAGGGAAAGAAAAAACTTTCAACGGGACTTGAAAAATAAAATAAAAGTATAACAAGTTTGATAAATTGTAGTATTGAACTTTATTTTTTACACGTCAGGTAAACGTCTTAAACAAAGTGGTGCGAACATGAAATGACTTACTAAAGTAAATGACACTTTCTTTGAGGCAAGCTGGCTAGAGTTGATTGGCCTTCAAAGTTTAGTATCAAATTGTTTTGGCCTGAAACCGTTCGATAATATTATCTTTGTGCATTATTGGTCCACCGTTTTCCATCCATTTAATACCGTAAATAGGCTTTACGTCTTTAAAACTGCCCTTCGAAAATGTCTGTTCCATCTTCTAGAAATTTGAAATTAGCTTATTTACAACATGTCAGTTTATCTCAATATCTTAATCTCTATAATACTAAATTATCGAAACAAAGTTTTAGTTTAATTTGCCACAAGATAAGTAGGACTATTAATTTTTATCCTGCCATTTTTACATATTTTGTACAATAAACAAAATATTAATGAACAGCGCGATTCTTTTTATATGTGACTACTAAAGCTCTTTATCCAACGTAGGCTTTTTATGTCTCATACACCAAGGCGATACTAGAAAGACGACTGGCAGTAGCCTAACTCATGTGTTTCAGATACGAAAAAAATCTGCCATAAGCTACCTACCCTTTAAATACATAAAATATAAGTCAGAACAATATTAAGCTAGAAAGGCGGATTCATAATATTGTTTTAATACTTTCAATTTTACTTATGGTTAGACCCGCTCCCATTTAGGGCGGTATTAGCCATAAAAAACGACGTCCACTTTGCTACTGAGAAAAAGATATTTATGTACTTATCAATGTAATATAGAGCGTATGGTTTAAATTCAGCGTTTAGACATGTCTTTGCTACAATCTGGAATATTTTGAAATTTGAAAAAAAGGAAAGTCGTTTGTTTTTCATCAATAAAAATGAGTTTACTCATTATTGTGAAAGGTGAACTTTATGAGCCTAGATAGGATAAAATAATGAGAGATGGTGGAAAAGTGGAATGCAAGCTGGACCGTCTGTACTAAACATAAATAAAAAAGCGGAATTAAAATAACAAAAAGATGACAAAGACGACTCCGATGATAATGATGATGATTATGATAACAATGATGATGATGATGATGATGATGATAGTATTTGTTGATGATGCCGCACAGAAAAAACAGACATATCAGTTGCATCATCAGAGGATCACAGCTCTTTAAGTTTACAAAGATCTATATTTTCCTCCATTTATTTTGTAAAATTGTTTTATCCACATTGGGCCCTTTTTTTTCCTCTATGCTCAGTGTGCATGTTTTATTTTTCTTAAAGTGGAACAACTTTGAATCTTGGCAATACAATGCATATGAAGGCATTTTTGTACTTGTCTACTTCGCTTTAAAATTAGCGTTAAGAGCCACATTTAAAAAGATTAATTTGAAAGAGTACAGAAATATTAACTATGTTTTTTTTACTATTATATTTGTTGAGCGTAGTTTTAGGATAAAACACATTTTGTGATATAATTAAATGGCTTGACAAGGTGTAATATACTGTAGCTATACAACCATGGTAAAAGAAAAAGTTACTTTCAAAGCAGCACTTTTGCATTCGCATTTCTTTATCAGCTTCAACAAAAGATCTAAAATTTTTATTCTTTTTAGCACAAAACATTATGCCAACATCTTCCAAGTTTTTTGCAGGATTGTCGTCGATTAATTAAACATTTTAAGGTTAACTTTTGTTTCAGAACAAGATCCAGATTACTCTTACTCTGAGTGGAGAAAGCGATATTAGAAAGAGGAGCCATGCCCAGCACGGATAGGTTTGTAGATACTGACAGCGTCATCATTTCAATACTCCGATAGGCCGCAATCAATCTTAGTCATGTAAAACGTGATTATCGGCATGCTTGACAGCTTAATTTTACTAATCGTTTGAACATTAGTTTTTAAATCACCTTTAGGGAATCTAATACACGTCATGGATCTTTCAAATGTTTTCCGCTTCTGTTTACATTCGATTCAGGTTTAATTAGTCTACATTGGAAGCTTCCAGACCTAATTTTCCTTTCAAATAACTCATATCGATTGATCTGTACCATCTTGTAGGAATTGGTGGACAACAAGACCATAAAAGTCAAACCAACCTTGCCCTTTGATTGCATTTATATTTCCTCAGGTATATTTCGTGGATATCTATACGAATAAAAAAGCAATAACTCTGAATGGAGCACACAGATGTTTATATTGTTTGTGCACAGCCGTTAAATATATGAGGAATCTAAAATAAGTATGACAGGTCTCAAACATTTTAAGTGGACCATCTTGTAGGAATTGGTGGACAACAAGACCATAAAAGTCAAACCAACCTTGCCCTTTGATTGCATTTATATTTCCTGAGATATATTTCGTGGATATCTATACGAATAAAAAAGCAATAACTCTGAATGGAGCACACAGATGTTTATATTGTTTGTGCACAGCCGTTAAATATATGAGGAATCTAAAATAAGTATGACAGGTCTCAAACATTTTAAGTGGACCATCTTGTAGGAATTGGTGGACAACAAGACCATAAAAGTCAAACCAACCTTGCCCTTTGATTGCATTTATATTTCCTCAGGTATATTTCGTGGATATCTATACGAATAAAAAAGCAATAACTCTGAATGGAGCACACAGATGTTTATATTGTTTGTGCACAGCCGTTAAATATATGAGAAATCTAAAATAAGTATGACAGGTCTCAAACATTTTAAGTGGACCATCTTGTAGGAATTGGTGGACAACAAGACCATAAAAGTCAAACCAACCTTGCCCTTTGATTGCATTTATATTTCCTGAGATATATTTCGTGGATATCTATACGAATAAAAAAGCAATAACTCTGAATGGAGCACACAGATGTTTATATTGTTTGTGCACAGCCGTTAAATATATGAGAAATCTAAAATAAGTATGAAAGGTCTCAAACATTTTAAGTGGACCATCTTGTAGGAATTGGTGGACAACAAGATCATAAAAGTCAAACCAACCTTACCCTTTGATTGCATTTATATTTCCTGAGATATATTTCGTTGATATCTATACAAATAAAAAAGCAATAACTCTGAATGAAGCACACAGATGTTTATATTGTTTGTGCACAGCCGTTAAATATATGAGAAATCTAAAATAAGTATGACAGGTCTCAAACACTTTAAGTGGACCCAAGTTGTAGGAATTGGTGGAAAACAATTCTTACAAATTCGGTTTTTCGAGAGTTCAGTTTGGAGATATGATTCTGTCAATCCTCACAAAATAGTTAATCTGTGTAATCTATTATTCCTCATTTTGTTTAATTTTTTAAAGAACACATCTGTTTAATCGAATTAAAAATTCCCTGTTAATTGCAATGGCATACTGGTTTGATTGAATCCTTAAACGGGTCAGCGTGAAAAGTATAAACTTCTCTCTAAAATAGAGTTCTAGGTAGCTGCTTTAACTCTTTATGCAACAAAAAAGCAAGATGGTAACTTTCGTCGAATACTATTCAGCTTAGAGAGTATATATATATATATATATATATATATATATATATCCTTGAAAGACCTCTACCAGCAACTGGGTAGAGAGCTTTCTTTCGTCATCGTGAAATGTCTGATTTCTGGTTTTTCAAGAGAGTAGAGAGTGAAACAATAAAATATCATTATGGAGTTCGAATTGGCCAATGGGGAATCATCGGGCTAGATTCTTGATTCAGAAAAACAATTCTTTTGGTACACAGCACTATTGAAGCATTACTGGCAGAATCTGATTGCCGCATCTTCTGAATGCGAGTAATAAAATAGTTCGGCAAAATAATAAATGGGCCGGCAATGTCATCCGGGTACTAGCCTCAAGTTGCGATCTTGCAACCTTGTAATTTAAAAACGAACTGAATTAAGTCATGTATAGTCGTATCAAAGAAGTCAAACTGGCCAATGTTTGTAACATGACTTTAGCGGTCGGTTATCCAGATGCATGAAATACTAATCACCTGAGTAACTCAAAATCCATGCGTTTGGTTCATTCTTGTCCAATTCACCTGAATAAAAACCTCCAAATTAAAAAAAATAAAGGGTCATAGCTACATCTGATGCAACCCTATTTTTTTTTTAATAATCTGCACTTTTAATATAATATTCTTGATGAATGTTATAATTATGTATTGAATTTTTTTTTGCGATGAGTTAGTTATCTTCTAATATAAAAAAAGAGCTCATCTTTTCTACATTTAAGAGAGAGAACTGTTGAACTCAAAAATGATCTGCTAAAGTATAATGACTATGACTACAGTGTGTTTCTGTGGAATGTGAAGATAGTGTACACATTTGATTGTGATGTATATAAATAAGGCTCCTACAGACCTTCAAATATAAAAGTACAATAAGAAATAACGGGCTATCATTCCTCATAGGCAACTTTTTCATATAAAGTCACTATCTTTTGCAAGTTTTTATATCCTCAATTTCCCATCTCTAACTAGCCATCTAACTCTTTACTCTTATCTACATTTTGATTTCAAAAATACATAAATCGATGAAAGATTTCGGTGCTCTCATTTTTATATGGGTTATTTGTCTTGCAATGTAGAGAAGAGAGGGGTGAGTCGGTAAAAGAAGAAAAAAAATTAGCAGGGAAAGAGAAAGAGAGAGAAAGAGGAAGTCAGGGACAGAGAAATATATATATATATATATATATATATATATATATATATATATATATATATATATATATATATATATATATATACATACAAAGAGAGAGAGAGAAAAAGAAACTACTATAAGGCCGGACTAAATCTAGATGTAAACATCGTTTTTTGCTAAACTTAGGAATAGATCTAGAATCTAGTTTCTGTAGCGTTTGAATTTTCTTACGTTCTATAGAAAACGATGACATCACACGTAATCGAAAAAAACGTTCAAACCAAGAATAACTTGTACATGATACTTCAATCAGATCCAATCGGTGTATCTAAGAAATATTTGTATATGTGATAATGTGTATCTTCCTCGCTCTATCTCTCCTTTCTCTCTCACTCTTCTCTGTCTTTGTCTTTGTCTGTGACACAGGTATCATTAAAGTTGACATGAATATTCAGCATCAAATAGCGATGTCCTTTTTTGACAATTTTTTTTTTAACTTTAGCGGAACTAAAATCTATTATTACATGTGAAGATGTAATTATTAACTTTCATCCTCCTTATCTCCTTTTCCTGAACACCACCATTTTCACAAATTTTGCTAACATTGTCGTAATGATCATCATGGTAGTTTTCTTCTTCTGTCATTATTACCACTACCATCCTGGCCATTAGAAAAATCATTCTCATGACCATCATCATCATCATCATCATCATCATTATCGTTACTCTTCTTCTTCTTCTTCTTCTTCTTCTTATTATTATTATTATTATTATTATTATTATTATTATTATTATTATCATCATCATCATCATCATTATTATTATAGCTGTGGTTGTTGTTCTTGTTCTTGTTGTTCTTGTTGTTGTTGTTGTTGTCAAAGGTTCAGCAAGCCCGAGCAATAGAAAGTTAATTTCATCCTCAGTCGCTCAAAAATTATGATGGCCGCCGCTCTGCCTCGTTCTCAGTGTCTCTCGTCTGTTCCACCTGGTTTTATTTCCCCCAATGTTCTCATTCTGCCATTCCTATTACAGCACTAGTGACAGATTAACTAGATATAATCTTCCAGGAACTCTGATGGGGTCTCCTGTTTTCCCTCAATGTTCTCATTCTGCCATTCCTATTACAGCTCTAGTGACAGATTAACTAGATATAATCTTCCAGGAACTCTGATGGGGTCTCCTGTTTTCCCTCAATGTTCTCATTCTGCCATTCCTATTACAGCACTAGTGACACAATAACTAGATATAACTCTGATAAGGTCTCCTGTTTTCCCTCTATGTTCTCATTCTGCCATTCCTATTACAGCACTAGTGACACAATAACTAGATATAATCTTCCAGGAACTCTGATGGGGTCTCCTGTTTTCCCTCAATGTTCTCATTCTGCCATTCCTATTACAGCACTAGTGACAGATTAACTAGACATAATCTTCCAGCAACTCTGATAGGGTCTCCTGTTTTCCCTCAATGTTCTCATTCTGCCATTCCTATTACAGCACTAGTGACACAATAACTAGATATAATCTTCCAGCAGCTCTGATAGGGTCTCCTGTTTTCCCTCAATGTTCTCATTTTGCCATTCCTATTACAGCACTAGTGACACAATAACTAGATATAATCTTCCAGAAACTCTGATAGGGTCTCCTGTTTTCCCTCAGTGTTCTCATTCTGCCATTCCTATTACAGTACTGGTGACAGATTAACTAGACATAATCTTCCAGCAACTCTGATGGGGTCTCCTGTTTTCCCTCAATGTTCTCATCCTGCCATTCCTATTACAGCACTAGTGACAGATTAACTAGACATAATCTTCCAGCAACTCTGATGGGGTCTCCTGTTTTCCCTCAATGTTCTCATTCTGCCATTCCTATTACAGCACTAGCGACACAATAACTAGATATAATCTCCCAGCAACTCTGATAGGGTCTCCTGTTTTCCCTCAATGTTCTCATTCTGCCATTCCTATTACAGCACTAGTGACAGATTAACTAGACATAATCTTCCAGCAACTCTGATGGGGTCTCCTGTTTTCCCTCAATGTTCTCATTCTGCCATTCCTATTACAGCACTAGTGACACAATAACTAGATATAATCTTCCAGCAGCTCTGATAGGGTCTCCTGTTTTCCCTCAATGTTCTCATTCTTCCATTCCTATTAAGCACTAGTGACACAATAACTAGATATAATCTTCCAGCAACTCTGATAGGTCTCCTGTTTTCCCTCAATGTTCTCGTTCTGCCATTCCTATTACAGTACTAATGACACAATAACTAGATATAACTCTGATAAGGTCTCCTGTTTTCCCTCTATGTTCTCATTCTGCCATACTTATTGCAGTTCTAGAGACACAATAACTAGATATAATCTTCCAGCAACTCTGATGGGGTCTCCTGTTTTCCCTCCATGATCTCACTCTGCCATTCCTATTACAGTACTAGTGACACAATAACTAGATATAATCTTCTAGCAACTCTGAAGGGGTCTCCTGTTTTCCATTAATGTTCTCGTTCTGCCATCCCTATTACAGTACTAGACAGAGAAATACACAATATATATATCAAAATTTTTTGACGAGAGAGAGAGAGAGAGAGGGAGAGAGAGAGAGAGAACGAAAGAGGAACAACCAGAAAGAAACAGAAAAGATAGCGGCACGCCGTAACCAAGAAAGACTTGATTAATCTACTAATTCAGATGCGGCAGAAAGATTATAAAAAAAAAATATACATAAAAAAAGAAATAAGAGGCACAAAGAAGAGAGAGAGATAGAGGGAGAAATATATAATTATATATAAATAAATATATATATATATATATATATATATATATATATATATATATATATATATATATCGAAGTAAGAAAAATAGGCTTCGGCTGTAAATATATAACACATAAAAGGTAGAGAGAGAGAGAGAGAGAGAGAGAGAGAGAGAGAGAGAGAGAGAGAGAGAGGGACCGGAAGAATGAGAGAGCTCGGAAGCGGGAAAGATTAAAAAAAAAAAGAAATTAGCAGGGAAAGAGAAAGAGAGAGAAAGAGGAAGTCAGGGATAGAGAAATATATATATATATATACATAGAGAGAGAGAGAAAAAGAAACTACTATGAGGCCGGACTAAATCTAGATGTAAACATCGTTCTTTGCTAAAATTAGGAATAGATCTAGAATCTAGTTTCTGTGGCGTCTGAATTTTCTTACGTTCTATAGAAAACGTAATCGAAAAAAACTTTCAAACCAAGAATCACTTGTACATGATACTTAAATCAGATCCAATCGGTGTATCTAAGAAATATTTTTTCAAAGACTGAAGATAATTACCTATGTGGGCAATTTCTGAAGGCGCATGTATCATCAGATTTTGCTTCGAAATCTTAAGACTGTTAGATCTAGGTCCAAACTTAAATTAACCCGAATGTCTGAGGTTACTGATAAATTAATTCGTATGTCAGTAACTCACGTAGATCTGCTACTTGTTAACTATTTTTTTATCGCAACTATAATGACTGAAAATTTTCTCTTGACACGGTGCGGATTCGTATTTGTAGAGATTTAACTATAAAACACGCTATACAGATCGAGCCACTTGTGTGACTTTCATTAATTAGATCTACCGATTTCCACCCCCTAAATTAAAAAAAAATACCTTGCGTGGCGCTAAAAAAGATACAAAGAATAAAAATTGCACCCTAAGCATTTGAATAGTAAAAATATTTACACTCTTACCTTGAAGAAAATCTCTTTAATGACGGGAGTTCTTGAAGTATTGTATAGAAATCTGTGGTCTTGAAGGGTTTCTTGATCTTAAGCACTTGTTTATCGTGCAAGTACCTTGAAAACGTTTGAAACGATGAGTAATAGTATGATCTTTTTATACATTCGAGTCTTCTCAACTTCTCGCAGAATCTCGTGCAGAAAGAGAGCGAGAGCGAGAGAGAGAGAGAGAGAGAGAGAGAGAGAGAGAGAGAGAGAGAGAGAGAGAGAGAGAGAGAGAGAGAGAGAGAGAGATGTTCTCCTAAAGTAAATTCCGTCTCCTAAACTTACAGTGGAGACATCCGTCATCAAGACTTTTATAAAGGTTTCGCAGACTAAGATAACGGGTTCTCAGCTTGACTAGTATATTCTCTCACCTTTTGCGACGAGGAAAACAATCGCAAACTGCCTCAAAATGTAGTATGCCTAGAAAAATAAGGACCCTACTACTGGTTTCCCTTCGCTCGGATCGAGTTGGGTCTCACTATTTTTTACTTACGTCATTTGCATAAACTCCTATTTAGCCGCACGTATTTTAATCGCTTTTTTTCCAAACTTGCTAGCACTCCCGCTGAGAACGCAATCATTATGAAGGGTTTCATGATGACAGCTTGTTAGCAATGCTTGAATTGTACTGTGTACCAGCCCGGTGCCAGTGCGCTGTATAGCAGTGAGAGTATCAACTATAATGCTCACACTTAAATGATACGAGGCAGTCCTAGTGAGGTGTTGTGGCTATTACGTACTTTCTCCACTAAGGCATCCTTGTAAACAAAGCTGGGCACTTTGCATATAGCACCAGGGTAACCTCAAGCTGGTTACGTTATGGCTTATTATCAGTGCTGTGTACGTTGTATGTGAAACCTCAGTAATGCCGTGAGATTTTATGGATCTATCGAGTGAAGCATCTGGAGTTAACACGTCGTGAGAGGAACAGGATACCACGACCTCAGTTATCAAAATTTCTTATAACATAAGGTTTCAAATACCATTGGCCACCCAGTGGAATAGGAATTGTTTTAATTGATTTCAGATATGAGAAATCTGGCGATATATATATATATATATATATATATATATATATATATATATATATATATATATATTGTGTTTTTTGTTTTGTTTTGGTTTTTTTTTGTTTTTTTTTATGCATAGTTTGTACTTCAAATTTATATATGTGAATATCCTTCAGTGGTTTGTTTTATTTTTTTTTTCGCGTCTGACGAAGGCGAAGAGCCGAAAGCTCGTGTGTTTTGTTTTGTTCTGTACATTTTGAACCTGAACTATATCAATTTTTTTACGGTGCTTCACAACTATTCACAATATTCCACTCCGATATTCAATTTAATTGACCGTCGACGTATATTTCACAGTCACATACCTTTTTTTTTTTCGGGGGGGTGGTTATGCCCCTCCTTCCTGATGTCTTTGTTTATATATTTCATTTCCTTTTTTATATATATTTTCTCAGTAAATTACGATATTAATGTATAGTTTGTCAGTTATGAACCAGTTTATAATGTTTTTTTAATTATTTTTTTTTTTTGGTGGGGGGAAGGGGCATAGTTCGTATTTAAAATCTATATTGTAAATGTCCTTTGGTGGTTTGTTATTCTTGTTTTTGAGTCTAACGGAGGCATAAAGCCGAAAGCTCACAAGTTTTGCTTTGTTTTGTTTGGTACATTTTGGAGCTGCACTGTACCTATTTTTTATTTTTTTTTTACGGTGCCTTACTACTACTACTACTACTACTACTACTACTACTACTACTACTACTACTACTACTACTACTACTACTACTACTACTACTACTACTACTACTACTACTACTACTACTACTACTACTACTACTACTACTACTACTACTACTACTACTACTACTATAACTACTACTACTACCACCGCCGCCCCCGCCCCCTCCCCTACCCCTACCCCTACCCAAAAAAAAAACCCCACAAATAGAAAGAAATAGGAAGACACAGGTATAGAGATACAGTGAGCTATATACAGACATGGACAGTGGCTTGAACAAAATATATAATATTTCATAGGACAGACAGAGAGAGAGAGAGAGAGAGAGAGAGAGAGAGAGAGAGAGAGAGAGAGAGAGAGAGAGAGAGAGAAAACGAAAGAAGAACAACAGAAAGAAATAGAAGAAATAGCAACACGCAGTTACAAAGGAAGACAGATTAATATACTGATTTAGATGCGGACACAATGTTTACATAAAAATATTCATAAAAGAGAAAAAGCACAGAGAGAAAGAGAGACAGAGAGAGAGAGAGAGAGGCAGAGAGAGAGAGAGAGAGAGAGAGAGAGACCGGAAGAATGAAAGAGCTCGGAAGGAGGAAAAAATTATTAAAAAAAAAAAAGAAATAATGTTACACAGGTAGAGAGTGGGCTTGATAAAGCCATAAACAGAGTCATAAACAAAACAGAAATATCAAAATTTATAGATTAGAGAGAGAGAGAGAAAGAGATAGAGAGAGACAGACAGACAGACAGACAGATAGACAGACAGGTAGAGAGGGTGAGGACGAAAGAAGAAGAAAAACCAGAATAAGATAGAAGAAAAGACGACCCATAGTTACTGAGGAAGATTTGTTAATATCCTGATTTAGATGAGGCAACAAACATTAAAGAAAACTGTGGAGAGGTTGTGAATGCGAGTCTGCCAATACGATTGTTTTGAACTTGAAGATCTAAATAGTTCAACTCTATTATTTGAAATAAATGAATGTCTTCAGTGTACATGATCGAAGAATGCATGCATTTATTTATTTTGATTAATTGTGATTTTAATGGTGGTGGTTTTCAATTTCTTTGTGGATTACTTTCGTTTTCATAGATAGCAATTAAATTAATATACATGTACATGTATACACTTTCTTGGAGACTTTTTTTTTAGTACTGTGTATATGTTTCTTGAAAAAGCTTGTAAAAGTTTTGCTAAGAAAACGTTTCTCTCAAATTCTTCAAACACCAGGGCATCCTCAACAGCCCTTCGACAACATAATTTATTAACATTTTTTTCTGCTTTTTTGTTAGCTGCCTGCTAATTTTCATGATTTTTATTTGTTGGTGTATAATTTATAGATGCTCAAGAAGCACTCTGGGGGTCAACCTAGTGTGGCAAGTTTGCCAATACTGCCGTTCTTTGGTAATGAAGTGGCATACAAGAATGAGAATGACATGCTATTTTGCTGAAAATTATATCCCTACTACAGTTAGAATTTATCATTAAGCTTTTATCTTTGAAATAACAATTTTTTTTCCATTAAATTGCATATGGTATTTCTTTATTGTAAAGAAACACGTCTAACCAACTCATGAAATAAAACGAGAGGTGGTGCTTCATCTTGCCAGCTGACTTTTTTTTTTTGTCTGTAAAATTTATGTGAGTCAAATGTGTAAAGGCCAATTCACGATCGGTTTCATGTAAACCACTTATGACTCGTTTCATAGTGATCACTACTCTTGTAGCTGCGTATGTAATGGTGGCAATAAGGTGTAAACTGTTGTAACTTAATTTAGTGGTTTCAATCCGCGCCCACAGTACCGTATGTGGGCCTTGTTTGTCAAAAGACTGACCCGTGAATATCAAGGAAATATCAGATGAAACAATGGTTACTGTATTGAAACTTCAACCCATATCAAATTGCTGATTGAATTGAGACTCTTTCCTAGTTATTCCCCTCAGTCTCACAACTATGATTAAACGATTGGATGAATTTAGTACATGTACCACAGTACTACATCTGACCTTCTTAGACATTAGTTTGGTGGAAAGAAAAGTCCCCGGTCATCCTCTTGTAGGCATAAAATCCATTATGAATATGATACATCTCTTCACTAAGACATTGCCGCTCTTTGTTAATGTTTAGTACATAATGTACACCTATTGATCAAAGTAATTTTGACAACAGATAAACCAAAAAATTCTTCGCCGGAACACGAATCCATTTTCAGAATCAGAATTAAATCTCTAAAATTCAGAGACATCTGCAATGAACGGCCTCGAGGCGCTCTCTATGTCACAGT
>JAWDGP010007972.1:50000-260000 GCA_033675545.1 Elysia crispata
AACCAAGAAAGACTTGATTAATCTACTAATTCAGATGCGGCAGAAAGATTATAAAAAAATAAAGATAAAAAAAAGAAATAAGAGCACAAAGAAGAGAGAGAGATAGAGGGAGAAATATATAATTATATATAAATAAATATATTTATATATATATATATCCAAGTAAGAAAATTAGGCTTCGGCTGTAAATATATAACACAAAAAAGGTAGAGAGAGAGAGAGAGAGAGAGAGAGAGAGAGAGAGAGAGAGAGAGAGAGAGAGAGAGAGAGAGAGAGAGAGAGAGAGAGAGAGAGAGAGAGAGAGAGAGGGACCGGAAGAATGAGAGAACTCGGAAGGGGGAAAGATTAAAAAAAAAAGAAATAGATTCACATAAAGGTTTTACTAAAGGTTGCACTATAACTTGTGCCTGACACTGACCTCAGCTACTTGTTTTTGGAGCTGTGTATTCTCATTTAGATTCCTCTGGTGTCTCTCCTCTTATTCCTGGCAGACCAGAGTCAGACTCTTTACCATTTGGCCATCCCTCTGTGGATGTTGCAGGATTTCTTTAATCTAGACAGAAGGAAGGAATATTTTTGTTCAAATGTTAGAGAACCTTGTTACAGATATAACAGCATCATTCAAACTCTGTTGGGAACATGGAAGAGGGCAGATTTCCCAAAAGTCATAGAAACACATAGGTTTCGGCTAAGATAGACATACATCTTGGGTATATAAACATTGAGATTTGGATCCAAAATGTTTGGGTATAACCTGGAAGATGGGAAACTGTAGATTGACTATTGATGTCCAGTTTTAGGGGTTATTACCCTTATTCCATTTAGACAATCAGAATTGTGCAAAGTACTGAAATAAACCTGAGAAGCATATCACCATGTTTTCATTTCATATTGCAATGATTTACCTCTTTTGAAGATCTTCTTTGCAACTGACAATGATTATCAGGCATAATGTCTTTGTCATTTATCCATTCTGTTTAAGATATTTTATGGATTCTTGCAAGAGTTCATTTTTAACGCCTTGGAAACTGAGCTTTCTTTGGGTCAACATTCACAAAATTATTAGGTTTTTGAGGATATTTAAAAAAAAATCACTTCCTTAAAATATATTCTCAACATTTGTACACACATCATAGACCTAAATCAGTATAAAAAGATCCAAGAACCAGAAAGCCATTACCTTCATATAGATAATTTTTTTTTATAATTATCTAAAATTGTGCTATAATTCGAATTTCGCAAAAATATTTTGATACCATGTTTTGTAAAAGAAAAAAAAATCATTCAATAATGTTTGTTCTAAGATCCGAGCAGCAATAAAAAAGATGAAATTAGGCAAAAGGAACAGGTTCAGGCAGTATACCAGTGGAACTTTTAGAAGCACTTGAAGACTATAGAACTGATAAGATCACAAAATTACTCAACGAAATGTTTGAACCACGTCAGGTTCCACCAGACATCACCAAATCCATATATATATATAGCACTGTAAAAAGAATACAAGAACAATATACTGTGAATTGAATGGAAGAAACAGTTTTATGATTCATTTCACCAAAATACTTTAAAGAATCATCATGATGCTAGTCGGAAAATAAATCAAACAGAAATAGAAAAGGAACAGTGTGAAGGGAAAAGGTACAACAAATGCAATCCAAGCCTTTGAACTATGATTGAACGAGCTCTGGAAGTACAAAAAGAGGTACATCTATACTTCATTGACTACACCAACGTATTTGACAGAGTACGACATGATGAGATTTTAGTAACAAACAAAAGTAAGAAGAACTGTTTTCTCTCTCGTACATGTAACTTTTAATTTGTAACAAAATTAACAAGGCTTGAAAGAAGCAAAAGTTATAGATCAAGTTGATGTCTTGCGTTGTGAGTTCTTCGTAGTCACTGAGAGAGAGCTGTGTTATTGTCAAAAAGAAAGTAGGCCTAGACTATTCTACTGTCTGAAGAGTCAGTCAAGAGAAGTGGCTACTGTCACTACATAACCCACCTCCCAGCGGAATACAGTTCATGTATGGGAGCGATCCAGCATGCCGTCAGCAGAACCTTGAGGGGACACGTGAAATTCTGCCAGCGCGCGTAGTCTTTATGGGTCCATATTTTTGTGGGGAAACTGCAGGTGGTGTAACAGGGGTGGGTTTAAGATTGTCTGTCAAAATTGATTTAAGGGAGATGAGCACTTCCTTGTTCTCCTCGATGGTCAAGGGGGTCACGTAAGCTGTCTTAAGGCGATCAATACAGTCTCTGGTCGCCCTTTGATTTCCAGGGTGAAGTATTTGTCACTTTAGCTGACGACGCGAAATGGGCCGTCATGGGCGTTGGAGGGGGTGTTTGTGCGAGTCTTTCCGTACATAAACATACTTTGCCGTAGCCAAAGTAGAGGGCACAAAAGAGGTTTGATTTACGTGGAATTTTGGGGCAGGTGGTTGGATGGAGTGCATGGTTTGTTGAAGATTTCTCAAAAACGTTATGTCAGGTGTGGTTGTACTAGTGTCACATGGTTGGAGAAACTCGCCCGGTATACGTAGAGTTGTGCCGTACACAAGTTCAGCAGGTGAGCAATCAGGATCAACTCTCCAAGACGAGCGGATGCCTAATAGAACCATCGGAAGCTGATCAAACCAATCTGGGCCAGTAGTACGGGCTTTGAGGGCTGCTTTGAGTTGTCAGTGGAGGCGTTCGACCATCCCATTGGCCTGTGGATGGTAAGCGGTGGTTGTATTGGTGTCTTTGCCCAACAGTTTGTTTAGCTCACTCCAGAGGTTGGAGGTAAATTGTCTGCCACCGTCGGAGAAGCATGGGCGTCAGGAAGAGGAATAGCCTCGGGCCATCTCGTGAAACGGTCGATGATGGCAAGAAGGTAGGTCATTCCATGACTTTCTGGTAGGGGCCCTACAAGATCCACATGAAGACTGCAAAACCTATCAGAAGGGGGCTGGCGCTCAACGAGTGGGGAACGTGTATGTCGGTGGACCTTAGAGGCTTGGCAATCGGGGCATTCCTTGCACCACCTGCGAATGTCACGCTTCATTCCATTCCATACGAAGCGTTGTGCTATTGCCTTTTGTGTTGGTTTGACGCCAGTGTGCGACAGGCTGTGAATCTTGTTGAAGATGGAATGGGTCCAGGAGGTCGGTAATACCTCTAAAAAATGTCTAAAGTGTTTGACAGCAGCGTAAGACGCCAAAAGTTCTCTATCAAAAGCACTATATTTCTGTTCTGCCTCAGACAATTTCCTGGAGAAAAAAGCAAGGGGAACCCAAAGACGGCCGTGTCGCTGTTCGAGTTGGCCGCCAATCGCTGTGTTCGACGCATCGACAGTAAGGCTAGTAACAGCACCTGACAGTGGATGGTGTAAGAGCACTGCCTTACTGAGCATTTCTTTGGTCTTGTCAAATGCTTCTTGGCACTCTTTGGACCAGTCAATCTTTTGTCCTTTGCCGCTTGCTTGGGTATGAAGGGGTGCAAGAGTAGCGGCAATGCCATGGAGAAAACGGTGGTAATAGTTCACCATTCCCAGGAATCTCTGTAGACTGGTGCGATCGGTAGGTGATTTGCTTTCTTGCAGGGCAGATATCCAGTCAGGGAGTGGAGTGATTCCTGTGGAGCTGACGTGGTGGCCTAGGAAATCAAGTTCTTTCGCGCCAAAAACACATGTGGTCTTGTTTATGACCAAGCCATTTGTAGACAAGAGTTTGAAAAGTTGCTGAAGGTGTTGAATGTGTTCCTTGGCAGAGTGACTTGCGACCAGTATGTCATCAAGGTATACAAACGCAAAAGAAACGTCGCGCAGTACTCCATCCATCAGGCGTTGGAAAGATTAGGCAGCGTTCTTTAACCCAAATGGCATGCGGAGAAATTCCCAGAGTCCAAAGGGTGTCACCATAGCTGTCTTCGGCATAGAAGAGGTAGCCATGGGGATTTGATGATAGCCTCTAATCAAGTCGATCTTAGAGAAGATAGAGCAACCGGCAAGGTGGTTAGTAAAATCTTGGATATGCGGTAATGGGTAGCGGTCGTCCTCAGTCGATGCATTGAGACACCTGTAGTCGCCACAGGTCGCCATGTCCCATCAGATTTGGGGACAACGTGGAGGGATGAAGACTATGGTGATTTAGAGCGGCGAACAATGCCCATTTCTTCCATCTTTAAGAACTCTGCTTTAGCAGCAGACAGTTTGTCTTTATCGAGCCGTCTAGCATGGGCATGTGTGGGCGGGCCGTGGGTGACGATGTGGTGCTCTACACCATGCTTGTTGAGGGGATTGTTGAAATGTGGTGTAAGGAGCTCGGGGAACTCTTGGAGGAGATATGCATACTCGTTTGGAGGGTGTGTACATAACCCCGCGAGTGTAGGAGAAGACTGACTTTCTTTGAGTAGGAAAGAGACATTGTCAAGTGAGAGAAGACGTTTGCCCCGAAGGTCAATTGCCAGGCCATTGGCAGTGAAGAAATATGCGCCAAGTATAGGTCTAGTAACATCGGCGAGGTAGAACTGGTGTGTGTATTGTCTCTTGGAATTTAACACTAAAGAAAGTGTGCGCTTTCCCCATTGCGGATGGACGTTCCATTAGCGGAGAGAGAATGTTGGAAGGTTGAAGCTTGCGCCGATCTTGTGCAGAGGCGGGGTATACAGATACCTCAGCCCCTGTGTCAACGAGGTATGATAGGCCAGATTTCCTGTCCTCTACTGACAGCGTGTTAGATTGAAGAGAGCCAGCTGCTGCCACGCTTAGCGGCTGGCTTTGTCGTTTCCCGACAGCAGACAGGCGAACTTACACTCTGGTTGGCATTTTCTTGCTCCTGGGCCGAACCGTGTATGATAAAAACATACTGGTGCAGGTGAGGGTGCGGCGCTGGACCCAGTGCGGCGTGGGATAAGGGGCCTGTTACGCTGGATAGACTCGACGCAATCAGGGGTGGTTTCGTTTGTCGTTTGGGTGATGTGGTGTATACCCAAAGACCGTGCCTCCCAAACCCGATCAGCAGCTTCCGCTAGTTTGTCCAAGTCCGAAAATACCTGCCCTGACATAATAGTACGGACATTGGCAGGAAAATTCGACAGGAACAGTGCCCTTTTCAGCGTCTGTGGATCATCGTTTAGAGCGTTGATCTTACGCAACAAAGCTGTTGGCTTTCTATCCCCTAACCCATTAAGGTTTAAGAGTTCGTAATCCCGCTGCGTTTGGGATTTGCCGAACGCCTTGATCAAGGCACACTTCAAACTGTGGTATTTGTCCGTTTGAGGTGGGTTAACTAAAACATCGTGTACCTCCTCGGCTGTTTTGAAGTCGAGGGCACTGACCACGTAATCATACTTAGTGGTATCTTGCGTAATGTTTTTAATGCTAAACTGCGCTTCTATTCTGGCGAACCAGATTTCTGGCGATGTCGTCCAGAACTCGGGTAGTTTAATTGAAACTGCTGCGATCTCTCCGGTTTGTAATGTTTGTAACTGGGTCGCGAGAGCTGCAAGTAGAGATTGCGTTGGCTCAACGGGCTGGTGAGACATGATGTTGGTTTGATCTTGTTATTGTTAGTGCAAAGGCAGATTTAGCGAAGGTAGATTAGGTCAAGATAGCGACCTAGATTGTAGATCTATTAAACTCAAGTCCAAGGCCGTAGTGGATCTAGATCTGTGCCTGGTTACTAGCGAGTTCAGTATCGGGGTCACCAATTTAGTAACAAACAAAAGTAAGAAGAACTATGTTCTCTCGTACATGTAACTTTTAATTTGTAACAAAATTAACAAGGCTTGAAAGAAGCAGAAGTTATAGATCAAGTTGATGTCTTGCGTCGTGAGTTCGTCGTAGTCACTGAGAGAGAGCTGTGTTATTGTCAAAAAGAAAGTAGGCCTAGACTATTCTACTGTCTGAAGAGTCAGTCAAGAGAAGTGGCTACTGTCACTACAAGATAATCATAGATGGATAGATGGACAAGATCTGCGAGTGATCAAAAACTAGTACTGGGGACACACAGCAACAATGCCAGTTGATGGGGAAATCAGCTCATTTAAAAAAAAAAAAATAAAGTCTGGTGTCACACAAGGATGTGTGCTTTCCCTACAGTGAAACTATTATGCAAAACCTAGAAGGATATCTAAGAATAAAAGTAGGAGGGCACAACGTACACCACTTGTGATGCACTGATGACACTGTATTAATTCCAGAAAATCATGAAGACTTGCCACAATTATTAGACATCCTCGAAGAAGAAAGCAGAAAATGGAATTGCATAGAAAAAAAAATAGAAGTAACGGTGGTCAGCCCAAGCAATGAGTGTCCATAGATCACTTTCATTATTAAAGGGAATAAACTCAAGCAAAGGGATCAGTTCAAATACTTGGGTACTTTAATATCAAGTGATGGACGTATCTTACATTGTTATTGCATCAAGAATATGGCAAGCAAAAAAAAAGTTCCTAGAGAATGAAATCAGTACGAACAAATAACCTGAACCCATTTTGATGTATGAATGTAAGGTCTAGACAGTTTCAAAAGTTACAAAAGAAACGAGAGGTAACAAAATGAAAATGTGATTCCACGAATCTCACAGACTACAAAGAAATCAACCAAAACAGTGTTATGAGAAGCCGACACAACAAGATTACGCATAAACAGAATACGTAAAAAAGGTAGAGAGAAAGAGTGAGTATTATAAAGACATAAAGAAAAATATAAAGATTAAAAAATGTATCGAAAGTAGGAGAAGACAGGTAACTAGGGAGGGAGAGAGGATAGAGTGACAGAGCGGAAGTGGAAGAGCCAGATAGAGAAGAGAAATAGACAGGCGGAGTGACAGAGAGACAGAGAGAGAGAGAGAGAGAGAGAGAGAGAGTGAAAGAGGAAGGATCAGAAAAAAAAAGAAAGGAATAGCAACACAACAATTAGAACCACTATCTCTGGACAAAACCTTTTTTGGCCATGTGATGAGAAGAGAGAAACTAGAACATCTTGTGACAAGCGGAATGATTGTAGGAAAACAGCGTCAAAAGTTGTTGAATGGACTAACAAAGTGACTCAAAGTAGGACAAGGCACAGAAGCACTGAAAGCAACGAGGGGTAGAGATGTGTGGAAGGTCATGACCGCCCTGCTAAAGAGTATGGCACCTGATTGATTGATATGTTTAAGAGAGAATTTTTCCTTCTATTCAACTAGATTTGGATACAGGTGACGGTATTTAAAGAAAAAAACATCCAAAGTATTCAATTAAACTTTCTTGAGAAGCTTAAAGTAAAATATCTAGTTCAAAATGAAATTCAATAAGGATTTTATAAATTCTTCTAGCTTCCTTCTTTCTTCCTATCTTTGAATTCTCTAAAAAAGATTTAGAATCTTGATACCTGTGGTTTTTTTTGTTTAAAAATATTTGTATATTGTCTCAGGTTTAGAAATATATAATGAAGCATATTTTAAACATAAAGCAAGCAGAAACATAAAAAATAATTGTGAGGTCTAAAAGAAAAGGTAAACTTGCCATTATTTACTCTCATTTACAAGGCACCCCAATGTGTCTTACATAATGAGAGAAAAGCATATCAATGAAAATTTGATAAAAATGCTAATACTTCAAAAAAATGGTTGTGCGGTGAAAATTTGAAATTGATTCAACGCAAATTGGCAATCTGGTTTGAATTTGATGCCTCCTCATGATTTACGTAAAAGATAATTACACAAAAATAGAATACTGAGCATTTGTCCCCTCTGCAGTTGGAACTGAATGACTCTTCCTAGACAATATTTTAAATAAATAATAATAGCCACTGAGAGATTTTAAACAAGATTTCTCAATGAAAATCCATTAAAAAAAGTATCGGTACCAATCAATATTGAACCGCACCTACTTCTTTCCATAAAGTGTCTTCGTATACGGCTGGGAAGATCAAATGAGTAAGGATAAAATGATACAATGGCATTCTTGAAGAGTGATCTTTCATTTGATTTTTATAATGACTCACAGATTGATTGATTGATTGATTGGTAGAGCTCTTTTACAAAAAGAAAACTTTTTGTCTGCTTTGCCTAACCAATTGGTCACCTTCAGACAGGGCAGATCAGAGCAGAAAAGGTAAGACTCTTAACTCAACCACTACACTAACGCTGCTAAGACAAGCATGAGGCAATTCCCTACAGATCTGAAAGCAAATGCTCTACAAAATATCAGATTTACCATTCAGAGAAAACTTCTGGAGTACATATAATGCGGTGAGAGTGAAGGTTATGGTATGGTGCGATATTGAAAAGAATTCAAGATACTTGTCAACCCACCTCATTCAATTGAGTATTGTAAGGTTCAAGTTCCAGTGTGATTAATACAGCACTACTGAGTTTTAGTCCTCTCACACCATTTTCACAACTGTCGAAATGGAAATTTAGTGATGTCTGTGTCTCAGAAAAGAGCACCCCAAAAAAAAAAAAAAAAAAAAAAATGCACATGCAGGTTGTAAATGGCAATCTACATTATCTCCATAGCATACAATGATCATACAATGAACATTTTGTGACAACTGGAATGGCTGTAGGAAAACAGCCTGAAAAGATGAGGAGGGTTTACCAAAGTGTTCAAAGTAGGACAAATAACAGCAAAAATTATAGCTATGGATTGAGAAAAAGTGAAGATCCAAGCAAAAGATAATACAAAGAATTTTTGTAAATGAGGCTGAGAGAGAGAGAGGGAGAGAGAGAGAGAGAGAGAGAGAGAGAGAGAGAGAGAGAGAGAGAGAGAGAGAGAGAGAGAGAGAGAGACAGACAGACAGACAGACAGACAGAGCTGCATTATAGATGGAGATTCTGGGAGGGAAGTGGGAAGAATAAAAGGGGTTGAGAATAGTCAGAGAGGTTATTTCTTTTAAATAACTTAAAAAAGAAATGCATTTAATCAATTTTATCTTTCATATGTATCAGCTTAATTAGCTTATGATATTTACACAACTGCAGCTTTCTGTGACTATGTGATTAATGAAAAAAATCATGCAAGACTAATATAACACAATAACAGTAAAGAGCCTCTATGTCCCATTTTTTAAATGAGGTGGATAAACTCATTTCCCATTGTCTTTGCTAAGAGGGAGGCAGACAGACAGACAGAGATGCATTGTAGATAGAGATTCTGAGAAAGGGGAGGGAGAAATAAAAGGGGTTGGGAATAGTCAGAGAGGTTATTTCTTTTAAATAACTTAAAAAAGAAATACATTTAATAAATTAAACCCCCAAAAAAGGAAACAAACTTTACTTCCACAACACTTAGCCCTGTTCATTTGGTTGAGCAATTGTAAACGGGGGTAACTGATTTAAAGTTTACTGTTGGGTAGGTTCTTTCCCTTAACGATGAATTTATTTTTCATTTTAAAGTTGACCTTTTATCTAATGAGACCTTGGACTCTACAAAGAAATACTGTGAGACCCGAGCATCTCGTTATATGCAAGGTTCACTGTATATGACAAGCATTATTTTAAAGATATAGCAAGCAGTAACATAAAAAATTGAATGTGAATAGAAAATCTGGTCTGAATTTGATGTCTACTTATGTTTTTAAGTAAAAGAAAACTAAAAAAAAAAAGAAGACTAAGCAGTTGTCGCCCCGACTGTTGGACCTAAAAAGCTCGTCCCAGACTTTAAAAGCTGTTTTAAATAATTAATAATGAGTCACTGAGAGTTTTTAAACAAGATTCTTGGAAAAAAAATCCATTTAAAAAAGCATCAGCTTAGTGAGCTTATGATATTTACACAACTCTGCTTTCTGTGACTAGGATTGCTGGCTTCTATATTTTGTCAACAGCAACAACCCTGTGGATTTCAAGAAAACCCTTTGCCTTCTAAATTATCTTAAATACTTATAAAAATCGAAGGGATAGAAATTACTTTTGATTACTCGCCGCGGCATTGTAGATGCTCATGCCAACAAATCTGGAATCATTGACCTGTTGAAGCCTCACACTCTGGGTCTCATAGGCCAGGAAGATGCCCTTGTAGCCAGACACAACACTTGGACCCAGTGAACCAATCACAGATGGAAGTTGATATCAGAGTCTGGGATAATGAACACAGATCATGTTGATAGGGTCTGTCCATTAGAAGGTATTATGATCAGCACAGCACAGATCATTTGAGTTTGAAAGTGCAATGGACTAAGGGAGTTGTTCTCAACTGATAAGCAAAACTGATTTTATCAGTACAGACAATCATCTATTTTTAAATACAAAGTATAAGATCATGCAAGGTTTAAAAAATTGAACAACGCAAATATATCAAGACATACCAATAAGATCTAAATACTATAAATAGACATGTAAATACTCTCATAAAATATACAAAAAAAGAGAGATTGGTTTATTCATCTTCCTTTCCTCTATCTCTTCCAGGTCCCTTTATTTCCTGTTATTCTCCTTTTTCTCCCCTATTCTTTCTCAGTCCAAATTGTTGAACCTAAAAAAAGTTTTTTTTTTAATTTTCCTTTCCAATTTTCACAAATCTTACCTCATTGTTTACAAATTATCTTGACCAGGTGTTTTTTCTGAAACTTTTATTAATCTGTGTCACATGATAGCACTGACTATAAAAATACCAAACCTCTGCAAAAAAAGCAAAAAAAAAAAAACAAACAAACAAACCCAGCACAAGTGGACTTACTGGTGCATTGTTCCACCTGAGTCCATGGGATGTGGTCTCCTCTCCTTTAGCTGTGAAAGTAGAGTTTCGCATATCCTCAGCAATTTTATATGATTCAAAGCGCAATAAATGGCATCGTTTATCTCTTCAGAGCCTTCAAGCTTCATCCCTCTTTCCTCCAATCTGTTTTAGTGGAAAAAATAAATAGATGTCATTGTTGTATTTTCATTTATTTTTTTTTTAATTTAGCAAAGAGTGAAAATTATATAAAGTTTCTTTCCTCAGTATATTTTCCTTTTTTGATGCCAAGAACTCTATCACTCCATAGCAGATTTGTTGTTACGGTGAGCATAGTTAGGGACTATTTCAATTCCTTTCCCTTTAATGACTTAAAACCTTTTTAATTTGAGCATTGTAAGAAATCATCTTTGTGAGATTAGAGTAAATAATATACATAAAAAATCATTCTGTTATAAGATTTGGAAACATCTGTAAAAAAAAAATTCTGATGTTGAAATTTGAATTTTTTACACTTTTATCTGTGTGTAAAATTGGTGAATATAAATAAGATGGTTATACTGAACCGTTAAGGGCCTCCTCTAGCTGCTCCACAATGCATATGTGGCGATTGTCCTTGACCTTGTACCAGTTGTCCGGGTACCAAGCAATAATGAACCACACATACTTTTCTCCATAAAGTTTCTCCTACATGCCTGGGAAGATCAAATGAGTTCTAAGGATACAATGATACAGTGAGTCCACAGATGCCAACTGATTATGAAAAAGAATCCTGAACTTTTCCCCCACCCCCAAAATGTCGATATGAGAGACAAAGAGGCCCAAAAACATATCCTTTCTCAAAACTGTACAAAGAACCAAAGAAAATAAAGGGTATTAACTGGAATCAATGAATAAAAATAAACACAAAGAGATAAACATTATAAAAGAAACAGCATTATATGCACTGTTTGGATGAACTGTTTTAACCATTAGTTACCAATCCTTACCACATCTAGTTGTATTTAAGTTGTTAAGGTGGGAAATAACTGAAAGTCTTTTTGAACCAGTTTAAAAAAAAAAACAAAAAAGTTTTTTTTTTAATTGGAATAGGAAAAACATAAAGGGAGGAAAAGTGGTCTATATAGTGACACAAAATTTATGAAAATTTTTTTTTTCATGTGGAGCCAGGCCCAGCCTTGGAATCAGACAGTGGATTTACCTATATGTAGTTTTAAATGATAGATCCAACTATCAAGTTTTTCATTTCCTTTGCCTGAGGCAAGATCTAGGTCTACAGACCCATTTTCAACTAGTTATTATACATTTTCCTCATCAATATTGCCTTTTTCTTCATTATAGGATAGAGGTCCCTAGACGATCTTGATGATTTAGAGATAGTGATTTAAAAAGAACGACATTATGAAACAGAAAGTAGCAAGCTAGAAACAAAACTACACCATTTCCGGAAGTAAAAGAACTCTTTTGTATGTACGCACAGCTTGATAACAAACATAAGTTAACGGTTAAGAAGAGTATATTGCACATCTTGGATTGATACATGATGACATTTTTTTTATAAGATAAGTTCCGGGCTTTTTCGCAAGAATCATCCTGAAAAAATCCGGACTTCTAAAAAATCATGACTAACAAAAAAGGGGGGTGGAGGTATATAGGATCGATTTATTTCTTTGTTTCAAAAAATAAGAAGTATGCAGAAGTAATAACATTAAAAATCTAAACAGAAATAACAAAAACAAAAAGGGGGTGAAGGATTTCAGCCGCGAACCTGCCGGGACAGATTTGAAAAAAAAAAAAAAGGGGGTGAAGATTTTCAGCCATATAGGCCTTCTCATCCAACACCACATTGACAAAGTACCCTAGTCGCCGAGGAGGTTGTGGTTCTCACACACCTAAACCGACAAAACTTCCAATTCTCCAATGTATAACGAGTGTATTATGGGAGGAGCCACACCAGATCCAAGGCATACATGACGACTGGCGCGCGCCGTCATAGCGTGTTGACCTTGACCGTTTCACGGGTCTTAACACCGTTAGGGATTAGAGCCAGTTCTTGGTTCGTTACCTAGCCAAGCTTACAACCTAATAACAATTGGAGGGCTTTATATAGTAACCTATTGGGATATGCTATTCAATGCTGTTTACTTAGTGTGCATTTTGAGATTTTTACCTAATTAATTTAATTAATTGAATTGGTTAAGTTTGTTAAATTTGATTAAAAAGGGAAGACGTTTCGTTTATCTCAATTAAAAAAATGGTTTCGTGACATTTACTCATGATTTCATCATAACAAAAAATGTCACCCTCTTTAACGTTGCTGCTGAAGACAAGTAACTCAAGCTAATAATGGCCGCTATGGTGTTTACATCAGTGACTTGTTTACAACATGAACCACCTACTGAGTACTAGTCAGGCTATCTCCCACTCTCTCAAGGATATTGGAAAAGTGAGGAAGGTTGCTCTCTTTTATCTTTTCTCACTGAATATCTATTTCTGGATGTCTGCAAACGTTTTTGCGAGTTGACCTTCACACAAATATAAACAATTTCTTTAGAAACAATGTGTACACGCCATCATGTTTTCCATCTTTCCACAGGTCAAACATAATTGAATCATAACGATGACTGCCTCCTTTTCAAGACAGCTCTTTATTTCAACTTTACTTTGTCATTTTCAGACTCTCTTCCCAATCATTTTGTCTTTTATGAAGACTCAAAAAGACAAGTTTCTTAGTCTCGAGAGAAACTGAAAATTTCAGTTCTTTACTTATCGCATTGCTAAGTCCCTTTGCTCTCATTTTCGCACTGATATGTTCTACATCACAGTATTGAAGGAGAAGAAGAAAAGGTGAAAAAAAAAAAAAAAAACCCAAAAAAACCTCAAGTATGGAGAAAAAACATGTGTAAAGACGACCCTTACACATGAGAAAAGATAAACTAGATATGGGACCATCAGGATCACGGCCGACTCCTGAAATTTCCACATCTACTCAACAGACAATCATTCCCTTCCACAGAGTTCCTAAATCATCTTTTACTCCATCCCCTCTCTTTATATCAGAAGAAAATCGCCCCATCTTTCTCTCTCCTATTCCTCTCTTTTCTTCCACATTGTCCATAATAATTTCCACTCCACTTTATGATTTCACCTCAATTTTATCTTCCATATGTAGATACACACACACACATTTCGATCTAGATGCCTGTCTTAAAACCCCTTTATAGGCATGTCTATCGATCTATTTATTCGTGCTGACGTTTTGCAAATCATCCTAATTCATTTATTTAGTCAACTTCCTGCTTAATTTCAACACTGATCAGTCTGTGACATAATTATCTTTTTGCTTTAATGTTATATTACAGCAAAAATTAAAAATACAGAAAATAATTACAACGTGAATATATACATAGGGATATAGAGTTAAAAAGAACAATCAATGAAGAAAAATTGTAACCTATTCTCACCTTTTAATTATCTCATTTCTTCCACAGTTAGAACACCACGACTTTCACCTCTTTTCATGGGGTTTGGCATCTCTGCAAGCGAGTTCACATTTACTTCCTGAAACCAATTTAAAAAAAAAGTGTTTAAAATAACAATCCCTAAAGTATTCATGATAATTACTACTTTGGGTTTCCTTGGGTTACTATGTGCACCTGTAGGATTGCAGAATAGTCAGTTGCCCAGATCCTGCAAGACTGTCTTGTTTTTGAAACTGATAGAGGCCACGCATGGTCATCACCCATTATTTTCATTCAAAAAGGTTAAGCTTTTGTTTTGTTTTTTTTTATTTTTACAAAACTGATACATCCCATTGTCACAATTAACCACAGCTATATTTAGTTCAAGATTCTGGATATGATTCTATAAGATTGATGATGTTTTTAAAGCAATGTCACTTTTCTTTTCAATCTTTTTTTAGAACTATCTGATTGTGTAAATGGCGTAACATTAAATGGGTTCTGGAAAGATTGTCAATTTTTTTTATAAAGATTATGAAGAGTCATTTGCTTGGCTCAAGCCAATGGTGGCGCTGATTTGATGAGATCTCCACCATCAACAGATGATCCAGCCAGGAATAAAATTTAAACTTATTTGTATGTGAGTCTTATGGTGTATCTTTTTGTATCAGTTGAGGTATTGATCATTTGCCCTGTGAAAAACGAACTGGTCTATACTCTATATCCAGGTCCTAGAAAAATTGAGACAAGGAAATTTAATAAAATGCAAAAGCATTCCGTACAATGAGGATTTATAGATAAAGATTAACAGTAAAAAAAAACCCTCAACTCCATTTTCCTTGAACTGGTAATTCAGGATGAGACTTGTGGCATCCTATATGGCTACTTTTTATACCCAGAGCAATAAAAATAATTTAACAATCAACAGCATGCATTGATTAGTTAGTCATTTCATACTGAGTCTAGATACATTTTAAAGAGCCCAAAACGTAAAATACTAGAAAAAAATCTAGATCTCGAAGATTGGTGTGAAACTATCCTTCACAAACAGAAAACAATAAAAAATACAAAAACAAATCAACAAACTCTCAGTTCCGTTTTCCTTTTAACTAGTAATCCAAAATGAAAATAAATGAAAATTGCGGCATCCTATCATGACTGCTTTCAGTGTAAAAAAAAAATAGTATAGTTTGTAATATTTAAATACTAATTCCTGGTAAATTTTAAAGATCTCAAAACCTATAATACTGCAAAAGGTCTAGATGTAGATGACTGGACAGAATCTACTGTTATTCATTACAGTTGTCAATTGTTTGAATTTATAACCAGTTTGAAGTTATTCGCACAATTAATTATTTAGGTCTGTAAAGTAACATGATTTTAAAGTTACAGTCCCTTCCAAAATAATAACTCAATGTATGATCATCCAATGGACAAAGATGCTTTACATTTTTTTTTCAAACTCTTTGAATATACTACATTAAAATCTAATTTATCATATTGTACAATTCTCCATCTTTAGTACATATATTGATACCTTTCATTTAATGTTTCCTAATTTTTCCTTACTTTCTTTACAGGCTTTTCCCCCCTTTGTTTCTACACTACTTTGTACTTTTTTTCATTCCTTTTGTTAATTTAAGGCTTGAACCAAATTAAAAGACTACTTTGTTTTGGATTGAACAAATTTTACTTCATTTCAAAATCCATAGTTACACCATATTCTCTATCTCTCTGTCTCCCTCTCAACCCGCCCCAGCCAATCTCTGTATGTCTCTATATGTTTTATTTTTTCAAGAAACGGGACTCATTTTTGTTCATGACAGATATATAGCACTAACTGATTTTCTATGTCCACTTTTTCTATTTCTCTGGCTTGCCAGTTCATTTTTTTTCCTCCTTTTAGTTTTATTCAAATTTTTTTTAAACTGTTCTGATATTGGATCACTTTATGCTATACTTTTCCATTGCCCTTCTAGAGAACATTCACTTGTCTTATTTTTGAATGCTTTTTTTTATTTTTTGTTTTTATTCTTTCTAATGTCAGTTGGAAAAATGTTAAACATGGATTAACCAAAATGAAAAAAAAAAGCTGCACGCTTTCTTGATGCTTTTACACACGCAACCATTCTGATCCTTATTAATTATTTGAAGTGAGTAGGCCTCCTCAATTTTAAAACTCAGTTTCTGAATTGGAAGATAATAAAATGTAAGAAAAATTTAGATTATCTATTACTTTAATGGAAACTGTCTACCTTTTGAAAAGAGTAAATTGAAAAGTCTAAATCCTGCATACAAAAAATAATATTAAGCTATGAATTTGTTTCTGTGTTCTACAAATAACTACTGTTATTCCTTCAATTATGCAGCGTTTGTACAAATAATATTGTGCAATACCCACACCTACGCAATAATCTGCCTTATTTCACGTGACTTTATTTCAATTTGTAATTTTACATTATGTAGCAATGCCATTTCTAAAGTTCAAAGCTATAACATTTACCTACTGATGATTGGAAGTTACAAAATTTGCTCTCAGAAGAAGAAAAAATTTTGAATTTTGAGAATCAGTCCAGAAAAAAAAAAGTTATGAGCATTTAAGTAATCCGAAAATGTGTATGGACCTTTAGGGTGCTTTGATTCTTGTTGTGACTAATGTGAGGGAAGGTAAAACCTCCTAATTTCTTCATTTAGCAATATATTTCCATGAACTTTGACATACATGTGTAAGGAGGCTGGTATAATTATTTATTTATGGCACAGCAGTAGGTCTTTGGAATTTTAGTATATCAATTATCAGCTTGTGGGTGGAGCCAGGTGCGCTTCTAGCTTGTTAGTAGACTTAGTTTAATGGCGGGAAACTAGTCTCCGCCCCTCTAGCGGTTTATTCGTATTTCTTTAATATTTCGGAAGATACTTTGTTCTTTTATTCCTGCCCAGCTGGCCAGAGAGGCTTTTCCTCGGCCGGTTTTGGACGTACTTTGATCGGGGGATGCTGGAATAGTTCGTAGATGTAACGATGGCTTCCGTTGATTCTATGATCTCGGTCGGGTGATGTTTTAGTTGGGGAAATGGGTTGTGCCGTTCGACGGAGTAGATTTTCCTCAGTCGGCATTGGCCCTTGTTTTAGGGACGAACTGGGAAACCAGGGAAGTCTTTGACCGGGGGCCTTGCCGACTGAGCTTGGACTATAAATTGTAGAGCTCGGAAAGACTCATAGTCAGTATCTTTTTGGAGTATCTGGAGGCCACGTGGAAGTGCCAGTAGTATCGTTGGAAATTAAGGGAGAAGTTATTGTGGAGATTATTGAACTATTGTGAAACTTGTGTTGGATTATCATTTGTTTTAATTCTACGTGATCATCACCGTGACTAGGGGTAAGTTGTTGCAAAGCTTAAGTTAGGTGTATTTAGCACGAGGCCATGTCCTTGTAAATTTAACAGATTCTAAGTACTATTACTGTAACTATTAATTTCCTCCCTTCAGACATTCATTGACTCAAATGACAGACGACTGATTTTATTATTCCTATGATGCTATGAATTTCCCACTCTAAATATGGTGTTAACCTTTGCTTTTACCTATTAATTATTGATTGTAAGTTATGATCACCTCGTTAATCTGGAGAAGTATTCCCCTTAACTAAGTTTTGTTGCATTGCCAGTACTGTAAGTCTAACTGGCAGATTATCATTATTTTGTATAAGATGTAGATCTCTATCTAGTCTTGCAATATTACATATATTGACTTGAGTATCCTAAGTCTACCGTCTATGCAAGATGGACTTGGCGCACCCCTTCTCCCAGTTATGGAGTAAGTGTAAGTGGCCACGGCCTCTTTGAACTGACGCTCTCATGTGAGAAGTCGGGTGATTGCGTCAGTGCTAGGCGTTGGTCATGCTCTCGGTTTCACGCCAGGGCGATCTTAGATTCATCTTCCCCTCTCTAGTCTCTAATTGTTTACCTGAGACTGGACCAATGGCGAGGTACCACGTGGTACGGTAGGCCAAGCCATGGGCGGTCGCAATTATGCAAATAAGATCATACCGATACAGAGGAGTAAGTAGGATTGACCTTGACTGTAGTGTTAGATTTAGAACATGGCATTTAATTATGCTTGTTCTGCTAGTTTGAACTTTCATTGAAGGTTAAATAGAATGATTGATGATTATCTTATTGATTACGCTGTATGTCTAATATTATGTTTTATTTCTTTTCTTTCCCAGCGTTGGCTGACTATTAGACATTTTCATTACCGTAGGCATTTTGTTTGGATATTTTCTATTCTGACTATTAGGTATTTTGACTATTGGGCATTTTTTTTAGATATTTTTATTCTGACCATTTTGACTAGATCTAGAATCTAGTAGTAGACATTTTTATTGGGCATGTTGTTTAGTTCTTAGTATCTTCTGTTCTGATCATTTTTTAATGTCTTCTACTTAGTATTCTGGCCATTTTGTTTTAGTATCTGATCTAAGTATAATATCAGCACTTTATCTCGAGTATCTGCTTGGCGCTTATCATTCTGACCATTTGTTAGTACCCTTTATTGCCTAATTGCTTTTGGATCACCTTTGTATTTTTTATTTCATTCTTTGAGAATTGCCTTAATTCATTAATAATTGAGTATTCGTGGAATAAACATATTATAGGTGGTAACTTTAACTTCTTCTCTTTTGTGTTCTTCCTTTTCTGGAGTGTAGCTATTCTGTTCTTGTCAAGTCTCGACACCCACTCATATTAGTTAGGGAACACTGGCCTTAGTACTCCACTGATACTCAAGGACCCAAGAGTGTGAACTCATTAGTATTGCACGGCTGCTAGGCACGCTACCATAACCAGTTAGGGCCTGCAATTACTTAGAGTAGGAAGGAGCACTGAGCTTCTATAACTAGACCAGTGGGTCCTATTGCAGTAGTGCCTAAGTAAGTTAAGGGAATATCCACCCAGCTAGGTCTGTGTATTTTTTTTTTATATAGAATCCTATTTGTCAGAGAGAATTATGAATGTTTTGTTTCTGAGAGTTAATTTTTGCATAAATTAGCATAAATTGTCCTCTGATCCAAACTCACATTCCTTTATTTAGGACATAAAGCCCCCCTAATCAAAATCCTATATTTACCGAGATGTTTCCATAAAATTTTGCAGGCAGAAGTGCAATACATGTGTCATTTCGTTTCTTACTTCGGTTAAAAAAAAATATACCATTTATATGGATTAGTTAAGTCCCCAAATTGTAGATGCGTTTATGGATTTTTTTTAATTGAATACTACAGTCAGCATACTACTCTAATTAAGCGCTTTGAGAAACACTGTTTCATAGATATACCCGAACACCCCTTTGCAAGTCACTATTAAAATATTGACAATCCAATGAGATGAACTGGCCTTACCCAGTTCACTCCACCAATTAGAGAAACACTCTTAGCCATGTGACGTTGCACACCAAATGTCGGTTCATGCCAAAGGCTTAGCAGGCCTGCTTGTCTTGAATGCCAAGTGTCATTCTTGTGAAAGGGTGGGTGCCTTTCAAAGACAAATACGACTAATGTAAGTAAGTAAAAATGGCACAAGAAATGTTATAAAATTATCTGTCCAAAGAGGAAATGGGTAGTCCTAGTAGTTTACGACAGCGGCGAAGAAAAGAAAAAACTTACTCAGAAACAACACTCCAAGGCGGCTGATCGATACCGTGCGGACAGTAGAATGCCATTGCTATAAATGTTAATTTTGATTTTATAATAAATACAATTTCACATAAGAGGGGAATTTATGTCCAGCTGCAGGGTAGAGGAGATTGGATTCTAGATCTGAATTGACATAGATCTAGATCTAGATCTAGGTTAGATTCTAGTTTTCTCAGTGGTTCTTCAAACTCACTGTCCAGATCTAGACTCTAGATCTAGATAGATTAGATTAGATATTTAAGCGCTAAATCTTAACTGGATCTCTACATCTAGATCGATTCTGGTCTGATTTAAAATTTACCTTGAATGGGCTGGGTATGGGTATAAATCTTAATCAATGTGAGTGTGTTTGTTGGCGTGAATTTGTCTTTTACTTATAGATTTCTAGATCTAGATCTAGATCTATCATAATCTTGAATCTAAAAAGCAGGTCTCATCCATGTGTGTCGCACTTTCGTTTTGATTGGCAGTCCATAAGATGCTTCCGGTAGATGTAGAATTAGGAAATGTGATTAGACACTTAATGCCATTCTTAATGGTACATTATATTTTTTATACACGAAGACAGAAAAACAAGCAATGGAATCATCTTAACTCTCCAGAGGCCAGGAAAACTCAAGGACCATGTAACGTATCTTCATCTTATTACTTTACTCAACACATGAAGGAAGGTGCATTCGTTGATTGAGCGATAACGAATAAGACGCAATGTGAACGCTTATCAAGACTCAAGTCAAACGTGGTTTTATATATATATATATATATATATATATATATATATATATATATATATATATATATATATATACATAAAGTTGTGTGTGAAATAACACAATAAAGATAGTCCAGTCCTTTTGATACCAATTAACAGACACGTTTCAATATACTTAAAGACATGGTAAAAGAAGACGAACTACGTATGATTAAATACCTCCTCGGCAACACAAACCTCTAAATGGAAGTGAGAAACGGACCAGAAACTAAAACATTCACTTTAAATGTTGGAACACCGCCAGGACATAGCTTTGGTACATATACAATTGGCAAATCAGACAACCAGCACAAAATGCCAATGCTATTTTGCAGTTTGCTTACGCAGATGTCGCTGAATTTGTGTCAAGTACCGGTGCAACGTTCATGGACGTGACTGAAATCGAAAAACTCCTGGCAGATGTAAACCTCCACGTCAATACCAGCAGAACACAATTCACGACCGTTCAAAAAAGTGAAACGAACACCGGTGGAAGATAAAGAAAGTAGGCGCTAGGTCCTCTCCTAAATGCTAGAGAAGATATCAGCCGAAGGCAGCTACTGCCTTGCCGGCATCTTTACACAGAAGTCAGGAAAAGAGGTAGTGAAATAAGGCTTAAACTGTACCGCGCTCTAGAGAAAGCTGTGCATTTGTACAATACTGGCACCTGGGTCCTCACCAAATAAGAACACAAACGTAACACATTTCACCGTAAATAAACTTAGAGCGTTGCTTAATATCAAATGCCCAACATGAATCAGCAACAAGTCTTTCTAAAAAAAATAAAGTAAAGTACCAATCAGCCTCACTTTACATTATACTAATTGAAGCCAGATGAAGACTTTTCGAGCACATCTTAAGACAAGACTCCAATACACCAGCCAGCAAAGGAAAGATATGATATTTCAAATAAGAAGATACAAAAAAAAAAGCAACCCAAAAACATCTACATCAAAAGAGAGAGAGAGAGAGAGAGAGAGAGAGAGAGAGAGAGAGAGAGAGACAAAGATAGATAGATAGATAAAGAGAGAGAGAGAGAGAAACAAAGATAGATAGATAAATAAAGAGAGAGAGAGAGAGAGAGAGTGGGGGGAGGTGGGGGGAAATTAGAAAAGAAGATTAAGGGTCACAAAGGTAGAGAGTGGGCTTGATAAAAACAAAAACAGAGTCATAAACAAAATGGAAATGTCAAAATTTATAGATCAGAGAGAGAGAAAGAACAAAGGAGGAACAACAGAAAGAAATAGCAACACGCAGTTACAAAGGAAGACAGATTAATATATTGATTTAGATGTGGACACAATGTTTACATAAAATTATTCATAAAAGAGAGAAAAGGCACACAAAGAAAGAGAGAAAAGGCACACAAAGAAAGAGAGAAAAGGCACACAAAGAAAGAGAGAAAAGGCACACAAAGAAAGAGAGAAAAGGCACACAAAGAAAGAGAGAAAAGGCACACAAAGAAAGAGAGAAAAGGCACACAAAGAAAGAGAGAAAGAGAGAGATGCACAAAAAGAGAGAAAAACCCAGAGTTAGTGAGTAAAAGAATTTGAGAGAAAGAGAGAGAGATTGAGAGACCGTAAAAGGGAAATGACACAAGAAAAGAAATAAATAGAAAGAGTGAGCTTTGAAAAGTCTTAGACGCAGGAAAAAACCAATAAATATCAAAATTCTTAAACGAGAGAGAAAGAGAGAGAGAGAGAGAGAGAGAGAGAGAGAGAGAGAGAGAGAGAGAGAGAGAGAGAGAGAGAGAGAGAGAGAGAGACCCAGAGAAAAAAATTAAAGGGAGGGTTCGGCCCTAAATATTGAACAGAAAAATATAGAAAGATGGACTGGCAGGCAGAGAGAGAGAGAGAGAGAGAGAGAGAGAGAGAGAGAGAGAGAGAGAGAGAGAGAGAGAGAGAGAGAGAGAGAGAGAGACAGACAGACAGAGAGAGACAGAGAGAGAGAGACAGAGACAGAGACAGAGAGAGACAGAGACAGAGACAGAAAGAGATAGAGATAGAGAAGGAGAGATCGCAAGAGAACGAATAAAAAAAATAGGAGGATATCGTCGCACTGGGTAAGATAGATTTAGTGAATTATAGACTGAAATAGACAGAGACAGAAAGACAAAAAAAATGTATCGGAAGTGAGATAGATAGATAGATAGATAGATATAGAGAGAGAGAGATAGAGAGAGAGATCGAGAGAAAGAGAGAGAGGGACAGACATACAGACAAACAGACAGAGATTTAGGAGGACGAGGTAAGAGGGAGAGATACTGATGAAAAAGAAAAAGTGTGGACGCGGAAAACCTGTAAGAGGAAAAAGAACAAGCACACGAGTTAATCATTATTTTCAATAAGGCCCCCGGGAAATTCTTTTTTGGTAATCTCTATAAACAGCATAATTCCAATATGACCGCCGGTTAATTCTATTTTGGTAATCTCTATAAATAGCATAATTCCAATATGACCGCCGGTTAATTCTATTTTGGTAATCTCTGTAAATATTATAATTCCAATATGCCCGCCGGCTAATTCTATTTTGGTAATATTCTGTAAATAGCATATTTTCAATATGGCCGCCGGGAAATTCTTTTTTGGTAATCTCTATAATTAGCATTATTACAATGTGGCCGCCGGGTAATTCCATTTTGGTAATATCTATAAATTGCATAATTCCAATATGGCCGCCGGTTAATTCTATTTTGGTAATCTCTATAAATTGGAATTGAACTATAATTTTTCTATCTCTACAAATCGCATAATTTCAAAATGGCTGCCGAAGGATTCTAATTTGTCGATCTCTAGAAATAACATAATTTAATTTTTGCCGCCGAGGAATTCTATTTTTCCATCTTTATAAATAGCATAATTTCAAGTATGCCGCCGTGGAATCGAACTCTATTGTTTCGAACTCTATAAAAAGCCTATAATCAATATTGTCACTGTGGAATCGAATTATAGTTTTTGTATCGCTATAACTAGCCTAATTTCATTGTGTCCGCCGGAAAATTTAAAGGGATATGGCCGTAGATTCAAGGATGACAAGATCAAGCAGGATGCGCTGGCCGTTTCTATTAAAAAAGAACATAGAATCTGAGATCTAACGAACAGAGAGGTAAATAAACAAGGTAAAACAATGAACTCCACCCACAAATGACTCAAAATAGAGGGAGAAAGGGCAATAAATGTAACATTAAAAACCAAACTGTAAATAACCAATTTTAACCTTAAATAATAAATTAAAGAAACAGGGCGGAAAACGGCAATCACTGCTGACATATCGACGGCTGAGACTATAACAATTACACTTAAAAAAAAAAAAAAAGGACAAGCAGAGCACGGAATGTTTTTGATAGAAGAGACTCATAGCTAATGCTAACAAGTAGAAAAGAGAGAATAAGGTGGTGAACAGATGAACGGTACATTAGCAGAGAGAGAGAGTGTGTGTGTGTGTGTGTGTGAGAGAGAGAGAGAGAGAGAGAGAGAGAGAGAGAGAGAGAGAGAGAGAGAGAGAGAGAGAGAGAGAGAGAGAGAGAGAGAGAGAGAGAGAGAAACAGAGACAGAGAGCTAGAGGCTCGACAAATCGCTGTGACAAAGCTAATTTCTAGATCACAGCATCTTTTTTGCCAAACTGAGGAGAAGATCTAGAAGTAGATTCTAGATTTTTAAAAAAATGTTTCTTTGAAAACACTTTAAAATATTTTTTGTATCTAGCTGTAAGACTTTGGGGACACAGCGAAATTTAAGCCAGCATGGCTACTTTGTTCGGTTCTTTTCAACTCTTACAATCTTGTAATCATCAGGCTATCACCAATCGTATTCTGGTGATCTTCGTCGTCAAAGCCGTTCTTCTGGTTGTTGTTGTTGCTTTCCTTCTTCTTCATCTTCGACAAGTACCACTACCAGAATGACCAAAGAGAGATCAAAGAGGGTTTCCTTCCCTACAGTTATCTAAATTGGATACTATAGGGATGATATTGTATAATTATGCTGGCATATGAGGATAAAAACACAAGAATTCGTTTCTGCAGAGATGATCTTGTTTTACTATGCTGATTTATAGAAAAGAAAACACACGTATTCGATGCTGCGTTAATTCATGGCGATAGAAACACTTGAATTCGGTTATACAGTGATAATGTTGATTTATTATGCTGATTTATACTGATAGAAACATTAGAACTCAGTGATGATATTTTATTATTATGCAGGTCTTATGGAGATAGAAAAACTAGAATTTGATTCTACAGTGATGAAATTGTATTATTAAGCTCGTTTAGAGAGATAGAAACGCTAGAATCCGATTCTACAGTGATGGTTTTGTATTATTTTTCTGGTTTATGGAGATAAAAAGCTAGGATTTGAACTTACCGTAATGATTTTGTATTATTACGTCGGGTTATAGATAAAAAAAAATTGAAGTCAGTTGGAAAAAGGGAAAGTTGGTGAAAAGGGACGAAAATGATATTTGTGATTTGCCCTTTGAAAAAAAGGATAAAAGTTTAAAATATTTTAAGTAGAAATCCGATAATGAAGTTAGAAGTAAGTACAACCTGATAACAAAGTTCTATCTGTGAAAGGGACAGACAGATTTTATTGTGATTTAACATGCAAGTAAAGAGAAAGACATTTTTCCCAGGTTGTGGTAGATTTAATCCACAAATATATTTATTCTGTAGAGTGGTCAAAAGTAATATCAATTACTATTATAAAAAAGACGGATGGTAAGCTCTGTACAATGAATTTAAATCACTTAATGAATAACATAAACAATTACGTAAACTCTGAATGTATTGAATGCAGGAGTTATGCAGAGTATTATACAGAGTTTATTCAGAGACATGCAAATTATAAAAAAAAAAAAAAAAAAAATTTCTAATACACACTGTCTCACAAAAGTATTTGATTCAAGAGTTAATTTAATCTCATTAAGATCTGACATAGATTTTGGTAATCATCCAAATAGAACACACTTTACAGATTTATTTAAAAGTAAAATAAAACATTTTAAGAAAATCTTTCTAAAATTACAAAAAATATAACTGAACAAATGTTGTTTTTTTTATCTACTATTAAACCTCTTATCAATTAGGGAAAATGGAGGAATTCTCTCTCCCGTTCAAGATTATCAATCATTTTTAAGGGGAAATTTTTGCATAAAGAAACAAAAAAGTTTTTCACTCATTCACAGACACATTCTGGGATGTATTTCATCGTATGGCTATAGAGTGTCGATTTATTCAAGTGTCCACCATTCAGACAAAATTGTTTTTCCTGGATCGATTTAACAGACAAAATCAACAAAGTCCAAAACGGCGGCCACCTGAAAGGTCGGCGAAGGATCGAAGAGCAATGTTGGACCGTGTTTTCTCTGTGTATAACCTCTGGCTTGTAATAACTAAATCTAGAACAAGACATTGCTGAGGCAACAAACGTGGGACCGTTATTCAATCAGATTCAGCATTAGAAAAAAAAATTAAATTAAAAAAAAAACTATCTGGGTTATATGCTCATGTGGGCGTGTGGCTGTCATTGGGTTTTCACTTTTTCCTCCCATTGTTTTGCTTTCACCCTATACGTTTTTTTTCGCACGATAAGCGCGACTGAGTCAACTGGCTGATGCAATATGTCGCGATATGTCGCTCAGTGTATTGACCCCGTGACCGCGTGAGCTCAAAATTTCCGACACTTACGCACCGCCCCTTGTTTTCTCATTGCGTGTGTGTTAAGTAAGAAATACAGCGCAGAATGCCTTGAACATATTGAACATATCTTGTGCAACACCTAGTATTCCTTCTGTGGGTATGGTGAGTCTAAGACACATAATAGAGTGTTTAAAAATAACATCTATGGAATTTATGTAAATGATATAAACGAATATGACATTGTTACGTATGTTGATATATTAAAAGAGATAATACAAATAAGATCATTGCCTGTTAAATTATCTTTAATCTTGTTTGACTTTCAATTAACATTGTATTACAATTAAACACATTTGATAATTCACATCAGATTTTTTCCTAACGTTCATTAATTAGGCTTTTGCTCCAGTAAACATATTTTTTCTTGTGCTCTTTAAATGCGGTATGACGAGAAATAGACACTGGATGCTAAGAAAGCTTTGAGGATTCAAACAAGGCCCCAGGTTTTACTTCTGAAAAGGAATCACAAAAAAGAAAGAATAGTATGGGGGTGAAACCTGAACCTAATAAAGACTAGGTATTTGTTAAAATTTAAATATAATGTATTTAAAATAAATCAGATATAATTCAAAGCTAGTTTATGATAAGAATTGCACAAAATTATTTGATTCAAGAGCAAATTTAATTACATCAAGAACTGACATAGATTTTCGTGTATATCTAAATAGAACATACTTTACAGATTTAGATAAAAGTAAAGCTGGACATTTTTAGAAAATCTATCTAATAATACAATGAATATAACTGGACAAACTTATTTTTTGGTTGTTGTTTGTTTTAAACCTACGATTAAACCTCTTATTAATTAGGGAGAACGGAGGAATTCTCTCTCCCGTTCAAGATTATCAATCATTTTTAAGGAGAAATTTTTGCATAAGGGAACAATATTTTTTTCACTCATCCTCAGACACATTTCTAGGATGTGTTTTGTCGAATTAAGACTCATCAGTGTTCCTGGTCCATGTAGATCTTGAATGACTCAATTTTTTCAGTCCTCCAGGTCTTTCCTTTCTCTTATCTTGTCTCCTGAACATGGAGATCCTTAGCTTTACAGGCCTAGGCTCTCTTCCAGCTATTCTTCCTGGACCTAAACTTCTGGACTGGTCTTTGCGGCTTCTACCTCTGTGATCTCGAAATATAATATCATGACAAGACTCATCGCAACATGTTTTTTCCACCCCTCCCCTTTTTTTAATCTTCAGTTCCTGATCTATGCTGTTCTTGTGCACATCAATGCTTCAGTGTTCCGGGTCTTTTTCTTACCTGTCCATGACTATCTCTAGCTTAAGGCTCGGGAGTATTTCTTCCAGTTTCTCTTCGAGGTCTTTAAGTTCAGGTCTTTGCATCTCCGCCTTTTGTGATCTCTAACCATGATATCATGATCAGAATTATTATAAAAAAATTAATGGAGAAAACAAATTGAAAAGGAAAATACAAAAAACATTTTCATTCAAATTGTGTGTATATGGAGTATTGAAAAGAAATGGGATTATTTGTCAGAAAATATTTTTATGCTGGAAAACAAAGCGTGTAAGCTAAAAGCAGGAAAAAAGTATCTTAACTAAATCAGTTTATAAAAGCCCTGGCTGGGAAGGAAAAATTTAGCAAGATTTCATCAGTACTACATCAAAGTAAAAATGACAGGAGAAAAAAAAATACCGTCTTAAGCTAGACTACGACGTAATATTTTTAGACTGACCGACATCATTTGCATAAATTCCTCCCACCCAGCGATACGTAGCAGAATCGCTTTTCGCAAACATGCTAGCCCTCTCACCGTGAACGTAACTGTTATGTAATTGTTACATGATGACTGCCAGCGATGCTCTAATGCTACCGGTACTGAGTACTAGCCTGGACCAGGTGCATGCGCGCTATGGAAAGTGTTTCCACTGCTCTACTGAATGCTCACACAGTTACATTACATAACAATCACATGATCCGAGACAGTTATACCAGCAACAGCAGCAGATTTCACTGGTCTTAACAGCTGGCCAGACTGACTAGACCTAACGCTCGCTTGCCGCTTCCTATGTAAACAACGCAGGCTGATTTGCACACGTCACTATGGAAACCACGTTTTTGTTACGTTATGACTCATGCTTACGGTACGTAACTCAATCTGCGAAACATGGCCAATGGCTTTTTATGGACACGGCCAGTGTATTACATCTACTTAGTGACAAGTGAACAATCGCACAACATGCTCTGAATTTCATCCATATTCTTTATTCTTTATCTTTGATACAAAGAAGCAAAAAATACA
Organism: Elysia crispata; assembly: GCA_033675545.1. Lineage (NCBI taxonomy): Eukaryota > Metazoa > Mollusca > Gastropoda > Plakobranchidae > Elysia > Elysia crispata. Next base: position 78,504 of record JAWDGP010007972.1, read on the forward strand.
TTGTGTATTAAAAACAAAAAATAATTTTAATTATAACCAATTCCTTCTTTCAAACGTCAGGTAGTGTAGTTAGGCTTCTAGAGCCTCTCGTGATCGGCTAAAACAGGCAATAAGTGGTTTTAATGAATACAGAAATAAATAAGTAGTAATTTCAGTGGCTAAAATAAATGACACCTTATCCCATACAATGTTTTTTTTTTTTCCCTCAAGAATAACACTGGCTTACAAAAATACAGTTCATAAGCTATATAGATCTCCAGTATGCAATTGCAATTACCAACAGTTCTAAAATAATCTAAAATAATCAGAAAAGTTAATTTCAGAATTTTACAGCCGCATACTATCGTATCTCGAGTTATAAGCTAAAATATCTCAAGTATACTATAGTAAGTCAAATTACGAAAGTATACGTTGTGGATTTTCACGGATCTCAAGATACGATATTTTAATTAATTGTAACTACGAGGTCATAATTAATGATATGATATGATGTTTTGTCCCAACATGCCCATGGTAATTGTCTGTATTTTGCCGAAAAATCTCGATTTATGAAAAATTCTACTTACGATAGTTTACGTTGCTACCCTCGATATAATATATGCTGTAGTTTTTCTACAAAATCCCAGAATGTTATATCTGGTTTCACTATTAAATTAAATTAATAATTATGATGATGAATTAACAGAGCAATGTTTGTTGTAAATTTCGTTTCCTATGAAAGGGTTATTGATGTGGCCACGCTAAATTCATTTTGGGTTGGTTTTTTTTCTTTTTTAATTTATGATGCATTGGCAATTCACTTAGATGGAGAGTTAATCATGTACATCATTTTTGTAGAAGCCAGCAATTGACTTTTTTGTAGTTTCGGTATATCAAGATTCTAACAGTTTATCGAAAAATGTCGCTAATCAGCCATAAGTATGCCTTATATGTATGTCTTCTATTGTTTAAATATTCAGTGCAGATGGAATGTTTCCTAGTTTCCAAATAGACACAGTGTCTTGTCTATACTAAAATTTTATTCCTGTTTACCTCTTATATCTCATTTTCAAAGATTTATCTTTGAATTTTCTTGCTTTACTAAGTTACATGTATGTCCAATTTAGTTGCTCTGAAGTTTCAAAAGTAGTTGAATGAAGAGATAAAGAGGAGAGAGAGAGAGAGAGAGAGAGAGAGAGAGAGAGAGAGAGAGAGAGAGAGTGTGTGTGTGTGTGTGTGTGTTTTGTTGATTTCTTGGGTTAGTAAGGTATGTCAATGGTGTCCTGATGTTACAAAGCTATTGAATGAAGAGAGAGAGAGAGAGAGAGAGAGAGAGAGAGAGAGAGAGAGAGAGAGAGAGAGAGAGAGAGAGAGAGAGAGAGAGAGAGAGAGAGAGAGAGAGAGAGAGAGAGAGAGAGAGAGAGAGATTTAGACAGACAGACAGTCTCTGTATGTGAAAGGAGAATATTTTTCTCATGCTTCAAATTACTTTACTACCACTACCACTACCACTACCACTATCACTACCACTACCACTACTACTACTACTACTACTACTACTACTACTACTACTACTACTACTACTACTACTACTACTACTACTACTACTACTACTACTACTACTACTACCACTACCACTACTACTACTACTGCTGCTGCTGCTGCTGCTGCTACTACTACAACTACCATCACTACTACTACTACTACTACTACTACTACTACTACTACTACTACTACTACTACTACTACTACTACTACTACTACTACTTCTACTATTACTGCTGCTGCTGCTGCTGCTACTACTTCTTCCGTTATTGTTAATAAAATTTACAAACACATGATCATGTGTTTGCTGCCAATCACTGATGAATAGTGCAATAAAATGCTACCATAATTATTTCTTGAATGGACATTAGCGTAAGGTATACGACCATGTTCTTAACGATAATTGTCAGAACTAGGCTTTTCATTGAAATGGCTAGAAAAAATATGTACCCCTCTCCTTTCCTGTGGAATTCAGAAAAGATTCTTGCTTTATTGCCTTTTTGACAACATTAATATGCTACAAGGAAGCACACTTTTGATATTTGAATTTCTCAACTACAATCTTTAAAAGAAGCATCCTCATAAGGCTGAAACACACAAAAATAATATATAAATGTATACCTTACACTGCAAGTAACTCAAATTTGTAATTAACATTGTAAACATACTTTAGCTTGTACCATGGTTTTCACTCTCCAGTAACTGGTAATAATTTGAAAGGATTTCCCTGCAAATAGGTGGACTCATACCACTTGTTTAATTTTCCCACTCCTCGCATTTAATGCAAAATGAATCTGTATGTGGCAAGTAGGAAGCCCTTTACCTTCTCTTGAAAGCAATGATGATTTCTTAGGAGCTCGTACATAAAAGGGTATAAGGGATTTGAAGTTGGGTTAACTCTGTCTTGTAAATATATTCATTTGTTGGTTCCCACATTTCGTTCTTTCTGTCTTAACAATCATAATTATGGCTATTGTTTTACAGGTTCCCACAAAATATGTACACAAACGAATCAAAGGTCATATATCATTATATATGGGCCTGTTGGAACTTAGTTCCCATATCCCAAATTTTTATAAATGGGTCTAGGTAAAAAAAATTATGTATTTGTAGGGATGTTCAAGTCATGTATGGTAATTATGAGAAGGCTTTTTTTCCTCTGAAACTAGTTTCAATTGTCAAACTTAGCTATAAGTAGGCGTTCCCAGAAGACTGTATATATGCAAGTTAAATTTCAGATTCCTACATATCAGGTTTTGTGTGTGTGCATATATATATATATATATATATATATATTAGTATATATATTAGCACATATTAGAACTTGATACATGTGAAAATAATCATTACACTCTATATTTTATTAACTAAACTTTGTTATAACAAAGACACGACTTCAAGATCATTACACAAATCAAAATAATGACACAGAATGCACAATTCATACACGTACCAAACCCAGCAAGAAAAGGAACACAAGAGATTTTCATTTATACAAATTTATTAGATTCTATGTCTTCAATATACCATTAACAATATAAATAAATATTAACTTCATGCAGAACTACCTTTGACAATGATAGTACTATGATTGGAATGTATACAGATCTCAGCTAAGAAGACAAATGAGTTATACCAGTTGACAAATCATGATCGGCAATGAAGGAATGAAAAACAAAAACAACCGATAATTCTTTTCACTATTTGTCTCTGTGCCTATTTGTAATTGTGTAGGAAGGAACAGTGGATGACAAACAATGATGAATTTTATTTGAATTTTTTTTCCTTGTAGTGACTAACTATAAATGAGCCAAGCCATGCTGAGTCTGAAAGGCTAAAAAATTATAAATAAAAACCTCATAAATTGATTGCTTGGTGTATTGAAACACATCCACCACTAGAAAGGTGTGAGAATTAAAACCACGAGGAGTGATCATTGAAAGCGTCCGGACAGTCACTTTTACTCGTGGTGTTGACAAATCAAATAGATTTTATATTTAATTGAGAAAAAAAAAGTGACTCTCTAACAGCATAAGCAAAAAAAAGTTACACTTTTCGGTAAACTTGCAGTTTTCCTTTTCAACCTTAAGCTTTCCTTCAAGACTTAAAAAGATGGGCAAAATGTTGATGTTTTTCAAACAAAATTAGACTGGAGTTAAAACTTTTTTTACGGCAGAAAATGTAACAATACAAAATATTTGAGATTAATGGCATGATTGCAAAAAAAAAGATAAAAAAAAAAGAAAAAAAAAGCACCTGTAAAATGATTCTCATATTTAAGATACAGTAAATAATATCCTTCAGTATAACAATATATAAATAGATTTATAAGTAATATATATCGTTTTTATTAGTAAATAATCTAATCAACTTGATAAAATTACAAAAACAATGACAAATAAATGTATTATTTTGGCAGGATTGTTACAATATTTCTACATTTAAAATAATGACAACAACAAAAAATATATTCACAATCAACAGACTTATAAATATATTTTTAAAAACTGCCTCCAGATGACAAAATGAAGCAAACTTGCTATAGACTTTGGTATGATGTTTATGACATACACTCATAGGTAAAGCATATTTAATCAACCAGCTGCAATAATTGATCTGAAGGGTGGAAGCAAACTGCTTTTATCGCAGCTGAAATAACAACATATCAATTACACCCAGGTGTTGCACTAGCTGCCTGTTTCTCTGACATAAGAATGGGCAAAACATAACTGGACGGAACAATGAATTCTATGTTAATTAATGTTAATAACTTTTTAAAATTTCAATAAATAATAACTATGGTATATTAACTTATATATATACGTATAGTGAGACATAGAGGAATTAAATAACATTTAAAACAGTTTTGAAAAAAATACTAAAAGTTTGCTATATTTATTGTGATTACTGTTCAACATTTCCCTCTGTCTCTTTGGCTAGTTTATTTTTTTCTTTCTTCTTGTTTTGTTATTAAGTGTATGTTATTTCAATTACTATTCTCTGTTTCATCAAGTAAGTTCTTATAGAAAAAAAATAAAAGGTAAACAAAATGCATCGCTCTTTCAATTGAATTTTTTTTTTTTCATTCAAGAATATTGTCTTTTTCGTGGTTCATTTCTAAAAAATGAAACAAAAATTTTTTTTTGAAATACCTTTAATCATAATATTTTCTTTTTGAAGATCTTAATTGTAAGATTTGAGTGCAAAATAATGAGCTTAGTCTGGCGATACTGAGCAGATCTTGATATCTTACTGATAAAGCAAAATAGATCACCCTGTCTTCTCAAGGTGACTTTCATTCTACTTGGCACCCTCATCACCAATCAGAGTCAGCAACATCTTTTTGTAGTCGCCTGATGTATCATCCTGAGGATAAAAGCCCAGCAACAAAGGCTAAAATAGTTTAAATATGAGTTTAACGAAACTCATTGAAAGAAGCTAAATACAGATTTAAATGAGAACAAAGACAAAAAGTCCTTCATATGAAGTTTTCCTTTTTTCCTAACATTTTGCTTTAAACTCATCTACGGAACGTGTGATACATTCTTAATTTTTATTTTCAGTTACCATTTAAGATGACACCGCTTAACACATTGCGCGCTGCAAACAGGGAATCCCATTGCCCCGATGGTGTCACTCCCTGCCTGCACACGGGGGTACCCTATACCTATTTAAGTGTTAAAAATACCAGATAAAATATGTTGCACTGCTCTCCCTTGACAATAGAAAGAAGGAACATAACCCCAATCAACCTTTTTCCTCGCAAACGGAGAATCCCCGCGTTACAATATATAATTCCTTTATTTTCTATATGTTTTTCTTTCCTCCATGCCAACTCCCTCAAAAAATTTTTTTTATTTGATTTCAGACTCCTTACCTCTTTATAAGGTGTAGCAACCATTTCATGTGAATACATTTCAAACAGAATAAAAAAATGTAAAATATTGATGGAGATATGCATTTTTTCATGTTGTACTCCCTCTAGATCTAAAAGTCTAAAAAAATTTATTTGGGCAATGGATATGGATAGTGGTGAATTTACTTGATACGGATAGTGTTAAAATACTGTGTGATTACGCATTCTACAATCAACATGCCCATTCTCATCGTCCTAATCATTACAGTGATCAATATCTTCTTTGGCAAACTCAACATAATCATTATAATAAAAAAAAAATGTCATCTATATATATATATCATATCCTCATCGTATTCATATCATGGGCATTATTGTGTCCAACATCTTCATCACACTTATCTTCATCATGATGGGTTGTCATCATTATCATCACTGTATCTGGCTTCATCAGACTTATTCTTATTATCATCAGCACCAGAAAAAGCCTTCTCATTATCATCTATCGCGACTCCTGATTGACTATGCCTTATTTTCTGTCTTTCTTCCTCTTTTTTATTTTTTATTAATATTTTCTATTTTGTATCAATTTCAAAGCTAATGTTCCCATTTTGAAAAAGAAGATGCAGAAGAAAGGCTACTGTACACAAGAGCTCACTTACAGCAATGAACATTCCCAAACTTTGCTTGAACTCTTTCTGGAACTCTTCCTTGATTTGCACCATGTCAACCTCACAGCGCGATGCCACAATTCGCACTAGGGTGTCATCATCTGTGCCAAGACCCTTCATGGCCTTGTGGAGTGTCTTAGCAAAATAGTTGGCCTTGCCACGGATCACTTGCACTGAATTAAACATAAATGATACAGTTTGCAAGAGCCAAATTGAAAAAGGAATAAATTACACCCCATCACAAGAAAAGTGTTGATAACAACTAAAGTAGATTCATGCTTCAGATACCAGGGTTGAGATTTTAAAATTTTCAATCAAAGCTTGAAGCATTAAGATGAGTTATCACAGGTAAATAAGAATCTTTCACAGACTCAGAGTCCATTTCATTTAGTGGTGGTACCGTGTGGATAAAATTTGAATGAACTGTGTAATTTAATCATCTTACTAAGATGATTAACCAAAACGAAACTTTATCCTCATGTATTTGAGATGCTAACTTGAAAACACATGCTTTTTTATATTTCTCATGAGACATACTTTAAATCAAATACAGGAAGTCAAAAGTCCCCTTTAGTCCAGAAAATTTTCATATTAATGCAAGAAGCAGTTAATTGGATCATATATATGTGCTAAAATTTCTACATTTGAAAAATTGTTAAATTTTTATAAAGTTCTAAAGAGATTTTCTAAAATAGAAATCAAGATGGCATTTGCTGTGTTCATCACAATTTTTCCTTTCATCTGTCAAACTTTGTAAGAGGTAATAATATGTATTTAAGTTTGATTTTTTTTTATATTATAGTTTCAAAACATAGAAAAACATACATCGGCAGAATCAAATTATCTTTCCTCTAATTCTCTTAAATGTGCAATTTTCATCTCTCACCTATAGACAGCATTCCATTCTTGAGGTCACCACTCATCTCCGAACGAATGCTGTCCTCTATATCCTTGTTGGCCACCTTTGCGTACTCCTGGAAAGTTGCTCTCAGTTGGGCATAGCTACGAGACACCAGGATAGTGTGGAACTTGGACTCATCTGTGCCCCATTTCTTCTCTCCTGCAGCATAAAGCTCCTGAAATAGCAGGCAACCTTTGGTTGTCAATGGGAATCTAAATTTTATACTTGCTTTGAAAAGAACCAAAGTGATTATGGAGATCAAGATAAAGAGAGTCACAGCACGTTTGGAAGCTTTACTTGGTTTTGATTTAAAAATTGAAAAAATTGCCCTTCCATTCTAATATAAACAGAAATAATACCACCTTAAGTAAAACAAGTAACAATTTTCAGGAACTTAAAATGCCACATTTGGTTATTTGTCATATGACTTTATAAAGGTTTTATTGCAATAAGAATGAAGAAGGCAAACAGAACCTTCAATCCCATACATCAGATTAACAAAGCATTAAATGCTTTAAGTACAATAATCAGAGAGAAAACAGTGATAGAGAGAGAAAAAAAAAAGAAAGAGAGAGGCAGAGTGAGAGAGAGGGGGGTAGGAGGGAGGAAGAGGGGAAAAAAAAAAAAGCAGAGAGAAAAGTGAAAAGACACGGTTGTAGGAAGAGAGAGAGAGACAAAGGTTCGCTCTAAATTTACCTGAGCATCCTGTTTTGCTTTATTGCGATCAAACTCTGTCCCCTCGGGTCTATTTGCCTGAAGGCAGCCTATCAACAAACGCTTAAAATCACCAGATGTGTCCCCTGCCACATCAGCCTCAAGCTCTTTGCTATAGACTGGTGAGAGTAAATTCCAAAGTTGAAAAAGAAAAGAGTAAGAATCAGACATTTTAGAGCATATGAAGCAAAAAAGGTAGCCTAAATGCTGAAATGGGCAGAAATATATAACAGAATTTCAAATCTCGTTGCCCTCTTGATATTGACCTGAAATGATCTGATTTGAGAAGATACAAATAATGGTTTTGAACAAAAGCCTCAAAATTTATATGCTCCTTATATAAAGGCATTTCCCTACGGATTTAAATGGATTGTTTGCAGAAACATGAAACTAGAACTAATAGAAGGCACTTATTCTTAAGCTACTCTTCACTCAACACAGTGAAAAGGTGTAATTACCTAATATTGTTTTGACACTTTTAATCAGCAAAGTTCTATGTTGTACAAGCTAAAGTCAGTAGAAAAAATGACTAACCTGTTTTGTAGGTCGTTTTTATCTTATTGAGTTGATCATTGGTACGTGAACATATTATCTCAACCAGAACTTGTTCATCTGTACCTAGACCCTAGAAAATCAAAGCAAAAGAATGTGAAGAAAACAGTATGGGCCTACAAAATGTATTGATAGTATTCAAAATATTATATTATTCTGTTTTTGAATGGGCAACTATGATATAGACAAAGTGCACGATAGGATTAAGAGCAACTGCTAAGGAAATGAGAATACAGCTTTGTTTATCCGACATTTGACAAATACAGTAACATACTATTTATTTATTTTGACATGAAGAAAACTTGAGGGAACTTTACTGCAAGCATTTAAAGAGAGAAAACAAATAAATAGTAATTGTATTTTAAACTAGAGCCAGTACTTTGGTAAATTTACAGCAGTAGATATATGTGAGGCAGCTGAGAACTTTCGGTCGTAAGTCGCAACTACCGATTTTGAGTAACAGCGTTATAAAGGAAAAAAAACGGTTCTTGGTCAATGTGGACTAATGGTCATAAATGCAATCTATAATATTATTTTTTCATGCTCTGTGAATAAAACATTTGAAAACAATCGTTTAATGTGTTTATTTTGCATTTTTGTGAGGCTACCTCTGTTGGCATGAATCCTAAAACATAGAATTTAGTGCTCATCCTCTGTACCAACCATTTGATCAGTTCTCACTTTGGAGAAAAATATGAACATTCTTCTCTTTATAACTTATCATCTTGCACAGAAAACATTCATAAACATTGTAAATATTATATATATATATATATATATATATATATATATATATATATATATATATATATATATATATATTTGCCTTAAGCGTTTTTTTTGTATTTGCTTTAAAATACACAGCACGGCCTTTGTTTTGTCGAAGCGCTTGTATCCGTTGTGATGCCGAGAGCAATGGTGTCCAATGCATCTAGATCTAAAGACACTGTTCATGATGAGCAACGCTGGATTGCAACTCTATGAAAAAAATTTAATGCATTAATGATGACAATGCACTAGATCAGAACTACGTAGATCATCTTCATGATTATTTTGGGACAGATCCCAGAGCTTCTGGCTCCGACTTTGATGATACAGATACTAGCGATCTTGGAAGTGAAAGTGATTGGACTGAAAAGCAAACACGAAGACAGTGCTTATTACGCAGATATTGAAGAATTTTAAAAGGCTATAAACCACTAAAAATGTAAAAAATAGACATAAATTTTGATCATTCACTCATTACATTACTGTACAATCATGCTCCACTTGATTTCATGTTTTAATTGGTATACAGAAGTCGTTTTGTGAGTGGAAACGTAAAAAAAAGTGACAAAAGAAGGAACCAAAAATTCGTAGGTATGAATATTTGAAAGACAATATCTCAGATTCTAATTACAATTTTAAGAAACTTTAAACGCCATCCTCTTTAGAAATGTTTGTTGTTTCAGGAAACGTATATAGCTTAGTATGCTTAAAAATAGACTTAAGACTGAAATTCCCTGGCTCCCTCACATATTCCAGAGTCTCTAAACTGGTCTCAGATAAATTCCCCTCTACTACAGAAACTACAATTGAGAGATTCAACTGAGCCTCCTTGTCACCAATTTTCTATGGAAAAATTTGGAGGATGGAAATTATTCATTTTGAGTAAGAGAGCATAAAACAAATGTTTTATCCTCCTTCATTTAATTCCTCAGAAGAGAGCATTTAACTTTGATTAAATATCTATGATTAGACTAAAACAAAGCTCATCTTTAAATGATTTATGAAAGTATTAAATTCATCAATCATGCATGACAAAAAGAAGGGACAAGGGTAAGACGAAATCATAGGAATGGGGAGAATAATGAGTAGAGGGAGAGACATAAGAGATGGAAGAAAAGAGAGAAGAATGAGGACACTGTCTGTTACCTTAATGGCTTTGTTGAGTTGCTTGGCATCAAACTCTGCTGGACCCAGCAACATTTCTACGCACAGAGTCTTGAAGTTCCCACTGAGCTCGCTGGATAGCTCTTTGCCTAGGTCCTGATAGATTTTGGATGATTATAAAACAAAGGAATAGTAAAAAAAATAAAAGGATGAAAACATGCCATTGAGAGCTAGAATATATTTACTGTATTTCTCAGCTTTATGAAAAGAGGAGATTTAAGCTAGCTTAAAAACAGGTTTAATTTCCAATGACAATTAAAGGTATAAGAAGGACACTTGAAAATTATCAAATATTAATGCAGTACACCTCGGATCCATCGAACTCAGATTCAAACAACACCTTGCATTCAACAAACAGGCTAAAATCCACATTTTTTCCTCCTTTGACTCTGTTAAAAAATCTCGCATGAAACCAACTAATCTCAGACCTGTCCTCGGGTTCAACGAACTACAAGTATAGGCAAATCCACTATAGAATGCTTTTCACTTAGAAACTATGTAGTTGAAATTCAATCAAAAGGTCTCCTGTCGGCTGTTAAGAAATGTTTGAAGTGTATAGGTGTTGGGCAACCATTATGCCTTAGCATATGTGTAGGGGAGAGCAAAGTATTGATATATACAGGGAGAAGATAATAAAAAGGGAGGGGAGTGGGCAGGGAGCGGCAGCAAATGCATGGGGATATCATGAGACAGGATCAAAGAGCCAAAGGGGTGGTAACTTGGGCAGTGGTGGGAAGGGTAAAGAGTGGCTTTATAGACACATGTTTAGTTGATAAAAACAAGGTAGATAATTATGTGGTAATTTCACTTTGGTTGGTAACTTCCCTTCTGGTTCCTTATGTCATGGCTCAGATTAACCTTGCATTCAACGAAATGCAAAAAAATAACCCAACTAGTTCATTGAGTCCGGGGTGTGTTGTATATCATTTAAAGCATTTGCTTTATGATATATTCATCCAAATGTGCTGAGCTTATTAAAAGCACTTGATCTGCAAAAAAAAAACATTGAACCCATGAGAATCTTGGTTATTACCTTTCCAAACTGTGTTTTATAGGTTGTAGCTATCTGCTGCCTTTGCTCTTGGGAACGTTTGCTAAGAATACTTATAATTGCTGCTTCATCAGTACCTGGAAATATGGTACAAATAAAAAATAGCTCATTTAAAACGTTCAAATAATTAAAGTTGATAAGTACTCAATATTTTATTACATCATTACAGTTTGAGCTTTCTTAATCCCATTTTGTGTATGTTTACAACAAAATTTTCCAAAAATGTTAATTATATTAAAAATTGAGCACCATAACCAATACTACTCGTAACAATAAGGATTTGGAAAAAGTGCAGTTGTCTCCACTGAGTTATAATAATTACAAGCAATTTTCTACGTTTATAAGTTAAAAAAAAATGCCTAAAAATTAAAACCTTTGATTTTGATGGACAGCATGTGCCTCATTTAGACTGAATACAAAGCATTCACTGCTTATCTACTAATCTTTGATCACAAACTTCACATCAATGATAACTGATCTTAACCTCAGATACTAAACTTCCTTCAAGAGATAAATTTCAGTTCACATATTCTCAGTGAAGTTCAACTTTAAAAGGTCTATAAAATAACCCTTTCAAAACCGCACAATGTACCATATAAAATAACCCTTTCAAAACCGCACAATGTACCATATAAAATAACCCTTTCAAAACCGCACAATGTACCATATAAAATAACCCTTTCAAAACCGCACAATGTACCATATAAAATAACCCTTTCAAAACCGCACAATGTACCATATAAAATAACCCTTTCAAAACCGCACAATGTACCATATAAAATAACCCTTTCAAAACCGCACAATGTACCATATAAAATAACCCTTTCAAAACCGCACAATGTACCATATAAAATAACCCTTTCAAAACCGCACAATGTACCATTTAGATCCAAAAAGTAGAATACACTCCTAAATTCTGTTAATAAAATTTTAATTGACTCATCAGGACATGATATTTACCCCATCCTTTCATTGCTTTCTTCAGAACCTCACAATCTGCCTCTGCATTGAATCCTTCAAAAGGAAGCAAGGTAGGATCCTCCTAGAAACAGTGGTTCAGCAAAGCAAACAGTAACAATTATTAAAGACAATCAAAAACTGCAAAGGAAAAGTAAACTACTACATAATAGTTAACATCAACACAGATAATAGAAAATGACTATAAAAAAAGAGCACAAATAAAATCATTTGAGTGATACCCAGCATTTAAAAATATTGAACTTTATTTCATTAAACAAAGAGCAAATATTTTTTCTCCGATCATTCACATTATTACTCCAAAATATTTGTCTTCAGTGACATTCTTACAACCTTTTATAAAAACATTTTATTGCCTTTTCCTGTAAAGAAAGTTGTAAAACAATCTCTTGGCTTACAGTAATGGTAGGAATTATCAGTGGTTATTCACAATTATTCAATTGTAGCTGATTACTTTCAATTCTCTCACATAATAATTTGAAACTTCACAGTGTGATTTTGTATGTGAATGATTAGAGCAATATAGGTCAGGGCAATATGAAGGAGTTCTAATAACATTTGAGAATATTGTTATAGGCATAAGTGTACCGCCAGCATGAACAGACAATAATCTTGCCTGTTTTGGTTCATTCTCCAGTTTAACATCCTCATCAAGCTGTTCATCTGTCTTGTACTTGATATCCTCGACAAAAGCTTTACCAGCTGGAGAAGATAATGTGATCTTAATTATTTTTTATGGGTCAATTAAAGACCAAGACTGCACTTAACTCTTCTATTGGTGAAGTTTGTAAGGAATAGAAAAAAAGAGCTTATCAGGGAGAATATTGAAATACTGTTTCCTTCATCCTGCTAGAGCAAAGTCTGAGAGGAAATGACAAGTTGATGTAGGTGCCAATCACTTGAAGGTTTAATTATACCTAAGCTAATTAAAATAACTGAATTCCCCTTTAAAAGTTCGAAGTGGGCTGGCAATATTGTGAGAGAATATTTTAGGTCTGTACTATGAGTGGATGTAAATGAAATAACCAATCATTCTATGGTTTCTCATGTTAAATAAAATACAACAGAATACTGAATTTGGAACAGTGTTATTCTGCACAAATCTGTTCTCTCAATCTAAATTTTTATAGATACCACTCGTCAGAATAAAGTATAATTTCATTCAAGTTTTCAAATTTTCTTTAACTACTTAGTTACCGAAAGATAGTCTTTTAGATACCAAAACTTACAAAGTATCTAAAAATCATAGCAAAATCAGATATGTTGAAGCAGTAAATAAGGCAATGTTAAGCAATAACTTAACTCTTCCTCTCTCACAAAAGCAGGGATATAAACAAACTTTAAAGTAATCTAATTCAGTATAGGCTTCAATCTGAAGACCTAAAAACAGCCCTGAATACAACACTATGAACATCTTATCTCACATTTTGGTTTAGGAGGTGGTCCACCAGTAGCCAGTGCCAATAGCAGTCTTTGGTAATCACCAGAAGTTTCATCCTTAAAAGAAAAATAACAATTTACAAATTTTTATCCACATAATAAATAATGCATGCTTCACCTAAAATTAATAACAATACTTTTTTTTCTCATCTAAACAACTTAAACAATCACGAATTTTTTTTTTAAATCATTCCTTTTCAGTGATTTCCATATGACAATAATGTCTGAATCATGAAACATTGCAACATACGTAGTTGAAAATACTATGCCATGCTTACAGTGATCAAATCTTCCAGGCTCTTGCCTTCCTTCTCTTGGAAAGCTTTCTTTATGTCCACCAAATCAATCTCGCAGCGGCTGATGAGGATGCGGATGAGGGTACTGTCGTCTGTGCCTATTCCCGACATTGTCTTCTGCAGCTGATGTGCAAAGTGGTCGAAACGATTTTTCACACATCGCACTGGGGGGGAAAAGCACAGAAAGTATGCAATCTTTAAAGGATGAGTTGAACAGCGTAAAACATTCCAAAATATTTTCAGAATCTCTTAATTCTGTCCACCCACTGTGTCAAGATCTATTGTTGGCAAACAATAAAATTATATTTTAATGCAATATGACACAGGAAAACTAAGTTTAGGTGAACCACTTTTATGAAACAAAAGAAAGAAACAAGAAATAGATGGAGGAAAATAGACAACAAAATTAATGAATATGAGATCAGTTTCATTTGAGAGACAAAGGGACCAGCAATTGAAACATGAAAGGACACATAAAAGGTACGTTTATGATAGGCAACAAAAAAAAAATATAACTTGGGGCGAATTAATCATCACAGACGCATTTAAGGTAACTAAAAAAGGATTAGAAGAAGTTCTAGCCCACAACACTTGCCACACCGCTGACATGACAACAATCAACAAATAATGAAAGCAGAAATGTTCGCTTACCTATAGTTTTGAGTCCACTGAGAATATCACCAGAAAACTCGCTCTTCAGAACCTCCTCCAAGTCCTTCTTGGAGATCTTCTTGTACTCTTCAAAAGTAGCACGTAGCTGAGGAAAACTTCGTGATGCAAGAATCTTATTGAACTGAGATTCGTCTGTACCCCACTTTTGTTCTCCTGCTTGGTATAGAGCCTGGTTTGGTGAAAGAAAAAAAGGAGAAATGAAATAAAACAATTTCGTGTGGTAGGTAGTTCTTGCAAAAATTTTTGAATGGAGATCAGTTTTATATGAGTTGGATATTGTAAATCCAGTTTCAAAAGCTCACAAAAGATAATTTGCTCATAGTAAAGGATGAAAGTGATTACAAAACTGTTACATTTATTTCTTTCGTCAAATGACTCATTTGAGATTTATCAACCAATCAACCATCAAGCTTATGAAGGACCGTACAGACTAACCTTGGCACAACCAATCAACCATCAAGCTTATGAAGGACCGTACAGACTAACCTTGGCATCCTGGTGAGCCATGTTCCTGTCAACTTCTTTGCTGTCACTGCGGTTGGCCTGGACTAGTGATACCATCAGACGTTTGAAGTTGCCTGATGTGTCGCCCATTATATCTTTCTCCAGGTCTTTGCCAAACTCTGGTGATTAGATGCATTGATAGTGGGGAGTTCAATGGAGAAACAGTTAACCGCAAATTTATCCTTGAAGCAGTCTCATTTTCTGAAGAGGGCAGAATTCATTTATTGTGTTAATCTCTACTTTGGATGAAATTCAACCTGTATTTGTTTTTTACAGTTTTTGTAAGAGATCATAGAACTGAATTTCTTATACTTCTATATTTATAACACTTAAAAGGTGTCACATGTAATTTGTTATGAATGTTTAGATCAAGAAGAAGCAATACTGTGTAAAATAATCTACAAGATCTAAACTATTCATTTTGTCAGGTTGCTACACTTTGTTTGACTCCAGACTTACTCTCCTGATATACTTTCTTAATTTCTTGTATCTGGGCATTAGACCGAGTACACAGAATTTCAATCAGTACGTCTTCGTCTGTTCCCAGACCCTGATGGAAGTATTACCAAGAATCAGATCAGGTGGAAAACAAAATTTCAAAATCGTTATAAAACAAGAATGGTATCAACAGTCAAGTAAAAGATGGGTTAAAGTTAGATAACATTAAAGAGAAAGGGCACGACTAACTTGATTTAGGATCCTCTCTCAAAATTTTTTGCAGAGGTCCTCCAAATGTTGCAATTAAACATTAAATATCTGAATTTGAATATCTGAATTTGAAGCTAATTATCTGAAATGGTAGACACTTTATACCATCAGGATTGAGAAAAAAAAAAAAGGAACTTGATAGATACACAAATTTCTTACCTTAATTGCATTGCGTAACATTTGTGCATCAAAAGCAGCTGGTGAGTGTAAGAGACCCTTCAGAGCTTCACAAAAGTTTCCACTTGTGTCTCCTTTGATATCTTCAGCAAGATCCTGGGAGGGCGGATTCAGCATAATATAGATGTATGTGAGCCATTTGCACTACTTTCATGACAATACATATTTTAAAACAACACACAGGAGAGTTAGATATTGCAAAATGGCATGTGACTCACTTTATGCCTCAGCTGAAATCATTGGAAGACAAAGTTATCTCAAGCCTCTTCTAAAACTTATAATAAAAGAAACATTCAGCCAATTATCTGTTCAGTTCCAACCCTCTAACCTTTTCAATTGTAATTGAAAGCTTTTGGAAGAGAAATTTTTGTAGGATACATATGAATCAATTTTTCACAAACAAATTAGCAAGACCAAATTATCAGTGAAAAAGTCAAGAGAAAAGTCAAGCCTAACCCAGCCACGAGATACATCTTTGAAAAAGTACTCATCCAAGCACTGTAGTTATTTACTATTTATTTAAGTACTATTGAAGAACTGAAACTTAAAACACAAAACAAAAACTATTTATAAGGTTTTTCTCTTGAAGCGCATCAAATGTTGTTGAGTGAAAAAGGGAAAAAAATACATCAGGAAATAAACTCCATAAAATAATGGACTGAGACTGTAAAAAATTATTGAAAGAATGAGAGTATTCGCATACCTTCCCAAACATTGTTTTATAGGCTGCGGCGATTTCCACCCGTTGGGGACTTGCCCGATAAGCCAAAACATTTATCAAAGTGTCTTCATCAGTGCCTGTAGAAAAAGGGTAAGTTATGTATAACTCTACTGACAAGTTATGAATAACTATATTGATAAATTACCTATAAATCTATCGATAAGTTATGTATAACTCTATTCCATGCATTAATAAGTTCACAAATCTCAAGAAAAAAAAAAGGATAATCTGAAAATTATTAGGAAAAAATTTATACTTTTGTCATAAAAAAGACTTTGCTACTAACAATTGAAATGAGTTTTAAGATTTTATAGGAGCAAAAAGATAAATTTTTAAATAAAACGCTATCTATCAGACAGTATGAAAAGTTGCAATGACATTAACTCAAATCAGATTCCCCAAATCGACTTTTGTCTTACACTGAATAAACAAAAAACGTTTTGTTAAAAACTAAAAAAAAGTTAATGGTAAGCGTATTTATTTTTTTCTAAGTGAAAAATTTGTTTCTAATTCAGACAGAAACTTTTAAACATTTTTGCTATGTAATACACTGAAGTGTTTTCTTCACTTCAATTATGACAGTAAATAGTTAGCACTTAGTTCAAAGGCTAGTAACTTTTTGTTTCTAATAAAAAACACTTTCAAAAACATCACTTATACCTAATCCTTTCATGGCTGTATTCAAAGTTTGAGCATCTGCTTCGGCATTGAAAGGTTCATATGGCTTCAACGTTCCATCACACTTGAGACAGGAGAAAGTTAAATATAAGTTAAAGGTTCATTTTTATATACTTAGCAAATTTCGAGTGTTAATGCAATTTTTTAAAATTGGGTACATCTAATGTTGAATGCCAAAGTTTAAAATATCATATTTGCCCTATCTTTGTTGTTGTTCCTATTTATAATAAAAAATTATATGAAAAAGAGTCCAGCTCTTCTATGGAAAAAAATGAAAAATGTCTAATAACAGAATATCTAAACAATTTATCCACACATTCTCAAAGGAAAAATGCACACAAAAAAATTAAAAAATGAATGATCTGAGTTAATCTGTCTTACAGGAATGTTTTCAATTTCTTTCTCGTAGTATGGGTCTGCCTTCTTTTGTGGTTTTGGTTTCGGTTTTGGTTTAGGTGGATCTGCCACAGGTTTGGGTGGAGGTGGTGTTGGCTTCGGCTTTGGTGCTTCCTTTGGTGGAGCCTTCTTTACTGCAGGTTTCTTCTTCTCTCTTCCTAGAGGTTCAAGAATGTCAAACAATTTTCATTGAAAATAGAGGGTTCAGCTCAATGGATCATGTTTGCTGTAAGAAAAAACTTATTGCATTTCTTTCACAAGTCCAAGTTGTTTGAAATCAATCAAGGTATGAGAAAACAACTAAAAAAACAAAAAACAAAAACAAAACAAAAAAAAACATTTGTGAGTCAATACTGCTGTAGGGTTTGGTTTTATTACTTTACTCTTGAAAATATAAAGAAAAACATACTCAATAAATATCCAAGTTCTTTTTGTTGTTTTTTTTTGTGACCTAAAAAAGCAAAGCTCTGGCCATGTCACTATAATATACCGGTTAAAACCAATGTTCCACAGAATTGTATTTAAAAATGTAAGATCTTAAACACAACAGAAGGTTTGCAAAATTCAATTTTTAGGAAAGAAAATGTTGAAGGTAAAGGTAAGATTCTTACGCTCAGTGCCAGGTTTGGCCAGGACCAGTCTGATGCAATACCCATCACCTTCATCCTCAACTTTTGTTTCCAAGATCTGGAATGTATAAGTCCCAATATGAGTGTGAAATAAACTTTTAAAAGGTTAGTTTAGAAACTAGGAATAAAATTATGAGTTAACAGTCAACCTGATCTTAACCTAAGCCTTGGAACCATTTGTTTGCAAAGAAGGAGAAATGGTAAGAACATAAATATTTCTTAGTTTTTACATTCTTCATGCTCATGTTTTGGTTACGAAGTTATTGTTGATGAGAATAATGATAGAGGTGGTGCTGGTAATAATGCTGCTAATTCTGATGCTGATAATAACAATGGTAATGGTAGTGAAGATGGATAGAAAATTAAGCCTTGAAAATAATTTTGCTAAAATAATATGCTTTATGATGATAAGACGTTATTGATGGTGAGAATAATGATAGAGGTAGTGCTGGTAATAATGCTGCTAATTCTGATGCTGATAATAACAATGGTAATGGTAGTGAAGATGGATAGAAAATTAAGCCTTGAAAATAATTTTGCTAAAATAATATGTTTTATGATGATAAGACTGCAGATTTCTTTACCTTCCCCATCTTGTACTCTCCTATACTTTTCTTGAAGGCAGCCTTAGATTTGGCCAGGTCCAACATATGGGCAAAGACATGTAAAATGTTGCCTTGCCAGTCCTCTGATAGTTTGAACAGTGGAGAAAAGACAAAAAGTAGGTGTGAAAGCAATGCTAGTATACAAAAGGCCAGGTCCAACATATGGGCAAAGACATGTAAAATGTTGCCTTGCCAGTCCTCTCATAGTTTGAACAGTGGAGAAACGACAAAAAGTGGGTGTGAAAGCAAGGCTATTATACAAAAGGCCAGGTCCAACATATGGGCAAAGACATGTAAAATGTTGCCTTGCCAGTCCTCTAATAGTTTGAACAGTGGAGAAAAGACAAAAAGTGGGTGTGAAAGCAAGGCTAGTATACAAAAGGCCAGGTCCAACATATGGGCAAAGACATGTAAAATGTTGCCTTGCCAGTCCTATGATAGTTTGAACAGTGGAGAAAAGACAAAAAGTGGGTGTGAAAGCAAGGCTAGTATACAAAAGGCCAGGTCCAACATATGGGCAAAGACATGTAAAATGTTGCCTTGCCAGTCCTC
Source organism: Elysia crispata (assembly GCA_033675545.1). Lineage (NCBI taxonomy): Eukaryota > Metazoa > Mollusca > Gastropoda > Plakobranchidae > Elysia > Elysia crispata. Next base: position 98,061 of record JAWDGP010007972.1, read on the forward strand.
TCATAGTTTGAACAGTGGAGAAACGACAAAAAGTGGGTGTGAAAGCAAGGCTAGTATACAAAAGGCCAGGTCCAGCATATGGGCAAAGACATGTAAAATGTTGCCTTGCCAGTCCTCTAATAGTTTGAACAGTGGAGAAAAGACAAAAAGTGGGTGTGAAAGCAAGGCTAGTATACAAAAGGCCAGGTCCAGCATATGGGCAAAGACATGTAAAATGTTGCCTTGCCAGTCCTATGATAGTTTGAACAGTGGAGAAAAGACAAAAAGTGGGTGTGAAAGCAAGGCTAGTATACAAAAGGCCAGGTCCAACATATGGGCAAAGACATGTAAAATGTTGCCTTGCCAGTCCTCTAATAGTTTGAACAGTGGAGAAAAGACAAAAAGTGGGTGTGAAAGCAAGGCTAGTATACAAAAGGCCAGGTCCAGCATATGGGCAAAGACATGTAAAATGTTGCCTTGCCAGTCCTATGATAGTTTGAACAGTGGAGAAAAGACAAAAAGTGGGTGTGAAAGCAAGGCTAGTATACAAAAGGCCAGGTCCAACATATGGGCAAAGACATGTAAAATGTTGCCTTGCCAGTCCTCTCATAGTTTGAACAGTGGAGAAACGACAAAAAGTGGGTGTGAAAGCAAGGCTATTATACAAAAGGCCAGGTCCAACATATGGGCAAAGACATGTAAAATGTTGCCTTGCCAGTCCTCTAATAGTTTGAACAGTGGAGAAAAGACAAAAAGTGGGTGTGAAAGCAAGGCTAGTATACAAAAGGCCAGGTCCAGCATATGGGCAAAGACATGTAAAATGTTGCCTTGCCAGTCCTCTGATAGTTTGAACAGTGGAGAAAAGACAAAAAGTAGGTGTGAAAGCAATGCTAGTATACAAAAGGAATGCAAAAGCCCATTATGTGAAGTGACCATTTTTTTCTGAGCGCAACTGCTTAACATAATCATGAGGAATAAGTAATTGTACTTGCAACTAAGTGAATAATAGGCTACCTTTTGTAAGATGACAAATTAAAGATTGAGCCTACCATACTTCTTTTTTTATTAAAAAAAAATATCTTTTGTTTTAAGAAGACTCATATGAATGATATATTGTAAAGCTGATTTGATCAGTGGAGATAAATTCACAGCTGAAAAAAGAAATTAGTTGAAATGAAGAAAATCTGTATAAAATGCTTTGGGCAGGATAAAAAAGCAACAAAGCATCTAAATTATCATTCTTTAGATTTTTTTCTTGTGCTGACATCTTAAGTCCTAAAATAATGACGATTCTATTTTCATTATTATCCAATTTAAAATATCAAGTTCTAACTGGTGACATTTGTCTTGGTCTTCAATGAACTGATAAGTTAAATGTATGAACAGTACTAACCATTGCCAGGACTGATGGCATTAAGAGGCGGGTCTTTCCAGATTGGTTTGTATTCAATGGCTGGGGGAGGGGGTGTCTTTGGTCGGTTCTCCTTCATCAACTTGCGGATATCTCCCAAAGTGACACCTTCTTGTTTCTTCTCTTTCTTTGGCTTTTCTTCCTTCTGTTTCAAACCCTAGAAAATGGTAGAGCAAATGACTATATTGATATTGTCGAAAATAAGAGCTAATGGAAAGAGCCATCTTGAAATACAGAAGAGCCCAATTAGATAAAACCTAGAGTCTAGATCTAGATCCAGCATTAAGAATTCGAGGAATCCGTGAGCTATATCCAACTTTTCCTTATAAACTTTTCTAATTTGAAATAATTTTACACCAGAACTAGAAAAGATAGTCATGTAAAAACAATTCCAAGAATGGTATATAGGTAATAATAATAATAATACAGAACAAAGAGAACTTCTTAAAGATTTCCTTAAAAAAGATTGAGATTTTTTTGGCTTTGAGCTAGGGTAAGCAAAAACACTTGAAACTTAAATGAAAACACATTTTTGTATGAAAAAAAGAGGACCAACCTTAATCATTTGCTCTGTAAGGAAACCATACTGCACAGGATACTGGGGTCCAGGCGGCCCCGTGCCGAAAGTTACACAGGTTCCATCAGCGTTCATGCCAGGCCACACACCAGGCCCTCCAAACATGTTGATCTGTGTACCTGAGTAGTTGGTTGGCTGGAATGGCCCATCTGGAACTGGTGGGTATACATCTGTAAAAGTAAAATAATTGAAAAAAAAAAAGAGGAAAAAAAAAGACAGAAAGCAAATAGAAAAAAAAGTGATCAAGAAAGACACAATAAGAGGGGTAGATGTATAGAATTCATGGACTGGCTCTCTGTACTATAAAATGAGTGAAAAGAAACATAACACATGGAAAATTAAAAGCACTGATTTTGTTCTGAAAAAGGCAAATTGCGAATAATGGTTATCACTACTTCCAACAATATAATCAATTTCATAAAACGACTTTAAGATCTAAATATCATAATCAATTTATAGGCTAAGCATGACATCTCCTTTCTTCTGCACTACATTTTTTTTGTCATAACTTTCTTATTTTTTATTTTTGAAGGGTCAACACATGTTTCAATGACATTTAAATTTATCTAATAATACACACTTATTCAGGAAAGGTAGACAGAGGAAGATAGTACGAAAGAGAGGGAAAAAAATTATAAAGAAATGAACTCACTTTCATTAGATGCTCCTGTAGCAGCTGGATCTTGAAAGAAAGAAGTTGTCCAGGCATCTCTCAATGGTATATGGGGCTGTGTGCCACTTTGCCTGAGAGGAGACTGTCCCCTTCTTCTGAGAGTGGACTGTTCACTTTTCCTTAGAGGTGACTGTCTGAGCCTTCTGTTTTTTCCCAATGGAGACTGTGTTACTATTCCATTTGTCCTCTTTGGTGACTTGGACTTTTTCTAAGGAAAAAACATAACAGAGAAAATAGTAAGTGCAGAAATTTTGTATGAAAAAAAATAATTAAAATACATGCATATCAACTATCATTTCATTGAATACATGATTGTTGTTATTGTTTCAGTATCCTTTAGACCTTTGTTTTGAACAAAGAATACAAATTTCCCAATTTGTATGCCCACTGTATTGGAAGTTTGAATTTTTTCTTCTTCATATTATTATTATTGTTTGGTATTATTATTATTATTATTATTATTATTATTATTATTATTATTATTATTATTATTATTATTATTATTATTATTATTATTATTATTATTATTATTATTATTATTATTATTATTATTATTATTATTATTATTATTATTATTATTATTATTATTATTATTATTATTATTATTATTATTATTATTATTATTATTATTATTATTATTATTATTATTATTTTTTTTTTATTATTATTTTTTTTTTTATTATTATTATTATTATTATTATTATTATTATTATTATTATTATTATTATTATTATTATTATTATTATTATTATTATTATTATTATTGTGAACTTAGAAACAATTTTTAAGAGAAAAGAAAAAGAAAATATTTCTCATCAATTTTACTTTGTAGAAATAAAAATAAAGTACTGCTCTAAATATATGTACTTAAGATTTATTTTAACAAATTAATATATCAACAATACTGGTCTCAAGCCTTGTGCAATTTCTGGCATGTCATTTATCTAGTCTTAAGACAAGACAGTTTTAATATTACGTACCCTATGAGCACCCTTGACTTTGCCTGGTTTCAGATTGAACTCTCCGTCAGAGCTCTCATCAAGAAACGATTTTAGTGTTGAACTACTTTTACTGCTGCTACTGCTGCTGCTCCGGCTGCTACTGCTCTTGCTGTTGCTACTTGTTGTTTTGCTACTGCTACTGGTGCCACTTATACTGCTAACTTCAAATGCAGAGGCATCTGGCACACCAGCAGCAGTTAGATCAGCCACGTGGAAATCTTTGGACACAATGGCACTCTCTAGCAAACCATCTCTAATTGATAATAACATAAAAAGGGAATGAAAAAAAAATATTGTTTTTAATTTTAATAAATTCTACCCCAATGAAAATTTGCGATCTAAAAGTAACAAAAATTAAATTCTTACAGCCTTCTTGAGAAAAAGTTAAAGGCAAAAAGAGAACACATCAAAAAGCAAAAAAAAAAAAAAAATAAAATAAAATTTCATATTTTCATATTAAGATTAAGTGACAGTTTTCTAGTCCATTGTATAAGAGAGACAAATTGCTTGTTTTCAGTGATTGGTTCTTCATGAAAAAAGTTGAAACTTTCCACTTCAATATTCTGTGCAATCTTTAGAACGGAAAATGGAAGTATCTCTGATATTTGATAAGTCATGGAGGGTGGCTTGTCTTTCTTACTACATTATACTAGTGAAACAAAAATGTTATTCATAAAAATGCTCGGACAGGCCTTTCAAGGTATTCTAGTCCATAGATCACTTTCAGAAAACTGTGAACTTACAAGGGCAGTGTGTTTCACTAATAATACATAAACTGAGCTCATTACATAGTGATAATTTCAAGAAATTGACTCTACATTTGGTTGGTGATTATCTTACCTAGATACAGCAACAGTCTTCAGTGTCCTTTTGCCTGGTTTCAGAGTAAAAGGAGCAAAATATTTAAAGGTCCTTTCCTTGCCACCAATCTTTCTTTGGAATGGCAACGGTTTGCTGCCGTCCGTTGTGAAATAAAGTTTGACATTTGGTAGATCTGTGAAATACAAAAAAAAAGTTTCAAGTGCAAAGAAAAAGCTTCTTATGGTGCTAAAATAGTACATTTCAAAATATCTTTAAATTGCCTTTCAATTTCAACTTAGGATGTTGTAAAAGCACACCAGCCCTCACATTGATCTTATTCTAGAACCTTGATCATCCATGTTATAACACCTAAAATAGTCTTAAGTGGTGAATAATGGATATAAGAAATATTTCAAGTCTATCAAATGTTAGTACGTCAAGATGATAATTTAAAGCAAAAACATTTATAATTAACTTAAAACGAGCTCTTATCACTCATAAGAGAGAAAAAGAATAGTTTGATGTTACATCTTCAAAAATTTATTAAAATTTAAACCACTCTCTTTTTCTGAGCACAGGTTAGGTCTAGCTTTTGTTTCTATAAGTCTTTAAGAGATGGAGATAAAGACAACAGTGCATTGACATACCAATTGCCTCTATTCCTCTTTGAATGTCACAGTACTCCTGTTTAGAGGTAGTCCTTATCCCTTTCAAAAGAATTTTATCTCATTTCACCTAGTTTTTTATCTATGAGGACCATAGATTACTTGTTAAGGACATTCTAATTATATAAGAACGGTAAGTATTAAAATTATTGTTGCATTTTTTTAATAACTGAAAGATATGCATTAATTATGAATGGTTTATCAGGTCTGGTTTCATTTAACTCTGCTCTTTCTGATCTCGAAAACAATAATTGGAACCATGTCATTGAGTTAAGAATTAAATATCAGCAACGCAATGTTTTAAATAATTTCTATAAGAACTGCTTGTTTCAATGTGGTTATTGAATAAGATAAGAGAATATGTTCTCATTTTGGTGCTACTTCATTTGTGCCCCAAGTGCGTTCAATTTAGTGTGCCGTCTTGGAATCAATTACAATTTTGTATGAGTTACAGCATAGTTGACAAATACAAACACAACAAAAAAGCATTTTAATATTTATAATTTCTGCCAACATCAGACCCAAAAGATTACAAATTACTGAATAATATTTTATTAAGGCCCTGGATGGCAGAAGGCTAAGGTGAATGAGCCTAGGTAACAAAAAAAAAAAATGCCCTCATTTTATTCCAAAATGTTTTCACTGTATGGATCTAAGTTCCACAGAAGGAGAATTTTTTTTTTTTAATAAGTGGATGCCCACAGCAAAAAGATCTGGATCAACACAGCACAATAGAATTCCATCTTTATAATCATGATTTGTCTTATATGGCATGTCAATGAAGGAACAAGCAATCACTTCCATGGTGCCACTGTTTAACTGATTATCCGCATAGCTCTATTTAAAATACGGAAAGGACTTTTGCATGGGTACGGAAACTCTGTCATACTAAAGAGGGCTTCATTTGATCTAGAAAAAGATTGGGTAAAACTTCCGATTGGGTACGTTGGTTGAGTATATTAAGATATGATACAGGATATATGATGCAATAGTTTGTTTTTTTATTGGTAATTCATTGTTAGAAAATGATATACACTTACTTGAGGCATTAATAAGTTCTACATATGGCCCGATCAAACGAAGCTCTCTATAGTATGAATGAGGTACTGCACCCATTCGGAATTTCTTTCTTATTTTTAATAGAGCTATGCTGAAGAAAGAAACTTAACAAAATAAACCACCGTACCAAATCAGAAATCCTACCAAAATAAGTTGATTCTTACCTGAGCTCAACTCAATCAGAGTTGATACATCAATTCTGTTGACAGGCAGCTGTAAACCATGACAATCTCTGGGTATTGGGGTAATAAAAGGAGCCGGCAAGGCTCCGGCACTTGGCATTTTGAACCCTAAACTGCAAGATATTACCAACTAAAATCGGAGTCCCCTAGATTCAATCGGCAGATTGAAAATACAGGCTTCTTCAGATTAATGTATCGATCTAAACTTCACCTCATGAGAAGCGATAAAATAAATTTAATATCTTTCGCTTATTCTGTTGTATTTTTTATTATATACAATCTAGTATATGAGAAAACATACGACCCAAACTAGATATCTTGGTATATCTTGATGTAGTTGATAAATATTCAGGTTTGTTTATAATTGTTGTCAAGCAGCCATTTTTACGCTGGACTTATGGGGAATTAAAAAGCAAAAACTAAAGAAGGAACAAAACTAACGAAACACTCTCAGGCTTGGTCACAGTTCTTTAGAATACAAAGCCACCTCATGACGTCACAACGGTAGGCCGTGAACTATGCTACCTGGTCAATGTTCAGTAACAGTCTTGAATAGGAAAGAGGCGTTTTCAAGAGTGGGAATTGTGTCACACCTTTTTGAAAAAAAAACAACAACAAAACAAACAATAGAAGGAGAGAGATGAATTAAACAGAAAAAAATGAATTAGAATAGAGAAGGAAAAGCAGAGATACATAAAACAAAAACTAAAAGGGAGAGGTATGAAGAGAGACGGAAAAGGAATCTAGGAATAAAAACTTGATATTGAGAGAAAGAGAGAGAGAGAGAGAGAGAGAGAGAGAGAGAGAGAGAGAGAGAGAGAGAGAGAGAGAGAGAGATAATGAGAGGAAGAAGAAAAGGGGAGGTAAAAAGAAACAGTGAGAGATGCAGCATGATAACCTCAGAAAGAGTAGAGGGAGAGGAGGAGACAGGTAACACACATATTTGAGAGGGAGGGAGTACAAATTAAAGAAGTTACTGATTTTCCAAAGAGAATGGTGAACATACGGAGAGAGCGAGGATAATACAGGAAAGAACGTAAAAAGGGGAAAAGGAGGAGGATGAGAAAAGAAGATGAAAAAGAAAAAGAAGAGGAGGAAGAGCAGGAGGAGGAGGAGTAGACGAAGGAAAAGGAGAAGAAGGAGAAGGAGAAGAAGAAGAAGAAGAAGAAGAAGAAGAAGAAGAAGAAGAAGAAGAAGAAGAAGAAGAAGAAGAAGAAGAAGAAGAAGAAGAAGAAGAAGAAGAAGAAGAAGAAAGATGAAGAAGATGAGAAGTAGAAGGGGGAAGAAGAGGGGGAGATGCAGAGTAGTACATTGAAAACGGTGGGTAAATGTTTAGGCCTACCTTTGGTGTATCATCAGTTTTTTTTTATAATTTATAATAGTGAGAGTCTTCAACTTTCTTTTATTGCAGACACATTGTTATAAACAGCTCACATGATACTCCATTTTGTCCAATTATACATTGTAAAATGATCACGGATAATGTATGAGGTACGATGTATGTCGAAGTGCTAATACTGTTCGATAAATTTTATAGGCAGAAAAAATGCTGCACTCTTCCTCTTCCTTCTCCTACTGCTTCTTCTACTACTACTACTACTACTACTACTACTACTACTACTACTACTACTACTACTACTACTACTACTACTACTACTACTACTACTACTACTACTACTACTACTACTACTACTACTACTACTACTACTACTACTACTACCACTGCTATTACAGCTTCTGTTACTAGATCTAGTACTACTTCTTCTGTTATTCCAAGGGGCTGTGGCTTGGCACAGTGCTCCCCACAAATTAATGAGGCCACGCAGATGTCCCGACTGAGCAAAAACTTCGATTTTTCTGTCCTTTCGTTGCTAGGGTCGTTCGACATATTAGTTTTGGTCACAACAAACTTCTTTTCCATGACAATAAGCAAAAAAAAAAATGGCACCCTGCCAGCAATATTTCTGGCCTATATTTAAAAATGTACAACTTGCGTAGTTAATTTTCTACTGAGATTTAAGCCTGCAAATTTTTCAAGTTTCTCAATACATAAACATGGAGAAACTAAAGCAGTTTTTAACTAAATTCCGGCCTGAAATCGGCGCCTCCTTGCCACGGAATGAGGCCGTAACAGATCACTCAAAAATAATATGAGATAACCAGATTCTTACTCTTTAAATGCAATTAAATACAGTACACCAAAATAAAAATAGACAGCTGATGCTAAATCTTTCCATACTTATCTAGATTCTAGATCTAGACTTAGATCTAGCTAGATATAGATCTAGATCTAGTACGTCTGATTAAAACGCCGGAGCCAGTGACAATTGTGCCATTGACTTAAGACTACTAGTGCTAGATCTAGTGATTTACAATTTTCTTACTATAATAATTTGTTTGCGAAGCCAATTTAATCAATGCCTAGCCTATCTGATGCATTAGAGGCACAATATCGTAGATCTACATCTAGCCTATGACAGATCACCCATCTAAGTTTGAATAATTATATTGAAATTTTGAATTCATTAGAAGTGGAGTATAGTTTACTGAAGATCAGCAAACCCGCACGTTTTTAAAGCACATAGATCTAATAGTTTACCAGTTGAATGGTATTTATATAATTAGACTCCAAACCCTTTTTTTAACTTATAATCCATGGATAAAGCTTTTACTGTAAGATATGAGAAAAGAATATCCGTTCGGCATCTCGAAAATTTTTCGAAACAAGAAAAACTGAACAAAATAAAACCAGCAAGCACCAGCACACACACACACAAACACACTGATCTCATTTATTTTTGGTCTAGAGAAATTCCATCAGTACACATATGGCAGACTAATAACGATTGAAAATGATCACAAACCGCTTGAGGTGATCCTAAACAAACCTCTTAGTCAGGCACCAAAACGGCTACAAAACCTGATGATGAGAATCAACCGTTACGACATCGCATTCAAGTTGTGCCTGGAAAAGACTTAAAGCTTGCAGACGCACTGAATCGTGCATGTCTTTCAGGAAGCAAAGAGATTGAAGAACATTTTATAAACTTTACACAGATACATGACACAACGCTGGAAAAGGTAAAACAAGTAACTGAAAAGACCACATCTTTCAAGAGATGAAAAGCTATGTGAGTCATGGCTGGCCTGATAAGCAAACTTTAAGGTCAGAGCTAAAACCATACTTTGACGTCAGGGAACGCATATCACTAGGCGAAGGAGTACTCACAAAAGGAGAGAGAGGATGATCGTTCCTTCCTCGCGGAGAAAAGAAATGAGAGAGCTACTACACAGATCTCATCTAGGTTATAGTTCTATGATGGGAAGAACCAGGAATACTGTATACTGGCCTGGCATTAACAAAGATTTAAAACAAATAGCTGCATCATGTGATGCTTGTCAGAAAACAAGACCAAGAAACCAGAAAGAACCTCTCAAACAACATGAAGAAGGACAGATTGCTTGGGAGAAAATGGGATTAGACTTTTTTTTAATTAAGAGATCGACACTACCTGATAATAGTTGACTATTTCTCCAACTTCATTAAAGTAGAGCACATGTCGTCTACTACAACATCTCACACAATAATTAAGAAATTAAAACAGCAATTTGTGAGATATGGAATCCCCAAGTTGATACTTTCTGACAATGGTTCATTGCAGGAAAGTTCAAGGAATTTACCGATCGATGGAACATCGCCCACAACACATCTCCGCCTGGACACCCCCAGTCCAACGGCAAAGCAGAAGCAGCCGAGAAGATCATAAACTACCTGATAAAACGCACTTTGAGTGCTGGAACAGACCCATATGAAGGTCTACTTAAGCTATGAACTACTCCGCGGCAAGATGTTGGTCACAGTCCAGCACAAATTATGTTCAGAAGGCCAACGCGATCATTACTCCCATCTAAAGCTAATAATAACAACTACTCAGATCCAGAATTTCAGGCTAGGCGTGAGAAAATGCGTTCATCAACAAAGAGACATTTTGACAAGGCTGGCAAAATTCTTCCTAAACTGTGAGTGGGATAGAGGGTATTCTATGAACCTTTTAGTGGCAGCAGCAGATGGAAAACTGATAATTATCATTAAGGAAAACTTTGGAGACCGAACCTACATCATCAAAGGCGACAAGGGTGGATCGCACGGACGCGACAGAAAATATATCAGACCATCATTCTGTCCACCTGTACCCCAGAGACCTATAGGACCAAAGATCTAAATGCCAGATGATCCTGTTACCTACATGAGTCCCAACAACTCAGAAGTAACCAACAACGCACCATCGCCGATCACAGATAAACAGAGTATTACCCCAGGTGGCCGAGAAAGAGAAACTACAGGCCACAGGTCGAGCTGTCACGCTCACCTAACTTGAATGAGCTCCCAGACTCTCCAAACCTCCCATATCAACGATCTGCTGGAATCCGCTCAGACACACGCACCAGATACACAACCAGAAGTGGCCGCGTTGAGCGTAAAACTAACTTAATTTGTACAGCTATTAGCCTGCATGCTTTATTCAGGCAGCGCAGCGGTCGCTAACACTACATTTATAATACACTAAATTAATGCTAGTAGAGCAATACAGTTATTTCCCCGTACCACTTCATTTTCCTCCACTTTCAGCTTGTTTTAGATTAAACACACAACTATTCATTAAGATGAACTAGTCCAAGACGCTATCGGAACTTAATAAATTATAGGACTCTGTTATGGCATTCCAATTGAAATAGCATTCAGTAATTCAGTTGAATTTCGGCAGCAGATAATATACAATAACATTCATCAACGACAGTATAATTTAGCTCGTCTCATAATTCATTTTGATTATTCTTTTTCTACACAGCATACTCATTATAGTTTATACATCATGTATGGCATAACCTACATGTAAGCCTATGTCATTGCAGTAAAGATTTCCTCAGTCCCTGCAATGATTCATATATGTTTGATTGAAGGAATAAAATTAAATAATAATTAAGCATTCTGAGGCATGCTTTATATTTTTTTTCTCTTTAGAGAGAAAAGGATGAGCATGTTGACACAACATTACTGTAACGTATAAATGTAACTAACTGATCACTATCTTAAGATAACAAAGCACTACAGTGTATATACTAATGCTTAGATAAGTTTTACATTTATTGAATTTTTTTTCTTTTTACATCTTTTTCTTTAAAGGGGATGTTAATGGGGTTTTACGCACTTCCGTGTATTTCCAATTTGAAACTACCTAATAAGCTTATTGGATTGGAGCGATGCGTCTTTTTTGTGTTCAACTGTAATAAAGATCAATGGCCGAGGTAACGTTACAATAAACATTCACCACAGTCTTTTGCCGTGTATTAAAAGTCATGTTTAATACTTATTTTTTTAAGTGTTCGGGGAAATAAGTTTCGGGCTTATTTTTCCGAGTGTTCGGGCAATAATCACTGGTCTTTAGTTTAATTTCCTAACATTGTGTCCCTCATCTGATCTAACATAGAGCTAAATTTAGATCTATCGGTAAGCTTATTTAGAGCTACAATCATAACATTAACAATGCCTAGAGTTAATCTAGATTTTGGAAATTCTATCCAATGTATTTTAAGATGTTGTGGAATCATGATTGCTGGCCTGAATCGAGTCCAAGAGTAAAATTTCCGTCAACTAAATTCCTAGCATATTATCTCTCATCTGGTTTATATGAGGGTTATTTTATATCTTGAGAGTCTAGACAGATCCAGACCCGAAAGCTAGCCTGCATCTGTATCTAGACCTATGTCTAAATTATATAATTTATGTTCATAGATATAGACGTCTAGGTTTAAGTTATAAAATTTATTGAAATAAAGTCAGAGACCCATGCATAGTTTACTCTGACTGAGTCTAGATCTAGATCTAGATCTAGATATAACCTAAAAGATCCGCCTAGACTAAGTTATTGGTTCGATTTCATGGGTAAAATATTTCCAATCATTCATGGTCCACACAATTTTTTTTTCAAGATTTAAAGGTCCTTCATTTATGTCCATTGGTAGTAATGCTCCTATTCCTTATGAATTGTAAAAAACTCAGAATGGATCTTCATCTTGTAGCAATGCTATCTCCTAATGCAGTTAACATTTGGATGAATTTAGAGCATAAATATCTATGCTGTTGGTTTGTGTCCTATGGCTCTTGTCTTGGTAACTTTCATTTTTCAATTCATTTAGAAAACCGTTGAGTTTTCACAGATTATGATTATGGTAATTAATATGAATGAAAAGCACAGTTGAAAGCATTTTAGGTATAAAACAGGCCTACCCTCTCTGATAGGCATAACATACTCATTATTTTATTTGAAATTTTTAATAACCATGCACAAAAATTAAGGATGTAAAATGTGTGTTCCACGCCTGGTTTCCATTAAAAAAAATTGTAGTGCAACTGTGATGAAATTTGAATAATACCAAAAAAAATGCATTTATATATAAGCTAACCTTTAACCAGGTCTAAATATATTTTTTTTTCTAACAGGAATTTTGATCCAAATACTACATAGGCCTATAACAATTGAGATTGCAATGGATCTCCTATAGCTTAATAAAAGTTCTTTAACAGCCACTAGGTATAAATACATTTTCCTTGAGTCTGTACTTTGGTTTTTCCCCACTAGCTATCCATATCCCAGTACTTTAATAAATCAATAAAAAGTGCAATTCATTCACAGATTTTCAATTTCTGTTCATTTAATACAAGTGTTTTTATTGAGGAGTATATTATTTGAATTTTTTGTGGCCAGCTTGTTAAATTGAAGGGAAAATAAACAAAATTTTTTTAAAAACTGGATAGACTCAGGTTATTTATAAGCAAGTCTTTGAACTCAAATTTTAGCCAATAATTAATGACTTCTCTATCTCTTACATTTTTTGTTTGTTTTTATTTATTTGTTTGTCATAATCTGAATGAAAAAAATCAGCAACATCATTGAGGTGAGCATGTGCGTTTTCAACAATAATGTTTCTATTACAGTTGTGATTTGCTTACTTCAATGTATTTTTAAAATATCACTGCTCACTTTGGTAAATTTGATTATGCATTTGGTCTTTTCAGAGTTTTTCTAAACAGAATGAATTTTCTAAATGGTGCACTCCAATTGACTGGCTTTTTTAAGCCTTCATTTATCCTGACATATAATTTCTTTTTCTTTCTTTCTTTTTTTTTTAGGTTAAATTAATCATTTAAACAATTCAAGAAAACAACAAAATGATATTCGCTTATTATAATAGACATGTACTGGGTAAATCTTGTAAATTACTTTTAAATTTAGAATATTGGATTTGGAATGAAAAAGTTCATTTTTTACTGCAGGAAATTTATTGATAAATTTGTTGAGCTGCCTGTTTTCACACTCTGTAACTTGTTAAAGGTGTGAAGGAAAACGATAAAATTTCCACTCTTTTTTTTTTTTAAATTGAAATCTGCAAATTGAAAAAGTTGGATAACATAAGAAAGTGATGTATTTCATAAGAAAAGTAATATTTTAAAATTTTGGGAAATGAAACATCATAATAACCCAAATTCCACTAAGACAAAAGAGATTGCGCTCAATGTACCATTTGTAAAGTCAAATATTGAAATCGCTTTGTTCCGAGAGGTTTCTTTTCTAAAATTAATTTTTTTTTCTTTTTTAATGAATACAGAATGAAATAATTTTTTTTAAATAATGACTTCCATTTTTTTTTATGAATCAAATTCAACGCTCTGTGCTCATCTTTAGTTATTATAAATTTAGAAGTTATGGGTTATTGAGAATAATAATTAATATTTTCATTTTCTACGAAGCAGGACTTATCAGGGCTGAAATGTAAAAACAGTTTTTAAGTAAAAGCAAATATAATTAATAATGCTGATGTTAATGAGGTTTAAAAAAGAAATCAACAGTTAGAGAAAATCGAAACGGATATAAATAATCAGAAGGATTGTGGATTTCATACATTTGGAAAATTGGTTTCTGGAATCACCACAAAATAAACCATGTACTCTCTTTTCATGATTTAAAACATGGATGCATATGCCTACTTTCATTTGATCAGTTTGAATTTTGAAAATGCCAGCATTCAATTTTGAGACATAATTTTTCATACATAGATCAGTATCACATGTAATGATGTACATTTATGCGAGCTACTGCTACCAGGGACCTGCTTTATAAAAATCCTATGAAACTTAATTGCTGAAGTAATTTTTTTTTATAATGGAGGAAGGCTTTAGGTTATATTAAAAAACGGAAAACCGAAAGTAAAGCGCATTAAGCATATAAGAGTGTCTTGCATAGTCATTTTTCATCCACTTTCAATGAAATTTTCAACAGTACATAGCTGAGAGTCAGATATATTGAATTGTTATAAAAAGAACAACACAGCTTTAATCCTTCATATTGTATTTTTTTTAACCCCCTTGGATTAAAATAAAAAACTGTACATTTTTGTGCCACAAGATTTTTTCTATCCTTTTAAGATCAATAATTTTCTGTTCAACTTTTTTTTTGTCCACAAAATCTTTGCATTTTCTTGTAGCCCAAACTATGACCTTTAATCTGATATAAAATTTTTTAAAGTTATCTTTTAAAATTTTTAATTCAAGCTTACTGATATTGAGAAGGGTGTTCTAAATTTTAAGGGCAAAATTTAACTCCGAGAAACCCATCGCAATATTGAAATGTACAGAGAAATTATACGAGACATCTGGAGCTGAACTCAAACAAAATTTTAAAGTTGCTAACATAGATGATTTGAAGGAGCAATGACATTAATTTGAAAATTCTCAGAACACAGCACAGAACACAGTATAGGTGTCACTCCTTAGAGCAAATCAATTTGATCAACAAATTTCAAAGAAAAGTGATCTAGGAACTGCTAAGGGGAGCAACAAAACATAAGGAAAACATGCAATATAAATTACTCTACCCAATAACCATTTATGTTTTATACAATGTATAAGTTAACAATGCTACAATAAAATTCAAGGCTTTCAGTGTAAAAAAAAAGAGTTATTTCTTTTCTCCTCATAATCTTTAGCGATAAAAGAGAAGTTGTGTTTTTTGCTGACATGCCAAAAAAACGATAAATGACATACATACATGTATAGACACTATAATTATATATATATATATATAGATTATAAAATATATGATTTAGTGAAATGAATAAACAGATAGACACAAACTAGATTCACACCACCAGTCTAGATCATAAACTAATCATAGCAGTTGATTTTTTTTTGTTTAGCAATTTCCCTGCATTTAATTTTTTCACAGCATGTAGCAACTTTTTTTCTTTTGTTTTTCTTTTCTTTTTTTGAAAATAATTCAGGGCTGCATTAGGTGATATTGCACTCATTGGTTGGCAACAGTTTTGAAGTCTAGAACACCATGTCCACTAATTTGATGTACTGGGGTGTCTCCCTGATTACTGATATCCAAGAAAGACTTCAGGTAATTTTAACTTTAAGAATTTTTTAAAAAAATTTTACGTTCCTTCTCTTTTTACATTTCTAATCATCAACATGCATGAGTGTATTGGAAATTGGAGTGTGTACATCTTTATAGAGGTCTTGTTTTTTTTTTTTTTTTATTGTAATGCTTTCTTATAAGATTGACCTCATTTCATTGGTTTTATTATAAGTAGGTGGCACCTTATATACCCAGTCCAAAACACTAGAGATGTGATATGCATACGTGATACCAGTAGTTGGTATTCATAATTTTGATGAAACAGTTTATATAAGGGCAGAATTTATAACTTCTTTGTATCTGCAATATTTATTGATATCAGAACAGAACAACTTGCACAATTCTGTATCCTGAGCAGTTTAAGGTTGAAAAGGAACCTGTCAAATATATGTCGTAAAAATCGATGGTTAGACGACATACATCTATGTGAATTTTTTGCTTACAATTTAGGCTGTACTTAGTGAGTTGAGGTTCTCACATGTAATCATAAAATATGTCATCAAAATCTTTCTTCCTAAGGGTCTAAAATCGGGAACTACTTGCCGTATTGAAGAACTTTTCTTTAACAATTGGTTTAGTCTGCCTTTGAAAGGTATGCTAAAATCAGATTTTCCCATGTTTGCTCACTTCTGCAGTTTTTTTTTCATACCTATATAGAAAAGTTCTACTCTAATAATCATTATTTGGCTTTTCCAATATAAGCGCAGCAAACGAATTTATTATTTGACTTCAAAACATACAAGCAATAAAGCTTTTTGTTTCATACCTTTTCTCTTTTGCCTGTAAAATTATCAATTTAATTATTCAAAGTAACATCAATCGGGTTTTTTTTATTTGTTCATTATAATTTTTGCTCACTCCATATAACTTGTTTTGATTTTATTTTTATTCCAATTAACAGCATTTCACCAAGGATTTTACAAATTTTTTTTTCTGTCGTTGCAATTGGCTAACTTTGTAAATTTTAAATGTCCTCTTTTCATGCACCTTTTTTTTCTTCCTAATTTTTTTTTATAATTGTGGTATTATAATTACAAAATCATTTTTCTGAAGTTAATTTTCTCTATCTAAGATAGCCGGAGAGAATTGAGGAAAAAAATGAATATTAAAAATTTCCAATATCATGAAAAAGATTTCGTCCTGAATTTTCAGTTTTCACTGAAGTTAATACCTCTCTCTCTCTCTCTCTCTCTCTCTCTCTCTCTCTCTCTCTCTCTCTCTCTCTCTCTCTCTCTCTCTCTCCCTCCCTCCCTCTCTCTCTCTCTCTCTCTCTCTCTCTCTCTCTCTCTCTCTCTCTCTCTCTCTCTCTCTCTCTCTCTCTCTCTCTCTCTCTCTCTCTCTCTCTCTCTCTCTCTCTCTCTCTCTCTCTCTCTCTCTCTCTCTCTCCCTCTCACTTTTTTTTTTGTAGCAAATGGTTCAATTTTGTTTTTTAAATTCATGAGAGTTGATGTTTTATTGACAAATTTTGTAGTTAGCAAGCTGCATTGTCATTTGGCAAAATATTAACTGTGCTCTGCTAAAACCACAGTTTATTTGTTGGCATTCTATTGTAACAGTGAGAAAAACTGCATGAAAAATTAAAATTAGTAATTTTCTTTAGCCATATTTAAAATAATGAAAAAAAAAAGCAAACAGCATATATATAGCAGAAAATAACTGAAGAATTTCAATATTTCAGATAATTATTTGCTGTAGAGTGATGATTCTCTGAATCTAAAACCATCATTTTTATTTATTGTTTGAACAAAATTTACGCAAATTCCATCAGAGAGATAAAATCTTGACTTTTGAAAACTTGCAAACATTTCATACAAAAGAATCTGTAACAATAATATTGAACAAAAAAAAAGTACATTGCATTGAAGTCAAACAAGTTACTTTTACAAAAACCAACAACTTTTCTCTTTACATCATCAAGTCAAAAACTGGTAGCCTTTTTCTTCATTCCTTTCTCTTTCACTTTTTTTCTGTTTTTAAACATTTAATTGTCAAGGCTTGAGAAGGTAGATGGGGCATGGGGCAGGGAGGGGTTTGATAAGTGGGTAAATTTTGCATTGCTGGTGCTCATTGTTTTATTGTGAGAGTAACTAAAATTAATTTAACTGTGGAACATTATTTATAGTTTTGATCTGTAAAACGTTAAATTTTGTTAGGAAGCATAGCATTTAATTGTGCTGTCTGTAAGCTTCATTAATTTATTTCTGTTGTTTTTTTTTTCAGGATTACAGTGGTTTCATGATTTTTCTCTCATCTGTTGGAGATCCAAGATTTGCTTTCACCATATATTTTCCAGTGGCATACAGTCTTCATCGCTTTGTTGGAATTCGTGTTTTGTTGGCAGCAGTTATTTCAGAATGGCTTAATGCTGTCCTCAAATGGTAGTAAAATTTAAACACAATGCAGTAAAGTGAATTTTAGAGATCTTCGAGCTACATGTTACATAAATTTATTGATTTTATTTTTTCAAGCATTAACTCAGTCCCACCTAAGTAACTCCAGCTCAGGAAAAGCCCCGACTCTAAGAGAAGGGACGTAACTATGTACAATAAATAAATCTATACATTTGAAAAAATATTACAAATCAAACAAAACAAGATAAAATTATGACATAAACTAAAAAAAACTAGAGGTCTTAAACTTTTAATAAAACAAGGTTTTATGACAGTAAACCAATTTTCTAAGACTTCTCCTTCACTTCAGGTATATATCTATACTGGTAAACGATATTCGCGTATATATCTATGCATGTTACATTAATGATTCGGATGGAGTACACTGCTATTGTTTATCTTTTGTTCTTGTCAGACATGACTGTGGAGTGTTCTGTTTTAAAACTCCCCCATTGTCTATTACTAATCATGTGGATTTTATCAGATGGCTCGGGATCGCATTCTGATAGTATGAACTGAAGTGTGACTTTTAGTTCTTTAGACCAGTTAAATTTTACTCCTAAGATATAAAAATGAGCAAATGATTTTAGGTAGCAGTTGAAGATCTTGTCCAAATGCTATGGTAATGCACTGTTTCTTGCTTCTGCTTTTGGTTAGGAACGTTTGTAAAGGGCTTTGAAAAATTTAATTTAAAATATGTGTTTGTGAATTTCCCTATTTTAGATGAGCTTTTTAATAGTCGTCATTTGATCATACTTTATCCTTTCACATCCTTTAAAATAAACTATGCCTTTTAAACGTTTGAAAACAGCTATTGTATAAACTGCCTTCAGCTTCCCCACCCTCTTAATTTTCAAGCTTTTGTAATTTTATGTTTCAATTATTTCTTTAAAAGCTGAGTAAATGTATTTAAAATTAATGTTATTCATTAGTGCCCAGTTCAAGCTAGCAAAGCTCTAAGTACACACACCTCGTTGAAAATAATTATAACTCACATGCATATCAGACTGCTATTTAATTACAATTATTACAGTAGGTTTGATAATATTTTAATGACTTTGAGTTTTCACATTAGCTGTAAAAATGCGTTCTAATATCCATAATAAATTAAAAATCTATTTCTATTGCTGTTAAACATGGGCTCAGAGGGAGAGAATTTCACACCTCTAGAGTTTTGTAAGTTAAATGTTTCATGTTAAAACTTTGTTACTGTTCCAGGGTGCTTCATGGAGAGCGTCCATACTGGTGGGTGCACCAGCCTGGTCTTTACCCAGAGGCTGCTGTGCCTCAGCTCAGGCAGTTCAACATTACCTGTGAGACAGGACCAGGTGTGTAAGTTCAGGGCTTTTCTTGTATATTCAATCAATATTTACCAAAAAACATATTGTATTCCAATTCTCTTGCTTATTTATATCTATTTGGAGTTGGGTTTATCAGAAACAAATTATCAATATTGTTAGAAAAATAGAGTCAAACTGAAAGATTTCCTATAATTATTTGCAGTGCCCAACTTTCAACCCATCACTATATGTAAAATAAAAGGCCTTATACACAAGTGAACTAAATATTGCTGAACAGTCTTTGGGCCAACCTAGATAGATGCAGCTTTTCATGCTCTTTCACATGGTACCAAAAAGTCTATATTGTCAATTTGCCGATATTTGTCCTCTTTTCGCAAGAGGGTAAATCTAGTGTATGTATGAAATTTGATATCTCCAAGAGAAGTGAACATGGGCTGCTCAAACACATAAATGCCACGTAATTTAATTAAAAAAAAATAGTTACTAGTTACTGGTGCAAAATGCTTGCTGTGGGCCCATAGGAATATGATTGACATTGAGTTTTTACAAACCTTACATGTAGTGGGGAACAAAGTGAGTTGGGAACTTGAGATTAGCACAAGAAAGTTTACATCACAATGTCAACAAATTTCAATAGGGCCTTACACCTGATATCTCATAACTCTTATGTACTCACAATCAAATGAGAAAGGTATCGACCTGAAAATAAACCAACTTTTGCACAAGATATTATGACAAAATTTGCTGTTGGGAATACATTTTATCTATCATTCTTTTCGATGCAGATTATTAAATAATTCCCCCCATATTCTTTTAGAAACTCTACATCAGTATTATGCATACAGGTTAACTGAATAAGGTTGGAGTTTAAAAAAAAAAAAACAACACTTGATAAAAACTTTGTATTACAAAAAAAAATCTAAGCAAAAAAAAATCACAACTCCACTGCTTGAGAGGCTCAACACATAATGCTTAAAGACACTATCAGCCAATCTGAAGCCCATGAATACTGGTACATGTAGTTCAAAAGTAATGAAGTGAAGAAATAATTTCTACGATTGCCTTTGATGGTGACAACTTTTCCCTGTTTCAGCTGCCATCAGCTGCACAATATTCCTTGCAGACACACCAGCATTCTTTAATACTTGGATCTCCTTTTCTGTTTCAATACCTGGTCGCTAATCATCGCTGTAGTGCCATCCTGCAATAAAGCAAAATACACAGAAAAAGACATTGAAAATAATTATTTCAAATTTATGGAACTCATCGATGTCAAGATAGCAACATAAAATATTAAAAACAACAAAACAACATACAAATGACCAGCTGTTCATTATAACAAAATTAATTGAAACAAGCAAAATATTATTTTGCTTAAATTCCATAATATGTAAGTTTCCTTCAATAGTAATACATGTAATAAGTCCATTTAGAGATAAAAACTCATTCTAAGCTGTTGGTCACCATTGACACTCTCAGGATCGCCTTTTTTTTTTCAACTTCACACAGTTGAAAATTGTAAAAACATTATTTGGGTTTTACATGCTATTTTTGTTAAATGCTTCATTTACTGAAAAACTGTTGCTACATTGTTTCTTTGGAAATTTACTAATGCTTAATCAAAGATTTCATTCAGTCCCTAACTAGAAGTACCTCATTTAACAGTGTTTCAATTCAGAGCATTTAAAAACTGGAGCTTTGCTCAATGATTTCATGCCATAAATTCTGGTAGATAAATTATTTCATGGGATGTTTATACTACCATTGATACTCCAGAAGAGAGAAAAAATCAAAATCCATCCACAAAATAGTCAAACAGAGCGATTGCGTTAGGCATGATATATTAAACTAAAAAATAGCAAAGAGATGAAGACAGAGATACATAGTGAAGAAAAGAGAGAGAGAGACAGAAACAGACAGACAGACAGAGAAAGAAACTTGTACCTGAACTGGGAATTATTTCATGGCTGTGAGTCAATTTTGTATATGTCACAACAAAGGCATTCTTCTTTATCTTTCCTGGGGGCTGGCCTCAACATTGCTTGGCACCCCAGCATATGTAAACTGGGGTACAAGGCCAAGAAAGAAAAAAAACTTAAATATTTACAAAAAATTGCACTCCACAAAGTTGTACAATAAGGAAGTAAATCTGCAGTTTACAGCAAAAAATATGTATACTCATTTGTTATGGTTAGCTCACAATTACACTGTATAAGACAGTTTAAAACAATTTCAAATTATATGAATAATTTAATTGTAAGCAGCAAAGGGGGTGAAAAAGTTGGCTACAACAATAGATACAAAAGAAGTATGAAATCTATAGATTCAAAGTTTAATCAAAGAGAGTAAAAATTGATCAGTTACCCATGTGGGAGCAAAATAAAGGGATGTTACGGACCCTTATTGTACGTGATCATCTGTCATTATTATGTTTACTTATATATATATATATATATATATATATAATAATAATAATAATAATTATGAATTACCTGGACTAAAGCCTTGCCATGACACTATTTTTCGGAGCCCTGTTGCTCTCATCAGGGGCTGTGGTGAAGTGACGACATTCTTAAGCAGGAAACGTCTTTTATGTACATGGAAGGAGAAAATCTTTTCTCGGTTCAGCGTCGGTTTCTCCGTTAATATTCTGAACAGAGGTAACAGACCTTTTTAGTTGGTGTGTTTAGAATATTAACGGAGAAACTGACGTTGAACTGAGGAAAGGAGATTTTCTCCTTCTGTGTCTAAAAAAAAAAAAAACGTTTCCTGCTTAAGAGTGTTGTCATGGCAAAGCCTTAGTCCAGGTATTTCATAATTATTAATCCTGCTCATTATTGTTGAGCACTTTCTTTCCATTTGTTAGTACCATTTTAATTTATTATTATATATAAATAATGGGGAAGTTTTGATCATAAATAGAGGCTTTTGTGCTATGATTGATTCATTGCTCATGGACTGCATCACTATTGTTTAATTAACACGTGTTGGCTTACGTCATAAACTGTTGACATAAAGATTTTAAGAATTTTGTCCCACCCATATATTTCTTTGATGCGAGCTCATGTAAAAATTTTAAGCAGTTAATTTTTTAATGAGTTATGACTGGCTAATACAAAAAATTATTTTGCTGCTATCAGATAATATTTTTTTTTTTAAACCAGATACATTTTAAATGAAACTTTATTAGTTTAATTAATTTTTATTCTAATGCTGATTGATAAATTCTTGATATATTGGCCTGCAGTAAGAAGAATAAATGAATGTGTTTTTATTCTATTCTTTCTTTGTTAATCTTGAGGCAAATCTTTTTTGCTCAGACCATTTCCTTAAAATAACTAAGGTAAAGAAATGCTTTTTTTCCTTTTTTTTTTAATCAGAAAAGTAACTTGCTTTTAACTTGGAGCATTTTCTTCACCAGGTAGTCCCTCAGGCCATGCTATGATTACCTCATCAGTTTGGTACATTCTTGTGTCAGACTTTTTGCACTACAAACATGTCCAGAGGTTGGTTTCAAGTCACACTTATGGCACATGACAGTTTTGGTCTCAATTATTTCTTTTTAAATAATTTTATAAAATTTTTTTTAAAAAGTATATGGTCCAACATGGCTGACAGCTGTTGGTGTTGAGCCTCGGATCAACAATATTTGTCTTAAGTCACCTCTATTTCTGCGATGAGGGAAGGATGTGAACGAAATTGTTTTACAATAGGAACATTTAATGTTAGAGGACAAGAATGGACTACCCTCACCGCAGACATAAAGAAGGCTGCCGAAGCTGCAAGGTCGGACGACACTCCTAGCGGAAGGCCTTAATAATAATAATAAATAAATAATTTTAAGCAATACAAAAAAGTAACGATTCAGACTAAAAGTAATTTGTGTAAAATAGACCCCCAACTGAGATTTTTAATTTATCTTCTAAATTTAGCAATATAGGTGTGCAGTTTTTAAGGTGCACTCACAATTTGAGGGTTTGAGGTAGATAGCGGCTAACAGAGGAAAGTTGATAGAGAGTTCAAAGTATACACAGCCTATCCCATGTAATTTTTGGTAAGATGCAAATGGAATGGAATTCATTTTTTTTATATTATTTTTTGTGACATGTGGAGAATTCTTGTAAAATCAAAACCATACATATGGATAATTGGAGCATATTTTTTAGATCTAAATCCTTTTGAGTGTCTGAGATTAAGTTTCTCTGAGAGTATTGTTTGAAGAAGTATGTTTAGTACTTCCATGGCTGTCTACATAAAACTTTGATTGTTAAAACTCAAGTGATGTGCCAGTTTTCAAGGACATAGCTTTAACATAAGTAGTGGTGCCACACATCTTAAATTGGCAATTTTATTTCCAGTAATGCTACCAGATTTCTGTGTTGGAGCATTTACTTTCTGCTCATATGTGCTGTCTCATTGTCCCGTCTGTTCATCGCTGCTCACTTCCCTCATCAAGTGGTTGCTGGAGTGCTGTCAGGTAAGTCTATGTTTTTCTTTATTCTCTTTATGATCTCAGGTATGCAGTGGAATTCCCCCACCCCCTCTGTAACTAACATGCATATGTATCTTTTAAGGGGTAGATGAGAGGACTGAACCTTGAAAATACCTTGGCCTTGTTCTCTGATAGGTGTGACCCTTCCTCACTAATTTGTTCATAACTTTGCGGGTTTTAAAGATTTGGATAATAAATTTTCTCTGCAACTACGACTACAACCACATTAATTCTGCACGAATTTTTTCTTTTTAACTTTGTGCAGCAAAATTTTTGCAAATATTACTCTGAGAAATTTTGCAATGACCATTTTTAGGAACAAAATTTTTGCGCTAACTTTTCTAGTTATCTGAGGATGGGATATGTCGCACAGAGATGCCATACAATTAGGTCTATAAATGATGAAATTGATTTTTTTTTTCGTGTAGAAAAATCTTTTCTACATCAAAGCTAAAAAATTAAACCATTTACATCAATTTTCAAATTAACTTTTTAAAGAGTTTTTTTTTTCAAGAAAAGTATTGATATGGAAAAAAATGGCTCTGTTTAAAAAGGTTCTTTAGAGTTTGTATACTGATCTTGTAGGACATACTGCATTTTTATCTTTCTCGGCCTAAGTGATTTGAAGGGGTAGACCAAATCCAAGATGGCCGCTATTTCCATTGCGACCATTTTGATTATATCTAAAATAAAGCATATTCAGTGAATTCGAGTCATATACTTTAAATGTGTGCATTTTGAACTTCCTAGTATCAATAGTTTCTGATTTAGGATTAGGTGCAGCCTCCTTTTCTTCTTGCGCAAATAAAAGAATACTAGGAAAAAGGACCAGTCATTGAATACCTGTTTCCCCACCAAGGGCTATCACATTCATGACACTTGTGTATATTTAACCAGTTAGAACTCAAACACACTATTATCAAGACCTCTATGTCAAGAGTAGATTTAGATTATTAAAAAACCAGCTTATCATTCCCTGAGCAACTTATATGTCGAGCATGAGTTACAGACTCATATTGTATTCATATTGTTACAGATATTGTTTTGTTTTTATTTTTCAAGTCTCTCTCTTTTTCATTTTCCTGTCAATCTCTGTCTCTCTCTCTCTCTGTCTCTCTCTCTCTCTCTCTCTCTCTCTCTCTCTCTCTCTCTCTCTCTCTCTCTCTCTCTCTCTCTCTCAAGAGGACTTATTGTGTGCCATACATTTAATCTAGAACCTTTAAAAGATGCAGCTGTTCCTCAAAAAAAGGTCCTTCCCATTTCTCTTATACATTGGGGGTATTTCTGTTACCTCTAATCTCCCCTTCCACCCTCCTCTAATCATGAATGCTAAGTTTCTCTCAGCCTTATGAATGAAATCCTTTTTTTTTTTAAATGAATTAATTTTTTTTTGCAGGTGTTATCCTAGGGCAAATCTTGAACTCTGTGCCCATCTCAGCATTAAGACCGTTCCACTACATGGCCTTAACTGCAGGATTGTCCCTTTTTGCATGGGCCACATACTGCTTGCTACAGCTTTTAGGCTTAGACCCTCTGTGGTCAGTTGCATTGGCAACCAAGTGGTGTACTCTTAAGGAATGGATCCACTTGGACACTACACTATTTTATTCCTTAGTTAGAGATGTGTCCAGTCTTGCTGGTGAGAATCTTATAGCACTCTTCCCCTCATTTACAGAGCAGATCAGAAACTGTCGATGTGTTATAATTTTAAAGCTGATCAAGCCTTTTTACTACCTAATACTGATGCTCATAGCTGTAGTTGACTGTACTATTCGCAGGGAATTTGTCAGTCATTCATCATCTTAATCATGTAATAGTGAAACATTTTGTTACTTTTCTAGGACTCAAGTGAATTTTTTTTTTTTAATAATTATGATTGTAATTTTGTGACTTCTCTTTTGAGAAAAATGTTGCTTACATTTTGATTTTTTTCATAGTCCCTGTTTTAATAATAGTATGATGTATTTTTTTTTTAATAATTAGTTTTACTCAATTGTTTTCCTGTTTTTTTGTTTTTTTTTTGCGGGATGCACTATTTGACTATATTTAAAATATATGTTTCAAATACAACCATTATGTCACTTGCTGAACTACAAAAAATAAAGGTAAGAAATTACACAAAACAATTCTACATCTAGCTGGTTTCCAAACACTGTCCTTGCGGGCCACGTAGAGAATTAAAGCAGTTTACAAAGTAAAACTAAACATGGAACCAGTAGATGATAGTTAGGATGCTTAAACAATCCTTATACTGCCAGTATATGAACTACTTCACCAAAGCAAAGGCAAATGCTAAGACTCTTTGTCGGCAACAAGGGCCTATGGTTAGGTTTCGCGGAGGATGATTTCACCTACACCATCTTAGGAGCAAAAAGGTCGCTCCCATTCTATTACATATAGAGTATCTAAGTGAAATTAACACTAGCGTTCATGACTATCATACTGTTTTCTCAGTTTAAATCTATTGTTTCAATGGACAACCTTCTTATTTTCACACACTGCTGAATACATGTGATGTCTAACTTTTTTGTACAGAAACCAATTAACCGATTGATCTGGGACATTTAACATTAATGCCTCTATACAGTTGGGGAAACTGTTAAATGATACTGATATCAAACTCATTTGTAAAGAGATGACTATTTCAGTTTAGTCACTTAGCAAATGAACTTGCCCAAAATGAAGAAGAATTTTTTTTCACAGGTTTGAGTGTCGCAGTGTGGCTTCTCTCAGGAAAGCGCATAGAAAAACCAGCAGAATCGAACTCCTGTATCATCACTGCAATGCAAATAGCTCTTGCCTTATCAGTGTCCCTTGCAGCAGAAAACTACAAACCAGCTCATGACAATGTTTTACTGTTTTACACTATTGGCTTCATCAAACATTGCTTGACTGTCATGTGTATTGTAGCAGGGATTTCGCTTCTGTTTGATAGGCCTCGTCCACTTAAAGAGAGACAAACCATGGATGATGAGTCGTGACTATTGTGTAATTTCTTGGGTAGTAGTATTCATTTATTTATAACAATATTGTCAATAAACTATGTGATAGACCCAAGCTGAACAAATTCTGAGGCTCAGTTACTTTCAAATTGTGTGCAATATGTGTTTAAAGAAGACTGCTTTGCATTTATTTTAACGGAAAAGTGAGAGAATATAGTTAATTATATTTTATGAATAATTTTTCTCACTCGCATGTCTTCCTATGATTTTATTGTTTTTATGTGTTGCATTTGTGAAGAGTAGGTTTACTCAGATTTTTTTTCAGAAATATTCTTCATAGTTTGGATGAGTTTGGGGCCTTATAATTTCAGTTCTGTTCCTTAGAAGAAGGACTTATTTGATTGGCAGAAAAATCCTATGAACAAAAACAATATCATGTTGTCACAAACCCATTTTTTTCAGTTTTAAAGAAATTAATAAAGTATGTTAAGCTCTGTTTATCTCAGTCTATGAATATGCTAGAACCTTTTGATTACATTCATTTTTAAAGCAGCTAAATCATTTTGTTATATAGTTTTTTAATAAAAGGTTTGCAAAGGCAGTCTTTGTGAATCAAAAAAATCTAATTTTGCAACAATTCAGGCGGATTTATGATCATGCCACTCTCTTGTCAACGAATGTTTTCAACTTTCAACTTTTTTGTCTTCTCCTCATAATTTTGCTCATTGTAGTAAAGAATCTCCATTCATTTCAATGGTTAGTAAACCTTATTCAACCGTTACAGCTGTTTTTAACTCAGTAGTGCCAGTCTGCTTAACTTTAATGAAGAAAAAAACTGGGTAAATAGTTTTTTAAGCAGTTGTTCATGTTTTTAAACAAATCCAAAGCTTCACTGAAAAATGATCTACTACACTATGAATGCCATTTTCAAAGCTAATAATTGCATAGAAGGGTCATTTTAAAGTATGTAAGCTTTAGCTTTCATTATTAATGATTGTGTTAAATAACACTTATAGACTCACCTAAGACAAGTTTGGTTGCAAAAGACATCATGATGTGTGCAAATATTCATGAAATGTATTTTCTGGTTAGGCCAGATATGGATAACAAATGGGAAATTGCAAAGGAACTTTTTTAAATCACGCTTTGAGAAAGAAATAATCAAGTTCTCACATTTTGTGTTTTGAAGTTTTGTCCTTTTCTTTTCCTTATTTTGACGTTCACATTAGTTTTGGGATTTGATTTTAATTGCTTTTCGAAAAATAATTATAGTGATTTTGAAATTGTAATGCAATACCTAAAAAAAACTAATAGCTGACACTCACTCATCAGCATGTAACTGAAGTTACAATATGGAAATGCGAAGAAAATGGACTTGTATGTTTTTATGTTTTTAATTTCAAGTGCTTGATGAAAATTTTCATAAAGTTTGTAAAAATGGGCTGTCCTTGTACAGAAAGGATGAATAAGCCCATGTCACCGAAGTTCTGTTTTCTGGATCAAAAAGGTTCTTTTCACATGGAGGTTCTTTGTTTGTATTTTTGCATACAAGGTGCCAGTCATTCTTTAGTTTTGAGCAAAGATATTTTTTGAGGAGGTTAATACAGTACACCTCAAATCCAACAAACTTGGATTCAAAGAACACCTTGCAATCAACGAACAGAGGAAAATATCCGCTTTTTTTTTTCCTTCTTTGACTCTTTTAAAATACCTTGCATCAAAAGAACTTATCTCAAACTCGTCCTCGGGTTCAACGAACTACAAATATTGGCATATCCACTATAGAATCCTTTCTATTTAGAAAAGATGTAGTTGAAATTCAATCATAAGGTACCCAGTAGGCTGTTAAGAAATGCTTGAAGTGTGTAGGTGTTGGGCACCCATCATATAGGCTACATTATGCCATGGTAATACTAGGGGTAGGAAGAGCAAAGTATTGACAAGCAGGGAGAAGATAATAAAAAGAGAGGGGAAAAGGGGCTGGGAGTGGCAGCTTATTCATGGGGAGATCATGATACAGATCGAAGAGCCAAAGCGGTGGTAACGGTAACGGTCAATTGTGAGAAAGGTAAAGAGTGGCCGTATAGACATATGTTTAGTGGATAAGAAAAAACAAGGGAGATAATTAGGTGGTAATTTGACTTTGGTTAGTTGCTTCCCTTGTGCCAATGTCATGGCACCAACGAACCATGCAATCAACAAACTTTTAAAAATGACTGAACCAGTCCGAGGTGTACTGTATAAGTCCTTAGTCTAGGTTTTGAAAAGTAGTCCACAACCACTAGATAGTTCTTTCCACCATAATGGAATGTATGTCTGTTCCTAATTTCTTCCATGATGCTTGTGGCACAAGGTGTAGTCTCGGAGGCTCTTTGACATTGGTTGCATTGAGAACATGTGCATGTCTGACATTTCATGATATAGCCTTCAATGTCCCGTGTAAGGTTAGGCCAGAAAATGCTTTGACGAGCTCTTTTTTGTGGCGGAAATGTCCTGCATGGAGCTTTGTCAGTACTTCTCCTCTCATTTGAATGGAATTGTTAGTAGAAGTTCGCAAAATAGCACACCTTTCTCCTCATTAATTCCATGTTGCAAACTCTCCATGTCTTTACTATCATTCTTCTGATGGATTTGCTCAAACATGTAAGTCTGTGTAAGTGATCTTGATGCAAATGTCGCAGGCTGGTTGTCTTGCATGAGACCTGCTCCTAGACCTTCTGAAGGAGCATCATACTGGATTGTGGTTTTCCTTTTGGGGTCATACAGCTTGAGGACTGGCTCTCTGCTTAGAGTTATTTGATCATTTTCAGGGATTGGTCTTGCTCATGTTCCCACTGGCCGAGTGCATTTTTCTTGATCAGGTTTCTGAGAAGACTCATTAATTAAGACATATTTGGAATAAACAGTGCGAGGAAGTTAACCATTCCAAGTAGCCTTTGACTTCTTTTAAATTGATTGGCTTCGGCATGTCTTGAATAGCCTTGATTTTCTCAGGGTTAGGTTGGATTCCTTCTGCGATATCAAGGGACCCATGTACTTTACTTCATTTCTTGGGTGGTATTTTCTTACGGTTGAACATCACACCTTTCTTTCTTGCTCTTTTCATCACTCAATCAAGTATTTTATCATGCTCCTGTTCATTGGGCGCTGCTCTTAGAGTGTCATCTGGAAGACAAAAAACTTTGCTGATGTCCCCAAATGTTTCAAATGTTCTCTTTTGTAGTATTTGTGATGCGCTGCTGATCCCAAATGGTATACAAAAAAATTTAAACCTTCTGAATGGAGTTTTGAATGTAGTCAAGTTTGAGCTTCTTTGATCCAGTTTTATCTGCCAGTATGAATCCTTTTGTTTAAGTTCTTTCCTCCTAGACCCACTATTTGTTCAAATGCTGATATTTCGAACTGTTCTGCATGAGATCCTTGGGACCTAGGCACAGTCTTAGGCTGCCATCTTTTTTGTGCAATGACCAGGCAGTTTACCCAGCCAGTAGGTTCCTCCACTGGGCAAATTATCCCACTCTTCACCAGGTCATGGAGCTTCGCTTTTGGCCGCTGATGCAATGCAGGTGGTACTCGTCATAGATGGTGAATTACAGGGTCTGCATTTCCTCTTAGAGCGATTTGATAAGGCTTTTCACAGGTCCTCTAATCCTCAAAGACATCCTTGTTTTCAGTAATGAGTTTCTTAGATGTCTGCTGTTCTTAGCATGCAGCGCCTCACAACCCTTGCTTGGTGGGGATATCAGTTTTAATGACATTACTGCTTTGAGACCTAGAACTGCATAGCTGTTACTTATTGTGAAATGGACTTTGTCAACTATGCTGTGGCTTCCAACTGCAATGCTTCCGCAACACCTTCAACTGGTATGTCTGTATTTCCAAAGGCCTTCAGGTTGATTTTGGTCTTCTTCAAGGAATCACCATTGATCTGTTCCCAAGTTTTCAGGGGTATAAATTCACTTTGGCCTCAATATCAACTTTCATGAGGATCTTCTGATCCTTTATTTCAACATTGACGAACCATGCACCAGGGCTTTTGTTTGCAGTGTACATGGATGCCTGTAGCGTACCTGGCCAATAGGTTTCTTGTGAAACAGAGCCTTTACTGTGACAGCACTTGGCCGAATGGTTTACACCTCCGCATTTGTCACATTTCTTGAATCAAGCTGGACAAGATCTTGGTGGGTACGAGAACCCACATTTGGGACATGCCTTTCGACTGTCGTCCACTGTCAGTTTTTTGTCAGTCTTTGTGACATGAGGTTTGAACTTTGCTCTTGTTTGATCACTGGTCTGTTTACTTTTCCTCATAGCACCAATCAGTTGAGTTCCGATGTCCATTGTCTGTTTGATCACTGGTCTGTTTACTTTTCCTCATAGCACCAATCAGTTGAGTTCCGATGTCCATTGTCTGTTGTTGAACTATTGTGTACCTCGGCATGAGATACACTAATCGCTTTCTCCAGTGTTAATGCATTGTCTCTCAGCATTCTTTGTTTGAGTTGGGACTGAATACCACATACCAATCTTTCTGGTCCCAATTTATGGGTTCATAGATTTAGAATAGATTAGACAAACTGGAACAGCCATGTGTTTTGACATTGTTTTTTTATTCCTTCTCTACTGGCCGCTATTGTAGCAGTTGCTACATGTACGTGCAATCTTAATTGCGTATTATCAATAACTCGATTTTCAAGTAAACATATCATAACAAAAATTTAGTTCTTGTTAGTTAAATATTTGCAGGTCAAGAGATATTGTACTGGTAATTAGATCCAGAGATTTTTTTTTACTCTCAGCATCTTTCAGCTTCCCCCCCTCAACACCTATCACTTTTAAAATTTTTCTTTCATTTTTATTTACTGAGTAATTAATTTATTCATTTAGTTATTCTTCAAATAGTCTCTTCCTGATATTTTATCTTGGTACCGGTAGTTTGAAACGATTCATTGCTCAAGTTATTTGTTACTGTATATTTATTGTTCTGTGTCTGATGAAGGCGTGGAGGTGAAAGCATATTCATGTGTTGTGTTCTGCATTTTGTAGCAGCACCATAGCACATTTTTTGAGCCTTGCAACTATAAAATGAGCTCCACTGCGGCATTCAATTTAAGCATTTAAGATTTAGTGCTGCATAGAAATGTTTTTTTTTTCATATTTGATGGAAAAAAGTAACAATGCATGCATGCTTTTGCTTGTAAAACAATATAGATTTTGAATCTTGCATAAAAAGTTCTAGAGCTAGGTTTAGAGGGTGGCCATTGGAAACTTTGATCCATATATTTTTTCAGTTCAAGGATGATGCTCTAATGAACAAAGGTACGAATAGACAATAATATTCTAAACTATAAATAAAATTTATTTCAGCATGTACGAGGGCATATTGATAAGTTTTGCCTCCAAGTCCATAACTTTGGAAATAATGAAGAAAACCAAATGATACTTACACCAAATGAAAGGTCATTTTATTTAGCACCAGATGACATATCATTTTTCAACATAATCACCGTCCCGTTCGATACAAGCCGCCACCGACGGACGACCTGTTGGATGCCGTCAGCGAAGAAGTCAGCAGTCTTGTCTCTGCACCAAGAAAGAACAGCATTCTTCACATCTTCGTCTGTCTCGTAACGGTTGCCCTTGAGGTAATCCTTGAGTTTTGGAAAAAGGAAGAAATCGCTCGGAGCAAGATCTGGGCTATAAGGCGGGTGCGGTAATGTCCGGTCTAAACGATCTAAAGCCGTGCGAGTTTCCAAACTTGTGTGAGGGCGAGCGTTGTCGTGATGGAAGATGGAAACTTTCTCACTCCTTACCCGTCACAACCTCGCTTTCAGTTTCTCCAGTGTGTTCACATATTTCGTAGAATTCACGGTGTTGCCTTGTTCCAAAAATTCTGTGTGAACCACACCCTCACTGTCCCAAAAAATCATGAGAAGCACCTTCCGTGCGAAAGAAAACACTTTGAATTTTTTCGGAGATGGTGACGTTTTGTGTCTATACTCCTTCGACTGTTG
This sequence comes from Elysia crispata, assembly GCA_033675545.1. NCBI lineage: Eukaryota > Metazoa > Mollusca > Gastropoda > Plakobranchidae > Elysia > Elysia crispata. Next base: position 131,027 of record JAWDGP010007972.1, read on the forward strand.
CTTCGATTCAGGATCATAATGATGAACCCAGGATTCATCCCCAGTGACAATTTGACGGAGGAAGTCTTCACCATCCTCATCAAATTTTCCCAACAGTTCTCTACAGATTTGCACTCTTTGCAGCTTTATCTGAGGCGTCAGCATTCTTGGGACCCATCGAGCAGAAACTTTCCTGTATCCTAGGAGATTTGTGATGATGTGGTGGACCCTCTCTTGAGAAATCCCTATTTCAATACTAATGTCAATCTGCTTGACGCGGCGATTTTCACGAATCAACTGATCAACACGAGATTGGTGCTTAGAGTCTGACGCTGACAATGGTCGACCAGTACGGGCTTGATCATGAACAGTTGATTCACTGGGATTCTCTTCCCTTGAACGCCGTGTCCATCGTCTCACAGTACTTACATCTAAACACATTTCACCATATACGGCTTTCATACGATAAAAGATTTCTATAGGACTACAGCCTTCTGCAGTCAGAAATTCAATCACAGCCCTTTGTTTTAAGCGTAGATCCATGGAAGACGCCATTTTTCTTTCCTCTGACCGCGTGACACCACCAAGCTTGATGACGCGCCACATTTTGAGCTCAAATGACGTCATACGCAGATGCAATTTTGCACACATGTAGACAAAGGGTTTGAGCGTATTGATGCCAAACTAGAAGATTCTAAATTGAAATCCCGATAAATTATGGCGTTGGAGGCAGAACTTTTCAATATGCCCTCGTAGTTATTAGGGATGTACCAAATACTAACTTAAAGCCATCTCCAAGCTTGAAATAACAAGCTTTGACATGTAAGTATAAGCGCATGTCTCCCAAAGTGTTAAAATAGTAGTATAAAATAAAAATTAAAATGTTTTTGAATGATTCTGCTTTTATTTCTTTGTCTTTGTTTTCATTGTGGAATGCATTATGTACAAGGCACAAGAGTAAACCATTAGCAAAAAGACAAGAAAGAGCCAGATAAAATCATTAACCTTAAAGCTATGATGAAAGCTATGATATGGCAAAATTTACATATATGAATAGAAAAAGTATTCATTAATTGAAGGTTTAAAAAAAAATCAGTTCCAACATTATTAGCCTAAAAAGCTTAACAATTAACAAGAACCCTGTGAACACTCCTTATTGGAATAAAGTCATTATGTTTTATAGCACCAAACAAAAAGTCAGTTCAGCAGAAAATTCACTAGACTTACACTTTTGGTTAAAGATTTAGAGCATTTTATACATAGATTTAAACCACTGAGCTCAGATTTCTTTCATATTATTTGATACATTCATATTCAGATAAAGTTTGCTTAACATGCTGCGATAAATGAAAAAAAAAGGTACCTCAGAAATGAGGAGTGTTCACTATGAGCTTTAAGTAACAATGATAGGATTCCCTTATAACTGTCTCAATTAAAATACATTAACTTGCAATCAGATAAAAAGTGAGAATATACTTTAAAAACAAATATTGAGAAATACACACAAAGTTGCAAAAATTAAATATCACCAAGTACAATTATAATCGGATGCATGAACTTTCATCATTCAATAATTCTGAACTATAAAATTTAAAATATCTAAAAATATAATTATATTTCATATCTGCTGAGATGTCTTTATTCCACTTGTCATAATCAATGATAGAAGAATGACATCTTCAGAGGAATCGAATATATCACACAAAATTTTCAATCTCTGAAAACATTCAAAGAATACATGAAAAGGAGTACACTGATCGCAAGATTTGCTCAGTCAGTTTTGCCCATTTCTTTTACTAAAACTTTGTAGGCTTAAATAATTTTTTTAAATTAAAAAAGCAAATTTTGGTCTTGACAACGAAAGTCTAAACACAGAGCTGTTTTTGAAAGAAATGTTTGAATCCTGAGAGATTTTTCATCAAAACCCTGTCTTTATCATAAATATATTCATAGCAGTATCTTTGAGTGATGCGACAAAGTGTCAAGGTTGCCAGTAATGGTCTTATAAATATTGTAAGAGTAAGAGTTTAATTCCAATGACAATGCATCCAAAAGCAAATTTTGGTCTTGACAAAGAAAGTCTAAACACAGAGCTGTTTTTGAAAGAAACTTTTGAATCCTGAGACTGAGAGATTTTTCATCGAAACCCTGTCTTTATCATAAATATATTCATAGCAGTATCTTTGAGTGATGCAGCAGAGTGTTAAGGTTGCCAGTAATGGTCTTATAAATATTGTAAGAGTAACAGTTTAATTCCAATGACAATGCATCCAAAAGCATATTTTTAATTAATCTTATTCCTCAATTACATGATAACTGAAGAAAAGATGGAAGCTTTGGAAATAACCGGGACAAGAAGAAAAACCAGTACGGATGTGTTGCAATTTGCAGGACACACACTGATGAAAACAGTAAAGACCACATATGATGATTTGAAGAAAAAAAAACTTGAGCATAATGATGATTGTTAACTAAAGCGGTCAAGGAATTTTTTATTTGCGAGCGACACTTTCTTTATAAGTAAGAGTAACACAAGGAAAGAATATGAAATTTAAAAGAATTTTTGTCAAAAATTATACTCTACAGCAACTTTAAATTAGCAGCTTATGAATTCAAGCTGTATTTCACAACTGTCCACTTGTTTCAAAATAACGGGAAAAAAAATATGTGAACTTCCACAACACTATTCTTCATGTGCAAGATCCTTTCCAGGCATCCAGTCATGGTCTTCTAGGCCACTCTAGTCTCAGTCAGGTGGATAAGTTGTTTGATATTCATTTATTTGTTGCGAGTGTACTGAAATCATTTATACATGCTGCTTTTTATCTACCTATGCTTTTTCTTCTTTCAGGTTTTTGGTAGAGCATAAGTTCTTTTAAATAACTTTTCTATCGGAATTGCCAGTAAACTTATGTGTTAATACATCTTAAAGAGAGAATTTTGTTTCACAGCCTCAATGATATAAAAAGTTGGGGTTTTTTTGAAAATGAGGACAAAAAGCAATGGAAGAAAATCTCATAAATCAGCAGTTGTAAAATGTCCATATTTGCCATTCAAACCATTTAATACAAACAGCTTTCAAATATAAGTAAAAAGTCTTTAAAGTGTGTAAATTAACATCTAATTCTAAGTACATTTGCCTTTGCCCCATGTAAGATCTAGAAAGAACTTAGGCAGTAATAAACAAGTAAAAAGGATTGGTGAAGTTCAACAAACTATGCCTATACCTGCCCTTTCCTCTTATTTTAAGCATAATGGTAGGCCTATAATCATTTCACTTGAAAAGGAAAAAAAAAACCCTTCTAAAGGACTCAAAACTTTAAAACTGGTGCCCATGATAAACCTTTTATTCAAGGGCGTTCAAAGACCGCTCTGTGACCCTAACTTTTTCTTGTCTGAGGAGAATGTCTGTTTTAGTCTTTTGAGAGCTCTTGATCCCAGGCCTGGACTGGATGGACGGTCAGTGTTAGATCTAGCTGCAGAAGATACCGTCTCCCTACTGGGTGCTTGTCTGCTGGCGCCTGGTGCCGGAACATCATCTAGTATGCAATAAAAGGGAAAAAATATTAAAAATGCATACACATATGATTATAAATATAATTTTTAAAGACATTTTCTCATAATTGATTAGCAATGTAAATCTTATTATGGCATGCTCCTTAATGTCCAACACTGAATGGCTAGATCTTAATTTACTGAGACCAACGAGCTCTACATCTATGAAGATGATGATCTAGTCAAGATGAGTAAAATGAGCCAGTTAATCAATGGACTGATATTGTAGATGTGTGCAGATTTAGAATGTCTGATGTTTACAAAGAGGTACCAAAAGGGAGGATAATGGGTGGGCCATTATTGTAGACTCACAGAATTACAGCCAAATTTCACTTCAACGGTAAAGCTTATTTCATCTCGTAATTCTGGCAACCCATTAATTTTACAATCTGCCCAATCCAGATTTACAAGAGATGACACATAGTCATTGCAAAGAAATAAACAACTAGCAGCAGCACCGCTCAACATTCTAACGAACTGGACCTTCCTCAAAACGATGTGCATAATAGTTTTGTTCAGATGATTTTTTTTCATACTAACATAATACTTTTTGTTACAAGAAACAATCATATAACACAAGCTTTATTTCTGACCTCACAAATAATCAAACAGACACAAGTGTAAAGGAAACACCTTTGCCATCAGACAAATACTTTACTGGTCACTACCATCTTCTCACTCCTATTAACACATCGGAGCATGTTTGAAGAAATTAAGCATAGAATTTAATCACTCAGTTATTAAAAACTTAATGAAAGAGCCAGTGATAACTGAGAAGAACCGGAAGGGTGGAGATTCATCAATTAAGAGTCTCATCTTTACACAGCCCCTTGATTCCACATAAGGGAAAGAGGAACCAAGACTGTTAGGCATAGAAATCATTTTCATTCCTTTATTATATTTAAAGACCAGTTTGTCCTGATACAATCAAAGCACCTAGTGCTGATGCAGAATGGCGGGGACTTAGTTTCAGGTCATGTCCACTCTTCTTTTCTGAAGATCATGTAGACAAACTTTTTTCATCAGTTAACCCAAGTATTCCTGTCTAGACCTGACCACAGGTAAATGAAACAAGAACACTTACTGAGCAACATAAGAGTTTCAACATAGGAAAATTAGGATCTAGACATTAGAGTGGTGAGAGGTGGAGCAATTAAAATACACACTCAAAACAAAACTTGCCTGCAGTGCTATGACTTTGGGCTGTACTTGAAGACTGTTGGTTGCTTGCATTGTTTTCTGAAGCACTTGAACTGGCCTGATCAACAAAAGGTATCAATTCATAAATAAAAATTAAAACATGTCAAAATATGCAAAAATATTCAAAAGAAATTGATGACGTTCAAAAATTAATATGGTTATCATTCAGGTTTTTCTTTTATTTTTTACTAAGAAAAAAATTCAAGAGCCAGTACATTGTATACATTAACATGCCTAAGGGTTAGAAACATATAACAATTTTCATAGTACTTTGAGTTGTTTGCTGTTTAAAGACACCCATGATCCACTAACTCGATTCTCAAAGATTTGTATGACAATATCATGAAGTTATGCAAATTCAGGTTTCAGATCCATAATCTAGGTTTAAACTTAGAGAATTTAGTCCTACATTTCATGGACAAAATAAAGCATATATATTTAGATCTAAATCTATAATTAGATGCCCAATTTCTGGGGAAAATGTTTGCTGATGCATGGAGGCCTTTATTCTGACATTTAAAATGATGTAGTTATAGCGCAAAATTCATAAAAATGTCTCAGGTCTCAGTCATAAAGGCCTTTGCATAGATTGGCAAAATAATGAAAGTCGGCATCAAGGAACAACCACGGAGCACTCTTACCTAAGGAGTTAAGACCTACATAAATGAGTTATTATTAACCCTCTTCTACTAACAAAGGAGCTAAGCTAAAATTTTCATGAATTAATTTTTTGTTACCACACGAGTGCTGTAGCATCCAGAATCTGCTGAGGTTGATGGTGAATGCAAAGGCAAAAAATTGGAGCTCAGGTCGGGTGATCTCTCAGATAGAAAGCCTTCCATGTTGACAGAATTTTGCACCTATAAATAGTTAAAGAGGGAAAAATAATGTTATATTTACAACGATATCTGGTGAGTAATAAGTTTTCAACATGAAGAGGTACACTTCTCTCAAAGGACCTTTTTCTGTGAAAGAATAAAGAAGAAAAAAATCTACAATATTTCCTTTGGGTATCATTAATAAGAGACATGTACTGCAGACTGGAGATAAATGCCATGAGCTTTAATATGTCTGTTCAAAACATATAAACTTTTGAGTCTTCAGCATTAAATTTTTCAAACAAGATGATATTCTTTCAATCTATAGAGAGCTTGCTTTGTTTCAGGAAAATCTACTTTAAATCTTCTGTAACCTAAATAAGTTATAATATTATAACTAAACCTCAGGCTTGAATAGCATATCTATGGGAGAAACATCCAATTCTGAAAGTATGCTAGCCTTCTCCAAACTAATTGAAAGGATATCCAAATTTAGAAAAAAAAATTGACTATGTTCACAAAGACTTGGAATGATGTGTCAATATAATTGCTGTTTTTTTCCTATGGGCAAAATGACAAAACAGTTTGTCAAATTTTCAGCAAAAAAAATTTGTTGGTCACCTGAGTTAATAATACACTTTTGTCAAAATGAGAAAATATCTACATTAAACAAAAAAAATCTTTTTTTTTTTATGGAGTTGCGTCATACTCTTAAACCATATTTAACTCAAATCACTCACAAAATATTTAAATTTGAAATGTTTATTAAAAATTTCTTACACAGAAAATCTGAAGGTCACTTTACCAAGAGGCATTATTGACAACATTGTAAACCATTTCTTAGTTTCTTTTTAATGGATGTAAATGGTTTCTTTTCATTTTTTTATCCTTTCAAAGAAGTCAAATTTGTGAGGTGGTCTTCAAGGTTTGTTTCTTTACAAACTCACTTTGGTCTTGCTTCAAAATGGTTGTTGGTTAGGTGATGGGTGATTGATTGAAAACAACTAAGGTGAGTCTAAGAGGCTTCCTATTAGGATATGAAAATTTCCTTTTTCCTTCCTCAGAAAAAGGTAACATTATTGTTTTTATTAAATAATAATGTTTTTGTTGTACCTCTTTTTTTTTTGTCAAAAAAATCAAACTATTCACTGATTAATTTCAGTATATAAAATGCTATAGACGTATTTTTTCGACAGACTCTTCTTATACATTTTGATATTGGTTACATTACTGCTAATTCCTCTCTGTTCCTTCTTCCACCTTCAAACACAAAAATAAAACAAAAAAAGAATAAAGCTATTGGCTTCTCAGACCACAAATAAAACTGCTCTTATATATAAACCATTTTGGCAACCTTGGGAAATCAGACGCAAGTATAAAGTTTTCAAATATTCACAATTTTGGCACTTAGTGTAATTGTAGCTCCTAAACTTTGTGAGAATGAAAAGACTAAAAGTAAATACATTTCTTATTAGACAAAAGACAGATTAAAAAGAGTAAGTCAAAAGCCCTGACTATATCAAATTAAGCCAAACAGGAATCAGATTGATGAATACCTTATAGTCCTCCAAGCTCAAAGGCACACTGATAGATTTAGCAAGGCGTTCCCAAGTCCAGTCAGCAATACATTTCTTTGTAAAGTCACAGTGAGACATGATGCGCATTATGTTGGGCATCTCGGTCATTTCCTCTATTACAACAGGAACTAGTCGCTTGTTCTGGGCCCCTGAGATTAAAAGAAATCATAGAAGTGCATAACATACAGCACTGTCAAGATAATAGTAAAAAAAAAAAAAGTGAATAATTTCTTTTTAAGTTCAAGCGAGGACATGATGATGAAAAAAATTAACAAAATAAAATTAAACTCACTGGATTTGCTTAAAAATATGCTTGAAAACTTTTTGTTTTAGCACAATTAGTAATATACAGATAAATATTTTTTTATATTATTGGATGCCAAAAAGCTAAGTCTGGAATTGAATTTTCTGAACTCTCAAAATAATTTTACTATTCAACCTTTTTATATAATTCATATATAATGTAATTTTTAGCCATCTCAATGTGGCAAAAAAATTTTAACATAGTAATATGCCATGATAACAATCCTCAATGAGCCTTTTGTTATCAACATCAGTTTAACAATAAAGTGGTCTAGTCTGGTTATTTTCTATTGAGGGATAAATTGATGCACATACTTTAGCTCATAAAAATTGAATCAAAACCCTAATCAGTATTGGACATGGGAAAGGTTTAACTGTAAAATTCGCAGTTACAGAAGCTGTCAACTTTTAATCACTACAATTCTTTAATACTAAACTTGGTTGAATTTTTGACTGATCTTATTGTTTAATAACTACTTTATTTGCTCTTGAACTGCTTTCTGTATATTATTTTCATATCTCATTTATTTTGTCTATGATCATAACTCTAGCCTACATTTTTCATCATATATTAATTACATTTCTGGAACTCGATTTTTTGGTTAATGTTGTGGCCAACCATAAGAGGCGTCAGCTTACAAATTACAAATATCTAAGTGTCAGTCTTAAAAGAGCATTAGATTCCCTTCACCTTAATGTACAATACATGTGTGCCTCGCTTGTTGCTAATAATTTTAAACTGAAATAAGACTGTAATTCTGCCCTCTTGTCACTTTCTGATGAGCTTAACTGAGATCATGAGCCTAAATGCAAAGCTCTCTTCAATGAAGAGAAAGATGATGTATGGAACCACCAGGTACAACTAAGCCTGTCAGAATCAAGGTATACCTATTGGGAAAATCATTGGTACACTTGGTGAAGAACTTGGAATCCATGAGCTAACTGTACACTATCAACACCATTTAATGGACATACAGCACTATTCAAATAAATCACATATGGGACTTATTAAGGGTGAGCAATTGAGCTAAACACGAAACATATCCAATGAGTAGAAGGCCTGCAAAAGTAGCACAACACCATCACCCATCTCTCCTCACCTTTGTGTGGAGTTGAGGAAGCCTTAAGGAGGCTTTTTGTGTCTTTTGGAGAGACCTGTCCCTTGCTTTACCTTCAGGTTGTCTGAAAATCTCTGAGTTCCAGGGCACTACATTAAAGCAGCCACAGCTCATGATCTCATATTTTTACCCAAATGATCAAAGGTGTCTTTGCTTTAAGCCTTCAGTCAATATTTCATCGAAGCCTGTGGCAGACGTGCCAGTAACAGTGTCAAAATATGAATTGCCATTGTCAACCTTTCGGTCAATGTTAGGAACAGAAGCTGGTGTCGGGTATCCTTCACCTCTACACCTTTCAAGTAATGGTCATAAGTCTGGTTTAAATGGGTGACTAAAGGCAACAGCTTCATTAGGGAAGTAAGTTGCTACTTTGCTTGCTTTAGGTCAATGCCCTCAGAATTAACTTTTGACATGGAAGGCTGTTTTTCTGGTTTTGTTTCCAAGAATTTGATCTCAACACCACCTCTCACTTGCTCACTGAGCTGCAGCTTTGAATATTGATCTGAGGAATCTAGTTTTGTATCTATTCCAGTCGTGCAGGTCGTGTTGTCAGATGATGGTGAATCATTCAAAAGCTGCTGCACACAGCTCATCTAGGTCATCATTTAAAGGCATTTCCGTAGCACTTATAATTGTGCACCCCCTGATCCAGGAAAAGAAAGTTGAACACTTAAGTAAGTGCACCTGATTATTTTATAATAATTGACAAATTTGTACTCAAAATTTGTACATATCAAACAAATTTCTGGGATTCATGTAAATCCTTAAAATATAATATTTCCTGAACTAAACTTTGTATCAGACAATGCTAGACCAGCATAAAAGCGGGTCAACAGAAGCATCCCTGTAGGTAGGTGCAGCCTGATAATTAATTTTCTTCGATAGATGTGACAGCGCAATGAACTAAAAAATCATACACCACTTATATTCAGGAACAAAGATAAACATGGAATGTAAGAAATTAAGTAAAACACAATCAACATTTGGTAATAGCTAAAATGCGGAACTCAGAACCCTGCATGGTTTCTGCACATAATCCCCTGTAAAAAATGATTTTCACACTAGAATGTGATCTTTGGGAAGCTTTTCAAGAAAACAAGCCAGATGACAGATTTGACTAGGGTGTTGAACATTAAGAATTTGAGATTCTGATGAAATAGTAATTTAAAAAAAAAAAAAAAAGGAAAGTTAGGTATAGGAACACAGCAAAGCAGCATCATCTGAAGGCATTTCAATATTTGGTTCTAAATCTAGTCCTAGGGGTAGTCAAGCTTTGAGCCTTTGACTAGGAGAACATTTATCATCTCTATGGATGATGAAACAACCTCCAACCAATATAGAACAGGATTCTATCTTCATATGTCTCTCCATTATTTTGGTTAACACGGTGATGGCATTATTATAGCTTATTCGTCTGACAGGGTTAAAATGATTATCTTGCTTTTCAATTTTCAGACCTATGCCATAGGCAGGCTTACATGGTGATCTAACCCCTAGATTTGACCTTTGAGCAGGGTAAATATTTCAAGATTTTACCTCTGACCACGGTAAAAGAGTTTAACTTATTTCTAGACTTGGACATTGATCAGGATAAAATGGTACACTTTTGTTAGAAGATTTAAACCAATGACTACAATTAAAAGGTGATCTAAAGGACTTGAGGGAAAATGAGATAAAATGTTGATGTTATAATATAAAAGTTTTCAGTTTTTAACTTACCAGGAGAGAGAGAGTGAGCAAATGCACTCTGGAAAGTGCATGCTGGACTTTCCATGAAGTTGTTGCTCAGAACAACAATCATATGTCGGCATCTGGGAATGAAAAATAAAGACTCATACCTTGATATAAGTTCAAGTGAGTTGCATCTTAATTGAGTTTCTGAACATGGTACCATGGGGCCTCTTAATGTGCCTCCAATGAAATAATCTCAGATCATATCAACAATCATATTCTTAAATATTTTGAGAGTTTCATTTAAAGGCAAAGTTTAGAGTTGCAACACTGAATCAACAAAGATTGGTCTCATGACTCGTAGCTTGTGAGAAGTTTTAGAAATAATTGTGAAAAGTTTCCACAAAGCCTTTAATAATTTATCTAATCATCTGATAATAAGCAAACCATTCTTACATTTTAGTTCTGCAGTTTACAATCCTGATAAGCATAAATCTATTTAAAACTTACCTCATATATCTTATATCTCAATACTTTCAGCATCAAACTTTTTACACATAGATCTTAAAATAAAATTCAGTGACGTCTGATTTGGTATTTACATTGTTCTCCAATACTTCGACAAAGTGATATTTAATAAAAACAACATGAAACTTCAAATTTCACAGCACATTTTATATTTATTTCATGAATACTTTAAGATATATTATGTTTTTACAAACTGGTCTAGGTAATTTTCACTACCTTTAAATCTTTTTTTTTTCACTCTTATTGCTTTAACCACTTCACTGCACTGTGTACGTACATTGTACGTGCCTATCTGAATGGTGTCCCATGCGCTGTGAACGTACCCTGTACATGCTCATTATAGCAATTTTGTTTCGCCACATTGAAAATTTGTTTCGGTTTTCAAAGGATAAAAATAGTATCACTGAAAAGATCAAGTTTTCCCAAACTTTTAATGGCTCAATAGTATCAATTTAACATTTAACACATGTGAAACAGACACAAACGCACATACACACACAAAAATGGTTCCTGTGTGTTTGGCTTGTAGAATCTAGATCTAGCCCATATTGTGTGGAAGAGCATCAGTCTTGATAGATCTAGATATTGACTAGCAAGCCATGGCTTTGCCCTTGATATTTAGTTTTTCATATCTATCGCTATTATTTCTAGATCTAGCGTTGCAGCAAACTTTTTACATGACAGCCATATCCATAGTCTCACAAAAATTTCCTTAGTATGAGGCGGGGAAAATTGTGTACCAGTCAAGGAGTTAAAATCCATATTTGATCTTAGCCTTACTTTCTAAATGGGAATGAATTTGTCAAAATGACAACAGATTTTAGACGACAATATTGGATCTTGATTGAATTTCATATAAGCTCATTCCTTGAGCTAGTCTTAGAAGTTGGAAACTTTAAATTAAAGCAAGCAAATTGTAGATTTTAATACAGTTTTGACAAATTATTTTTGATGATTATGTTGAACAGAACTTGCAGTAATTCATAACAAAACTTTGTGTGAAACAGTCAACATAAAGTATTGAAGTACATCAAAAATGAATTGCCTTGTTTTTACTGATAAGAAATGGGATACTGCAAAGTGGCTTGTTAAAGGCAATCTTATTTCTCTTTTTTTTGTTCTTCGAGTCCCGTTTGTGTCTCTTCCTTTCTGTTAATATTGATTTCTTTTCTGGACTTGAAATATTTTGAAAAATCAAAATGATTTTAAAATAACCCAATCCATCATTATATACTTTGTTAATTCAGACTAAGGAAAGAAGTGAGTAGCTGACCTTCTATTTTCAAAAAATGAACCAGAGGTTAATGTATTTAAAAGGTGAAGTAAAAATTTAAAATCCAGTATTTTCAGCGCTGAAGCGTGTAATTTCAAGTAAATGATACTATTTTTGTCATGTTGTAACACAGTTTGAAAGTATCATAGATCTATAGTAAAATGCACAATCAAAACATCAAATCCTTTGATTAAGAAAGGCATTTTAATGCAAGGAATGACGACAAGATACAAAGCTTTTCCAGCATGTTAATTTGAGATGCCGCTTGTCAAGCTCTGAACTCAGAACTGCCTCGAGAAGCGAAAAATTTCCTTCTAATAATCATAACTTAATGAATTTGTATGGACTAAAACTTAATATTTATCTTTAAAATTATAAGCATTTCACGCAAAGGCTAACATTATACCTTGTGATATTGGCCTACAAGATTGCAAATTTTTGTTGCCTAAGCTCTCTCAACACAAAGTGAGCACACACAACTGAACACATTCCCATTTAAAATGGCTGCCTTGAAGCAAAATGGGTTTCTGGATTACCACTTGATCAAATGAGAATGAAGTAGTCTTGTATATGTGTCTGTATCTGGGCCTTGTGGGAATGTGTACATGTCTTTGCTTGTCTTCAAGCTAGGTTCATAGAGCTGCTCCAATTTTTTTCCTTGAAGGACAGATGCTACGGATCAATTTATTTTCACTTTTCAATGCGAGTTACCATTTGGCAGGTGCAACTTTTTTTCTCAGGTCAGAAACTGAGTAGCAAAATGGATCAGAAAATTCTCTTGCATTCAGATTGTTTGAGTTCCAAAAATTATGTCAAATGCATGTTAATCTTTATGCTGACAATGTCAGCTAAGAGTTTTGGCCATTTATTTTACATAAAAGATTCTTGATTATTTTGACAACCTTATGAAACTAGCCACTTTGAGCTGTGTTCAGTTTGGGTGTTTTCGGAACTTGTTTTTTGTCCACTTACATGGACATTTTTTTTTTAACTATCCATCATTTAAGCTTGTTCTTTTTTTCAAAATTTACTTTTTTATGTTCTGAGTTGGATTTTATGCAAGCTCACAAATCAAAGATTAAAATGACACAGAAGAGTGAGATTTCACATGGATAATATATGCCTATAACTTGGGCTTGGATCAAGTGACAATTTTACCAAGAACTAATCTGAGAAAGGGCAGATCAATGTCACACTTCAATTTGTGGCAGAGAAATGGTAGTTTATCTTATCATACCTTTCTTCAGCACTTAAAAGTTCCTCTTTGAAATCCTGAGAGGTTTATTTTATCTTTTAATTATGAATAAAGCACCATTCAAGATCCTACCTTTCAGATATAATGGTGGCATTGATGTCATGATGTGCTAGTCCAGCCAAATCGTCTCTATGAGGAACAAACAATTTGAAGTTGTGTGGAGGGTTCTCAAACCTTCTGATCAGTTCCTTCACAAACTCAAAATCCTTACCCGATTCACCAAAGGCATTGAAGCACACAAAAGCATCATAGTTTATCTGTCTACCCTCAATCACTGCAAAGAGAAGTTAAAACATAAAAATTATAGCTGTGTATGCACTTTCATCTCTCTCAGCCAGTTTCTATTTATTCTACATAGAAAATGGTGATTTCTTCCTCCTCAAAGACATACTCACAAGATGAGCATCCAGCATCCAAAATTACAAATTATATATGGAAAAACAATAGGACAATAATATCATATCAAAACATATCCTTTGTGTTAGGGCAAAACCATAGAGCTAGAAGTGCAGAAAACAAAATGCTATATAACAACTTCAACAAAATCTATTTTTAACACATAATGAACAATCATATGAGAGAGAGAGAGAGAGAGAGAGAGAGAGAGAGAGAGAGAGAGAGAGAGAGAGAGAGAGAGAGAGAGAGAGAGAGAGAGAGAGAGAGAGAGAGATGTTTGAGTTGGATGCCAGAAGGCTAGACTAATAGCAAAACAAATAAGAATAAGAACCCTTACTCATTAACATATGAACTGCACTTTTTCACACTTAAAAACAGGTAGAACTATAGCAAAATCGACACCTTTCTCAATTTGAACTCTAAAGCTAACTCTTTTTAAAGATACAAAAATAATATTCAAATCGGGCACAGAAACAATTTCATAAAGATTTAAATTGAGACTAATCTCGATATATTAAAAAAAATGAAAGCAAATAATATTATAAAAATATGTGCTATGGCTCAACATTTGATCTAGATCATTCACAAGTTTTTCAGCAAATAATTTAGTGCTGATTAAGAACATGGACCTAACATAAAAATAAAAAATGACACCTTAAAGACAAGATTTTCAGATAATAAGAACCCTGAAGAACAGGTATGTGTAGCAAGGGGAGTCAGAGGTTAAGACAAAGGAGTCAAATAAAATAAATCCATTACAGAACATTAACCAGCACAAATAATTTCCTAGACCTTTATCTCCTCTGTAACATTTGATACAAGTCTTAAAAAAACCACAAAATTGAGCTCAATTACAAACAAGATTATGACATCATATTCCAAGGTGGGAAATTATTGCTTCTTATCCTATGATGCTTACTTCTATTCCTTAGCTTTCAAAAATCAAAGAAACAAACAAAAAAAACTCTACAGTAACTGCCTTTTTTAGTAGGGAAAAAAATATAAAACTGGAATTGAACATATTTGCATCAATATAAACATTATGATTGCCTTCCCCTGAATTTTTTTTTTTATTTCTACCTTCATCCCTTGTTATAAGGTGAGGAACTTCATCACTTCCTGGTCCTTGAGACACTGAAAAAAACAATTAAAAGCATTTGGAAAGATCAAGACATAGGCTCTATATGACTCACTAAAATCTGGGTATACATTCTTGCTAAAAACACTTCTTATCTGCTAGACATTGTGGAAAAATCCTTTAAACATCTAAAAACCCTTAAACTCCTCTGCAATTGAAACCATTTAAAAATACAAATAAGCTATTATAAGTTAACAGGGGTTACAGTTGTCAGAATAGAAGGGCAATGGCACGGGATATGGATATATAATGGTTAAACCGACTACAACTTTACAAGTGAGCTGCATAAATAGAAAATGAACATTTCTGCAGGATTTATTGCAGTGAAAAATCTGGTAGAGAGAAAAAAACAAGAGGGAGATAATGGAAAAGTAATACAATCTAATACTCTTTGGTATAAAAATCAGTATATATTTGTAACCAATAATCACAGCACAATATTAAATTCACTTTTTTATTGTTTCAAAAGAAATGATTTTCTTTTTGAACGGGAACTTTAGCCTATAAAATTCAAAGACTAAGGTGCAAGTTGGATCTTTTATACTCCACAATATTTGGTTACTATCGGCTGTCCCTATACCTACCAAAAAGTTTTAAAGGGTAAAACTTTGTTTTCACCAAGAATGGAAATGTGCTTAATAGCTGGGTGCATCAGGTTAGACCATTTTGAAGTCATGAACTTGTAGCTTTCTTTAAGAGAAGTTAGATATTCAAGACTTAGCTCAAAAGAAGACAGTGAACCTTTTACGCAGATTAATTGATTTACTGATATTCATTTAAACAAACACCCTTATATAAGGGGATTCATCTACAATAAGCCAACTTCAGTGTCTGCACCGAAAGATCATGACACTAAGCTCATAATGAACTTCTGATTTGAAATTCACAGCTATTTACACTTGAGAAGAAGAGAGGAAATTTATCTTTTCACATGAACAATAAACAAGAAACTTTTTTTCCGTTATGAAGAAAATATAATTAAGATATATACCTGTGTTTTCTTGAACAGGCAACTGGTTGTTGAGAAACTGCTTTGGTTTGTCTAGAAAAAATTTTGCATCCCGAGCTGTAGGAAAAAAAGCATGATTTGCAATTTTTAAAAAAGGATATTTGATTTAATTTTCCCATTACAATCATCATCACGTGCTTGGTCAGTTTGACATTTGAGACAGTTGTTCTAATTCTTTCTCTATATTATTTCAATATCTACAGCTCAAATGCTCACTCTTTTGTGTGCAGTGGAGTCTGTGCTTACCATATTGCATTTTCTTTGAGATGTATGTGGCTTTTTACTAGTAAACATAACTTAAGATAGTCAAAGCTCTGAACTATATGTTTAAAATGAACATGAAAAAAAAAATTTAAGTTCATCTTGGTTTTCTGATGTCTTATTCGCTGCAGCATTGAGTAGATGTTGACTCAACAAAGCATTTAGACAGTGAATCTTCATCCCAAATTCAGGTGTGGAACTTCTGCAGTGTATACATGGATCGTCCATTTACTTATAAGCCGCTGCTCTAATCTTGCAGTCTTATCCTTTTGTATACCACTTTAGCCAAATGGGCAAGAATTAAATGATAAAAAGATAGAGGTAATATCAGTTACAAATTGTAAGCAATTTATTAATCAGTGGAAATAAATTCAGATTCCATATTTAGTTCAAACATTCAAAAATTGAAATTTAAATAAAAGAAGGAAAAACACTGCAAGTTCATCATGTATAGCATATACAAATAGGCGTTTCCAAAAATGTAAGCTGTGTAAGCCATAAAATGGTATGCACTACCTTATTATTCTTCTTCAGACAGTTTAAAACTTCTGGCAACATGATATTCATCTAGTATTCCTTCGAGCTTTGTCTTCATGCTCTTTTTCCTTTCAAATACTATATTCTTGCTTAGCTTAGCCTCAAAACTCTGTCAGCTATCCCTTTAATTCATAATGAATTAGGTTTGCAAGAAACTTCTAAATCAAACAAACATACACCATTTAAAAAAATATGACATGTACCTCACCTATCATTTCCTGGCAGTCTGTCAGTATATCTTCTCTTCCCAGTATTGCAAGCAACTTAACTAGTTGACCTAAGGTTGGGTTCAATTCTGGACGTTTCATCCATTCATCAAGTACAACTTTTCCAGGATTGTCAACCCGCTCAAAGTTCTGGGCAGCAAGCAATTCAAAAAGTAAACCTTAAAATACATTGATGCTGATATAAGTATATTTGTAACAATTATAAAACAATTTGAATTAACAAGAAGTTGAAGCAAATTCACCACTTTCTGTTTCTTATTACATTTCTATAAATTATCTTCATATTATTCAAAGGAACTTGATTGCCAGAAAGACAAAAGAAACTGATTTTGTATTAATTCCATCTCTCAAGTTTTCATTTCATTGGCAGCAGATCAAAGAAGAAATGACATAAAACTAAAAGACTGAAGATTGTCTGCTGCTATTTATATGATATGGCAAACAAATAATATAGACATTACCGCCTTCATTTTTTTTCTTGTCATAACTATTGCCTTGTATGCCTACCAGTACTCTTAATTTGATCGTAACATCAAACAAGGTATTTTGTACATTCAAAGTGATCATTAATACAATTAATTATTTAAAATGGCCAAACTTATCTCTTTCAGAAACAATTACAGACCTAGCAAAAGCCACCTGTCCTTGTACATAAGTATAGTATCAATATGCTAAAGATACGGGGCTACATAGGCCTATATTTATTGTATCAAACACGCTCTTATAAATGAGGGCTGCTGTACTACTGGGAAAAAACAATTTTATTTTCAAAACATTGACACTTCCACTATAAATTGTACCTAGTTTTAGTCAGAAAATCCCAATAAAGTATAATATTTTGAAAATTTGAATCCAGTTAAGGAGATTTTAACTACAACGCAGTAAAAGGAGAACAGAGAAGGAAAAAAAGGAGGGAGAAAAACTGATGATGATACCGGTGATCATGAAGATATATTTATTGAATGTTGTACGAAAAAGAACCTTTAAGTTGAAACAAAATAAGATGTCATTTTATGCTTAGATCAAAATGAGATCTAGGTCTTGACTGGATATCAATTTTTGAAGTGCCCTAATTAAGTTGAGATGAGGAAATAATCAGATTTGAATTTCAATACTTTTGTCACAAGCAAAGAAAAAAGGCATGATTACATTCAAGCAAGAATAGGTTACAACACTGACAAAAACAACAAAGGAGAAGTGAGAGTACTGTATTGAGTAAATGACAGATTAGAGGCATTGAAAAAAAAAGGGTAGATTGGGACAGTGTAGAATGAATGGTTAAAATTCACTCTCAATTCACAGAGTTCTTTTGCATATGGCACTATGTTCAGGCGTTACTGACTGATGTGCCAGCAGAGAAGAAACTGGTTGTCACATCTCATGAACAAATTTAACTTTATTTTTAATTTGATTAAATAACGAACAAAACAATAGATTGGCTGGCCAGGTCCTCAGGCTAGCCCCAATAGCCATGTTTTGCAGATTGAGTTACACACGGTAAGCATGAGTCAAAACGTAACAAACATGTGGTTTCCCTAGCGAAGTGTGCAAATCGACCTGCATTGTTTATATCAGAAGCCGCAAGCGAGCGTTAGGTCTGGTCAGTCTGGTCAGCTGTTTAGACCAGTGAAATCTGCTGCTGGTAAAACTGTCTTGGATCATGTGATTGTTATGTAATATAACTGAGTGAGCATGCGGTGGAGCAGTGGAAAAATACTCTCCATAGCGCGCTTGCAACTGGTTCAGGCTAGTAATCAGTACCGTTAGCATCAGAGCTGGCAGTCATCATGTAACCCTTACATGACAGTTACATTCTCGGTGAGAGGGCCAGCATGTTTGTGAAAAGCAATTATGCTACGTACTGCTGGGTGGGAGGAGTTTATGCAAATGATGTCGGTCAGTCTGAAAATATTACGTCGCAGTCTAGCTTAGGGCCCAAAAGCCTTTCCTGCAAAACCTCAGAAATATTGCCTGCATGCTGGTCCCAACCCACAATCTTTTATCCATCTATTTCTCAGGCAAATATTGTTTATTGAGAGTTGTGGTACCAAGGCAATATAATTATCGATCATGTCCCTTCTTATGAATTCAACGTTTCATCTCTTAGAATCCGTTTCAACACAAACTAAAAAAAAGGCCTAATTAAAAAAAAAATTTGCAACCTACAAAGTAAATTCAAGTGGGATTAATTTTGCTCTTGATTTTTTTGATTTCATAATGTCAGAATATTTTATTTTATCTTATCCATCTAAAGCATTTAAAATTTAAAGTTTTGAATAAAAAAAACAGGTTCACTGAAGTGTTTTGAAACAAATAACGATCCTTGAACTTTGATTGAATCTAAATTTCTCCATTTCTGTTTGCCCCACCCAGTCTGTGAGATTTAAAGATACCATATGTTATGAGTGGTTGAGAAAGGCAACTCCAGTTCAATGAAAAGCAGAGTATTTGGTATTTGTGTTTATTTTAGTCAAGCGGTTAAACAAGGATCAAAGATATATTTGATGCTTGTGAATGATATGGCCATAAAAAAAGTTAGTGGAAAGTAATCAGTAGATTTCAATGAAAATTATTTTCAAATATTTTATCCCTATTAAAGCAAATTTTTTAAATCGTTATCAATGGTTAAAAAAGTTCATTTTTATTATTGTGGACAGCAATATCCCTGTAATAAATAAAATCCTTGAAAAGTCCTCCTTTACCTAAAAGCTTCCATGATGTTGCTCTACAACCAGTCTCCCAAGGGCTCTACCTAATTCAATTAGGCTACCATCTTATAACCCTTTCAATGAAAAAAATGAAGACTTACCATTTTACCACCACAACTTCTATCACAAAAAAAATTTAAAAAATCTTGAAACCAGATATTTGCCCCTTGATCTATGTAATAAAGGCTGGTGACATTATAATGATCTGGCCATAATGTTTGGTCCTGTATGGATCAAGTCTATTGCTAGTTGACAATGTAAAGCTTCAAGATATCTGATTTTCTAATCCAAAATGTAATGACTTTAAAAAAAAAAATCGAAAATACACTATATACCTCAAGACTGCTTTTAGACTTACTTGTATTTCAACTCCATCAAAACCAACAAGTTCAGCCAAACCACCAAAATCAGGGACAATATCATGGTGCATGACTTGCTTCTGGTTGAGGCACATCCCAATACGGCGGGTGGCTGAGTAGCGCAAGGCATGAAGAGGGACGTTCTCATATTCTTCATCCAAGTAATTGCGCCAGTCATAGTCTCCATCCATATCTTGAGTTGCAGAGCAGCTATATTTCAGCAAACAATTTAAATCTCAGATCTAGATGTCAATTTGATGAAAAATTTATAGTTTAAATTAGCTAGTAACACCATTGAAAGAAAAGCAGTGTTTTTTTGTCCTATATATATATATATATATATGACTTGAATGAGAAGATCATAATCACACCAAAGGCAGCAGAACAATCTGAACGGAAACACTTGTGTCTTGTCAATTGACTTTTTAACAGACACAACAAACCATAACATTTCATGCTGGCTATAAAGCTATTATGATTTGCAAATTTAAATAAATCGTTCCGAAACTCCATATAAATTAGTAATTGACATGATTTATACAAGCAAATATCATTTTTACTTTTAAAAAAAGTGTCATCAAGAATTAATAACTAAAGTGATTGAGCTAATTTGAATGCATCATTTAGAAATGTGCTTAACTCTTGAAAATGGAGGCAAAAATGGCATTATTACACAGCTTATTTTGAGTACAAATTTGGGCCTGCTTAGGTGATATTTTTTTGCACCATAACTTTGTCAAAATTTATTACATTCTCACAAAACAAATATCAAAATAAAGGGCTGTAAGAGGGTTTTACGGACATGATAAAACCACACATTTATTTTAATTTGATATATTGCACTTTTTTTGTCTTTGGATCCTGCTACTTTAGAAAGTGTAGGTCTAGCTCTAGACCTTTCAATATCAGATTTCATTATCATCAGAGTCTGAATCAAAATAATTCAGGAACTAGAGTTAGATTCATCACAATCTATCTACTTTCTGATTATTTTCATGCTTCAGAGCTTGTATAGTGCTGAGGCCTATTCTCATTGTTTCTCAGGATCAGATGCGTGAGATGGTCACAACAACCGGCTAGCAATGATTTTAAAACATATCAAAACAATGGAAAAGAAAGACTGCTAAAAACAACTGATTGTTCCATTAACACTGAAAAAAAGCTCCAAACTGGAAGCCAATGATTTTAACATCTGCTTAATAAAAGTTGGGTTAGCTTTAATTGAATAAGGATTGTCTGTGTGCCACACTGTGTGGTGAGCTGTAAAATGACACTTTTTACCCGCCATACAATGTGGGGAGCCGTGTACAAAGAGTTAAGTAAGTAGTAATATTAAAATGACATTGAATGAAAAAAATTGCAACTGAAAACTGTTAAAAATGAGTGTGCTGGGTCACTTTTTAAAAAATCTATTTAGGTTTTGAAATTAGTTTCAAACTGCATCCCATTTTTAATTTCAAAATCCATCTAGATCTAGATCTAGATTTCTAGGTTTTGAAATTAGTAAAACATGAGGGTTGCTAGGACCTTTCCCAAGATGTTGGCAATGAGAAATACACATTGATTTTCAGCGCTTAGCAATACAGCAAAACCTAGAAGGATACCCATGATTTAAAGTTGGAGCATACGACGTAAACAAATTGAGATATATGCTGATCCCACTGTATTAATTGCAGAATTTAAAGAAGTCTTGCAACAATTACTAGACGATCACAATGTTAAAGAAAAAAGCAGAAAGATAGAAGTAATGGCAATCAGTCAAAACAGTGAGAGTCCACAGATCAACTTATTTGTCAATAGGAATAAACTCAAGCAAAGGGTTCAATTCAAATACTTCTTTACTTTAATCTAAGGATTAAGATCTTGATTTGATCAATGTAAGCCACAGATCTAGAATCTAGGTTTCTACTAGAATCTATAATTTTCTATAGTCCTGAATCTTGATTCAATATTTTTTATGCAGATACTGTAACGTTTCAACTTT
This sequence comes from Elysia crispata, assembly GCA_033675545.1. Classification (NCBI taxonomy): domain Eukaryota; kingdom Metazoa; phylum Mollusca; class Gastropoda; family Plakobranchidae; genus Elysia; species Elysia crispata. The sequence goes on from JAWDGP010007972.1 coordinate 152,923, forward strand.
AAGTACAGAATTTACATCGCAGTCATCATGGATCATGTATAGTTATTTATTAGCCTTAGATATATATATATATATATATATATATATATATATATATATATATATATATATATATATGTAGATGACTGTTTGGGGAGAAAGAAAATAATGGTTCAGGGTGTTTGAAATGCGCAAATGGCCAGATTCTTATTAAAAATAGCCAAAACAAGTTCATTATTTTGTACGGAAATGCCTCAACTGAAGAAGTTGTCCTTAGATATTAGCAAGATAATAATTTGATTAGATCAGTGCTTTCATTTTTAATGTTTAACAAGCAGTGATAATCGACCAGTTTATTGTATCCAACATGGCTATCAACATAGAACCACACCGCACTACTGCGGAATTACCTAGTCTAGATCTAGATCTAGATATTAAAATATGAGATACCTTGCAAAAAAAAAAAGAGATCTAATTCGATCTGAAGAGTGGTGTACTAATAGACTAGATCTAACGGTATTGGTAAAGTAAATTCTCTGGATCTAATCTGGAATTGGGTGGTTTTTCCCTCGTTAAGGCCGATCGGGCTACTTGTCGATCTGGATCTTGTTCCCTAACTATGAATAGAAGAGTCTAAACCCGGATATCCCATTGGCCTAAAAATAACTTTTCACCTTCTGTCTTGGATGCCGGAGAAATGGGATACCGATCTAGGTCAAGAGGTCACTTGAGTTCATGATGTTATTGCACTTCGATCCCATTTTAGTCATGTACTCGACTATCCAAGTACTCGTCAAATCCTATTCGATTTATTCAAAAGATTTGAGGGGGTTGGGGGAGGGGGAAGTTGTTTATTTATATATATATATATACATGTCAAAATATGAAACGTGTGCGTTAAATAGAAGCGAAGTTACAAAATTCCTGCTCCAAACTTTTGTCAAATCTGTTCGTAATAAATGCCTCAAAGGTACTATACAGGTGTTTTGACAAATTTTTAACATTTATGTTAGTCCTAAACACCTGTAATCGCCACATACAGGTGAATTTTACTGTTTCTATGGCGCTATATAGTTAGTATAATGGATATACCGGAATTTCCATTCTTACTCTGCACGTCTTATTAGACATGCTGTATGCTGTCGCGATGCAGTGGTAATGATCAAGCCGAAAAGCAACTTTCATTCATAGCCGTGAAGATGACTGTATCGAATGCACAACCTTTTTTCTGTAAAGTACCTACCTGCTTCTTGGCGCGAAAAAAATATGAAAAATAGACTCTGCTTTATCTTTATCAGGTAAATCCGAAGTTTTAAATTTATTTTATGTATAAAATTATATGTGTACCTAAATGAAAGTTTGTTTTAATTTTATTTTAAAATTCTCAAGTTATATATTAACACCTCTGTGGTTTAGGCAAACACGGAACGCATTCAAAATAAATAATTAAGATAATAATAATAAAAATAAGAATGATGATAATAATTTAAAAGGTAATAATAACAATAATAATAATAATAATAATAATAATAATAATAATAATAATAATAATAATAATAATAATAATAATAATAATAATGAGATTCCCTCCGTGAAGAAAAGGTGAAATAGGAGGCACAAAACTTGCATAATACTTGATGATACTCAAGATACCTGAGTTATCTGTACGCTATAGGCGAACAGGAAATATTAAAATCAGGATGCCATGGTGTTTAGGGTGGCTTGTTGCCATTTCACTTGCTTTAAAAGACAAAAGTACAGGTGAAAACATTACTTATATTACCTTCATTATATATATTACAAACTTTGTGATGTAAGGAGAATCCAAGAGAGCCAGCCGTATTCATCTTACAGGTATAATATATAAAATGAACCCAATATACATCACGCGAAATTATAGAAACAAGCAAGACTTATTTGTAGGTTGAAGATTGTCTTATACATTTCAACTTCTCTGACGACAGGAACGGAGTTGTAGAATGAGTTACGCTTCCTCCGCTTATATATATATATATAAATCTATGTGTGTGTGTGTGTGTATACACATTGCACTGCATTTTTTTTTTTGGACGTTTAACAAAGCCCTATAATGAGCATAAGAATAGTTTTAAAACTAATTGGCAAAATACAGAGTCAGACATTTTCGAAGTTAATTCAAACATGAAATTTCAAATGACTTTCCGGATTACCCCTGAAGATATCTTCTGAATGTTACACATCGCCTGATTTAGAGAAGCTTAATTCATCTTTTCCTGATCCATTTGCGTCCCTCTTATATTCTTTGTCTTCTTCCCTCTACTTCATATACTCTCTCTCTCTCTGTCTGTCTGTCTGCCTGTCTGTCTGTCTCTGTCTCTCTCTCCCTCTCCCTTTCAAAATTTTGCGGTAATAACTGCACACTTTTTTCTAGTTTATAATGTATTACTTTCAAGTTCATAAAGGTAAATTTGTGTTTGAATAGAACCTACATTTTAAACGTTTTCTATTTTCATATCTCACTAAAATTTGTTTCATACCTACATTTTAAACGTTTTCTATTTTCACATCTCACTAAAATTTGTTAATACTATCCCGTTTTAAAATTTCCTTGTATAAGATAAAAAGTCTTCCACTCCATCGACTTCTGTATTACGGATGGCAAATTTTTAATTTATAATCTGTCTTGATCTTTTTAATATAATCTTTTTAAACGTATTCTAAACATTCTAGATGCTTAATACACTTGTCTCTTACCTCACGTGTAATTATGTAACAAAACGCCACCATCATTATAACTTGTAAAGCATGTAACCATGTTTGAGCATCATGTATAGAAGGAAAGAGAAGAGAGAGAGAGAGAGAGAGAGAGAGAGAGAGAGAGAGAGAGAGAGAGAGAGAGAGAGAGAGAGAGAGAGAGAGAGAGAGAGAGAGAGAAAAAAAGAGAGATAGAGAGAGAGAGAGAGAGAGAGAGAGAGAGAGAGAGAGAGAGAGAGAGAGAGAGAGAGAGAGAGAGAGAGAGAGAGAGAGAGAGATCCATTAAAAGATTTGGAAAAATAATTATTTCCGTTTGCTTCTATTATCAGTATTTAATCATGCGTCAAATATCGAAGTCCAGCAGTAAAAACTGAAAAAACAAATGTCTTGAGTTATGTTTGTTAGAAAGCATAAAATGTTTCTTGTTATTTTGTTCTTCAGTTCCAGCTTTACGCTTTACGGTTGAAAAGCAACCACACAGTACGCGCGACATTTTAATATAAAGCTCCGTTTATAGAGAACGCGAACGCGAACGCGACTTTTTATCAGTTCAGCCATTCAAATAGAGCGCGAACACGAAGGCGGAAAACCGCCGATGGCTTTCGATGCGGATCGTCTTTTTCTTGTTGTGAGAGTTTAAATTTGGTCATCATAATTATTGGAATTACGGCACAGGCAAAATCAAACATCCAAGAGATTTTAGCCCTGTATTGATACACACAGTAGTATAAATCACATAATTGTCAGTTCAACTTTTTCTCATATTTCCTTCCAAATATCTTTCTTTTTGACTGTCTCTTTGTAAGCTTTTTCAGCTTTGTTGAACAAAACTGGATTCTTTGCAACTTCTAAAATCAAAATTTCCGTTTTATCCATTGTCCCAGAAAGGGATCTAAGTGAATTTTTTAGCCCATAAACCATCATGCTTTCATTCCACCTGGTCTATCATCAAGTGGATATCTCCATGCGTGCATCAAGTCCAATCTCTTGATTGTTTGATGGATTCTACATCGACTATGATGATTATCGTGGTCAGCATACGTCATTAGTCATCTATACATAACGATCTTATAAACTGTATTTTAATCACATAATCTATTGAACTAGATACTTATTTGAATTCTAATTCGAAGTCATATTACGACTGAACACTGTCTCATTGTATGTTTGTTGTGAAGATAGCAGCCAATCATATGCGAGCTAAGCTGAATGAGAAGGTACGCAATAGTCGTCATGAAAAGTTGACACAGAAAACTTAGTCAGTGGACCTATAACTCTGGAAGAAGACAGGCTGATTTAGAAAGAGAGGAGGATTATCACAGAAATAGCTCTTTGGCAGCTTTGAGCTTTAAACTATGTAGAATATTTCCCTCCTTTGAGAGATAGCACAAATCTTACTCTAAAGTAAATTCCAGTCGAGAAATCTAAGAAATCATTGACCATAGATTTTCTACAGCTATGTGAAGTATATCCCAATTCTAATTTTGTTTTAAAAAAGTGGAAAGCTGGGATTCCTTCTAATCAAAAATATCATTATTGATTCTACATAGCCATCTAGAGCACGAGTCCTAGAGACACGAACTGTCAACCATAATTTCTATATTACTGTGCTTGATTCAAGATACATATTGAGTACTGGTTGTGAAGTTACTTTTCGTAATATACGGAGAATACTATGTATTGAACTTCATCTCTATCGAACAGTCATGTATTTCTTGGAATTATTTATCGGGTATTAAAGACAACACTGATTTTATGGTGGACTTAAGTCTTTTTATTTTAACCATACTGTACTACCATAACAATAATGAAGATGAACCAGTTTCTCCAAGATTTAATAAATGATTATCCTCCAATGCGATTCCCTAATTCATACTCTGCCTGCAAAAGCAACCAAAGAAGAAGAACGTGACAAATGTTATAAGAGTGGTTTTTTTAACGGTGAATTGTACATGAATTGGATCTATCCCCCACAGTAAATGTTGTTTATGCCATTATATTCCTTTGTCCATTAAAGACCAGAGTAAAGTCATGGCAGTTTACAACATGCCAAAGTTCCTGGGGACTGGTCCCTAGAAAGTCAAATTTAAGTTCCAACTGAGAAAAAAAAAATAAAATTACTTGTATTTGTATTCATTGGGCTCATAAAGCAATAAAAACTTTTACAATAAAACAAAACTACTGAGGTCTTGGGGACTGAACTACTAACAACCCTTATAAAAATTGTGCTGTAAAACAATGTCAAGATAAAGACCAAGCATAAAGAAAAAAAAATCGAAAAACATTAATTTGTCATAAAGGATTGATTTGAATACATACACTTGGTCTTTAGTGTTTACAGAGAGATTACAGTCTATGTATAGAGGGCCCCCACTTGCAGCTGTACGTATCTAAAACGTAGTAGGCCCTGAGGCATGCCAGTGTGGTGCTTTTTGGTTTTTATGACTTACTGTATAGTGTATTAATAGTGAAAACTATAATTATACTAGTCTATACACATCTTGCTACACAAAAACGATAAAATATATTGTTTTGTGACATAAGCAAAACAAGAACTCGTTCATACTTGAAAAATCATAAATCTTTATAACATATTCATTGGAAATAAATTATCCTATAGAAAAACGATATCAATAACGTGGAGCAAGAAGATGCGCAATATTTACAATAAAATAAAGATATTAATGTAATAATTATGAATATAATAAAAATAATAATAATAAATATAACAATAATATTAATAATAACAACAACAACAACAATAATAATAATAATAATAATAATAATAATAATAATAATAATAATAATAATAACAATAATAATACTACTAATAATGATCACATTAACAAAAAAAAATCATAAGCACAATAATAAAAACAAGTACTTGTACACAGATGGGGCAAGGACCAAGCTGCACTGAAATAGCCTTTCTGGGGTGCCTCTTTATGGGTTTCACAACAAAGTTTGAGCTCTCTATATACAGCCTCTTTAAATTTAATTGATTAATAAATTTACAAAAGCATGTCTATGGATGCTGTCTTTTTTATGGTGATCATTTAGATTTGATTCATAGATGAAATTCAAGTTAATTATGACTCATAGATGTAAGTCTCATCCTTTCTCTGCACTCTGTGGAAAAGGTAAAATGAAGAATATTTTCATCACTGAGCCTGAATGTTACTGAAAATTACAGACTATTTTCTTAAATAAGCAGTGTAGAAAATGGAATCAACTAGCACTTGAAACACCATATCATTTTCTTTACCATTTATCCAACGTCACTCATTATTTTGAGGTACCCAAAAGGTATTTTAGAAAAAATTGATCTAAGACTGCAAGATGAGTGTTTGAAATTTCCTTTAACAAAAGCTTGTTCAATATTGAAGGAAAAGAAAACAAGTTTTTATAAGGCTCTAAGAATGTATGCAGTGCCTGTGCCTTATGCCCAAAACTGTCAATGTAATTCTCAAACCAAAAGGATTATTAAAATATTATTCATATACAATAAAAATTAAAAATTCTTTTTGAGAGTAAAACTTTAATTTACAAAAAAAATCTGGATGAAAAGAAAATCCACATGGGGAAAAAGAGGGGAGTTTCTGTACTGAAATTAGCTCATGCCTCATCTCTCTTGATCATGCAATATCAGTCCTCTGTCATTTGGATATCCAAAATGCAAATTAATACCTGGCAGACACCATAATTCAATTTAAAAAAAAAGTATTCTTTACAATGAAAAAAAAAGTGGGACAAATCAATAAAATTAAACTTGTGTATCACAGCCATACTGGTTAACTTGAATATCAATAAAAGAACATCATAAAAAGACTAGAAAAATTAAATCTGTAAAAATTCAGTATTCTTATTCAATTAATTGGTGCTTAGGGGCATGCCCTCATACATTTCATAAATAGATTTATATTTATTTCCTTCATACAACAAAAGAAATATAATGCTATGCATGTCCTTCAAATCTTACATTTCTTTTTTACAAAAATTGTGGTGATGAGCAAAATAAAAATTACTTTAGTGAGACAAATATTTGATGAAAGTAAAGTTCTTTTTAGGATTGCAGCAATTCCTTGACAAACCTTAAACCGAAAGCATTGCAACTCTTGAGAGACTTTTGCAGTTTAGTTATATTAATGCCCTTCATATCTAAATGCTGTGATGCTTTTCTTTCTTAAACCCGTTTCATGTGTAAAAATTTTTATAATAACTTATTTTCTTCATTCTTTCCAACATAATGCGACTGAACACAACCTTGCCCCATCCAAATGCGACTAGCTGCGACCTAGCCTCTTCTAACCAAACCCTGTATAATTACTTTCATTACAGTTTATGGTCTTGCTGCTAGCAAGATTTATGCACTGATTCATGGGAATCAGAAATAGTGAAACCCTTTGATACCAAAAAAAAAAAAAAAATCCTGTATTTTTTATATTGTTTTGATTTCATTCTGCCAGCTCACAAAGACTCTTAAAATTGAACCAGTTGTGCGATTTACTTTGTCTAGATTCAGAGTTAAGCTGACATAAGACTAACATTTAATATGACTTTTGAATTTCTTCCATCGCTAACAACTGAGCAAAATCTCAACAACAATGTTGAATCAGAATTTCAAATTGAGGAAGAAAGTGATGATGGAGCAAGTTCAAGTGGCAAAAGTGAAATCTAAATCCAATAGTCTTCTCAACTTTTTCTCCATTATACTTATCTCTCTCAGATTTTATTTCCAGACTTCGGCTCACAAAACACGGATCAAATCAATATCATTATTGATAAAAAAAAAAATTCCCTCATTATTTTTTTCATCTTAATTAATTTTTTTTTTCAAATTCATCCAATTTTGTATTGAGCAGTTCTTTTTTTTTTCTTTATTAAATTAATTAAAATTTTCTATGCATAAAGTCTGAGCTTCATTAGGTATAAAAAAAAATTGAATTGGAGTAATCTCCCTTTGATTAGACAGCATTTTGTGACAAAATGATGACTCAATGTGTTCACTGCATGTCTTAAAATTGGCGAATTTTGCTATTCCCTTTCACAAACAAAGCATATCATGTTGTACTTTGCATAATTGAACATGGCACAATCTAAAATTTGATTTTATATGTAAATTCAACAATTTTGAAAATGTAGGAATCATCCCACTCTTCAATTTTTCTAAAAAATATTTATGCTCTTCCTGTCCTCTAAGTTGTTTTCACTTTGCAAAGTTGAAAGATAAATGAAGATTTCTTAAACCTGCTTCAATTATCCATCAATGAATATGAAATTTGATACCTTTCCAATGGTATGCAACAATGGTGAATATGATAATATTAAAAAGAGAGAGAAGCATTTTCAAATGCTACCTGTAACTGGACCGGAAAGTTTCCATCATACGTCATGGTAAAGCAAATAAGCCCTACCACAACCACTAAAAAACCTCCATCACAAAGGGGTTAAAAGGTGAAGGTAATTAAAAAAAACGTCATCACTAACATTTTACCATTAAAACGTGTGCACAATAATATCATCCACTTGAAAAAATTGAGATTATAACCATTTAACTTCTCAATTTGCTATAAACAAAGAACATTACAAGCTTCAAACCAATTACATTAAAACAATCAATGGATCATACATTAGAGAACGGGTCATTTTAGGGCCATCAATCAATCAATACCCATATTTGAAACAGGTAAGAAATATGAAAGATTACTGTCAGATTATATGGCTTTTAGTTTTACTGCTAAGGAAAAATCCTAGGTAAAAAGGCAAAGTATCAATTTTAACAAAGCTCTGATAAAGGTAAAACAACTTAAGTACAATGCTTTTGTGTTTTAGCAAATAACTGGCCAAAGTATCCAACATTTTATTCTGAAGCTCAAAAGACATAGAGATACAGAACACCAACAAACTCGGATCCAAACAAAGCATTAAACGTACAGAGTAAAATCCCCGTTTGTTTTTTTTTCTCCTTTGATGACTCTCTTTAAACACATTGCATCAAACAAACTAATCTCAGACCCATCCACGGGTTCAACGAACTACAAGTACTGGCAAATCCATTATAGAATGATTTTCTACTAAGAATAGAAACCATGTAGTTGAATTTCAATCAAAAGATCCCCTGGCGGCTGGGAAATGTGATTGAAGTGTATAGCTTTTAGGCACCCAGGGTATAGGTGACATAGACCTGGATGTAAGGCAAAATATAACAGCCTGAAAATTGAGAATGCATTGGGTCCAGGGCAGAGCTCAACTGAGGGACCATAAAGGTTTACTGTATACGTAAAGGCCTATGTTCAAGCTTACATATCGGGCACTGCTCCCCTTATCTTTATCTTTTCTTAAGGCCTTTGAGCTGAATATGATTACTATCGATCAGGTCTCAAACTCAGTAGGCTCCCCACCTAGCATTGTTAAAAGAAATACATGTATAACAATCTAACATTTAGATCTAGATTTATATTTATTTGCTTTGACATGAAAATCACTCTCTACATGTATTTATAAATTATAGTCTCATGTCATGTCGTACCCAGTTTCAATTATAAAATGAAGATTTAGATCTGTTCTAGATCTAGCTCTATTTAGGATTTTGCATTGACTAGATTAACATTTTGACCAAACAAAAAAAAAAACCCCTAGCTATTTAATCGTATTAACTACATTTGTATCTGTTTATCCAAATTCACATGAAGAAATAAGAATAATCCTTTGTTGGAAATGACCGTGAGGTCGGGTGTGAAGATGGAGAGAACAAAGTTTATCGAATGTATATACGATAAAGTAAACAATTCAAAGGCAGCAATATCTTGGATGGTTCCAACTATAATATAAATCTCGATATAAAAAATACTAATGGAAAATAATTGATATCGATATACTATATCGCCCAGTTTTATTTTTCACACAGGTTGTCGTAAAAACTCTGTACTTGTCGTAGAATTATATCTTCACTATTTCTTTTTTCCGTAAAAATTCTGCATAAGTTTAACCTTACGCAGTTACGGATAAAAGTTTTCTTTCGGTACAGAGACAGAATTTACAGAAGATCAATCACACGACTGTTCAAAATAGATGGAATTCCACAAATTTAAGGTAAATTCTCTTCTCAGTAAATAAATATTATAGGTTGGCCGTCCCTTCAAATGACTGTTCAATCATTATGAAATCAGTCTAAGATCTAGATCTAAATACCTATCTTCTTATGGTATCTTTATCTTCACAAATTTAGATGTATCTTTCAACACTGATGAGACTGGAACCGCACCTAGATAAATACAGAAGAATCTTGGCCTCGCTTGGCCTATGCTGAGAAGGTGTCGTGACAATTCATTTTAGCATTTCTATTTAAATTCAGGCAATCATTGCCGAAATGTCGGCTTTGGCTGCCGGCATCCACAAATCGTAAGTTGGGAGGAGTACAGGCTTGGCAATAATGCGGCAATTGATTCACACCCAATTTGAGAACATTATTAGCCCTTAGATATATGTTAGAAGAAAAATTTGCCCATTTTGTGATTGCCTGAAATCAGGCGATTGCCTGAAAACATCCAGGTCTAGCTAAATTATGCCATAGTTTTAGTAATACTAGAGGTAGGGGAGAGCAAAGTATTGGCAAGCAAGGAGAAGATAATAAAAAGAGAGGGGAAAGGGAGCAGGGAGACAATGCGTGGGAAGATGAAGTTACAGGATCAAAGAGCCAAAGCGATGGGAACTTGGGCAATGGTGGGAAGGGTGAAGAGTGGCTTTATAAACATGTAGTTAGTTGATTAAAAACAAGGGAGATAATTCTGTGGTGATTTGACTTTGGTTGGCTACTTCCCTTGTGGTGCTTTATGTCATGGCTCCAACGAACTTTTAAAAATGACTGAACTAGTTTGTTGAGTCCGAGGTGTACTGTACAATATAATGCTCATTCCGCATTTGCCCAAGTCATTTTTGGGTGTTTTAAGAAAATTGGGAAAAAAATGTTGCATTTCATATGTTGTTATTTTAGATGTCTATTTTAAAAAAAAATGGCAAAATATTTTTTCTCATTTTTTAGCAATAGGTACCCTGAGCTTTAAAATTTTATATGGGTTAAGATCTCTTGATACCCTAAAAATGGCTTGGGCAATTATGCAATGAACATAATGATAAATAACATACAAAGGCACATCATACACAGAGCACCCTACATGTTTTTCATGTTTGTTCAGGTTATATATTTTTGGTTTTCTCTAAGAGCCCCTTTCTATAATTAAATGCGATACAAAAGATTAAACTGCTGAAAAATTAAAAAAAAACCAACAAAACACACTGAAGACATCACGTGCCAGACGCACTTTGATTGATTCTGACATTCTGACATTGAGATTTGCAAGGACTATCTGTCACAGCTGCAAGTCCACAACTACTTCAGATGAAGTCTCCTTATTTTAATTCAAGCTTACCTAAAATGGGATTGTTTAACCTGTAAAAATAAAAGCTTATAGTCTTCTGCTGTAAAAAGGATTGATCAATTAATGAATACACTCAGGTTTTGAAATAGCTAGAGAGAGAAAGATATCCTGAGAACGATTCAAATAACAGTCTCAGGCCTGCACTGAGCCCTGCCCTTTGACACTTTCTGAAGTATTGCCCACATCCAGTGACTGCTCTACAAATATCTCTGTATGAACTCCCTCATCCACTTCTAGACGATTAAAGCGACCTTTAAGGAGACTGATCAACGGAATGCAGATGAAACAGGAGCCAATTGCTGCCCAATTCATCCACATGGTACCTGAGAATAAATTAGTAGAAAGAATACAGAAAAAATAAAAATTATAGAGTCCTGGACAGAGAAACCTAAGAGACAGTAGAGAATAGTTTTGACTGCTAAGATTCATGATATTGTTGAGCAGAAACCATTTATTGCTGCTCGATTTCTCATAAAACAGGCTTCTCTTGTCAGAGATGACATGACTGCCCTTTATATACTGAAATAATATATTCAGTGGTTTAACCCCTTTGAGACTTACCGAGACATACCAGATAAAAGGAAACTTATTGCATTGCTACATTATGCTAACTGAATATTTTGTTTGCAATAATAAATACGCTTTGCAAGATAGTCATGCTGTTAAAATACTTGAACCTCCACGAATTATACTACTATTTTAAAAGTTTCAGTCTTTACATATCCAAATGCTCTATTAACTATACTAAAACTTGACTCAGATTACTTTTATGTACCGCTGACAGGGTTTTTTAACAATATTGAATCAATAAATCAGTATTTGAGACAAAAAAAAAACCGACTAAAGACTAAATGTGTTCAACTACCTACCAACATTAGGGATTGAGAAAACAGCTAAGAAGAGAAGTCCTCCAACATTGTTCACATAAGTAAGCAGACCATTGGCTGCCCCCTCACTTGTTGGGTACGCAAGTTCGCATGCCAATTCATACATGAGAGGCACAGCTGCATTCACAAACATGGTGCCTCCAATAATGGTGCCCCACATGAGAGCTAGTCAAAAAATTGTAAAAAACAATTAAAAAAAAAGCACTAGAAAAAAAAAATATTACAATATACAGATATTATTTTCCTTTAAAAATATTCAAAACTAAAAACAGAATTTTATCAACCTCAAAACCTAACAATAATAATTATATAAGACCCTTACTACCTGGCAAGCTCTAAGATACTCTTAGCTAAGAGACCCAGAATTAAAATCCTAGTTACGCCAGGCACAACCCAGAGTCATGTAGGAAGGCTTTCAATGTAGATTATATGAATCCACCTAGGTGGAGCTAGATTGAAGCAACTTCACCACTAACTAGTGCTGCTCTAAAAATGTTCTTAGAAACTTAATGTAAGCGTTGTGATTTGCACACAACAACTCTTTTAACAATAAGCAAAAGTTAAGAAAAAAAATCTACACACACTTATTATTGTAATATTTTTTGACTTAAAAAAAATGCTTAGAATAAACATTTCAAAATTGAGGTGTCAAAAATTTAGTTGAATGTGTGTACATGTACATATGTCTTAACTGCATGAAAAATTGATTAACTTGAGCATTTTTTTTTATCTTTTAAGAAATATCAAATGCAGTAGATGCAATTGCGCCATTGAGTCACAGGACTGATGATGCCCAATATTTTAACTTTTAAAATGTTCAAAATATAATGTTCGGAGCAAAAGAGTCCATGTTTTTTCTAGTTAAAAAAAAGTGCATAAACCATGTCATGATAATGTTACTTGCCCAGAAGATCTCCATCTACCCAAGATTAAGGCCTCATTAGGAATGAATGCGAAACATACAAAAATAATGTGGACAAGAATACAAGAATGCAATGGAAAGGCATACTATGTTAATATACTTTTAAGGGTGTTGCTACAAACGGACTGTGGAAGTGAATGATTCTCTTTCATGATCTGATTGCAATTATTTGGTTTAGTGGGAGTGATCAATGTTTTTAAGATAAAATTTGTTCTAGCTGTTATGTTTGACACTGTGGTAGGGATGACCTTTTGAAGATTGAGCACTTTTGTCAAAAACAGTTCTAACAACTAAACATTTGTGTGGTCACCTCAGTAGCTACCATTTTCCAGTCATCTTGGTGTTTGAGGATTTACTCCCATGCTGCCATGTCTAATTTTGGCCACAGACACGCTCTGTGTGAGAATGGCCTAATTAGCTGTGAACAGCACCCTGTGTCGAATTGGTGCTTTTCCGTAAGCATCGGATGTGCAGCCACATACCCAACCCTTGACTTGTGGGAATCCATATTTATGATTTCCATTGTCTCTCCTGTGAGCTGTAGGACTTTTACTTTTACTCTTCTTTTTTCCACTACTGCACTCTTTTGTTCTTTCATCTTTGAATAATTTTGGAACTGACTTTGCTATGGATATTTTGTCACACTCTTTTGATTCATGAATTCTAGACTCTTGGAAGCTACAGTGCTCATAAATGATTAAAAAAAATAGTAGCGGTGTTTATTATATATTACACTGATATACATATATCCTTCATTATATTATGGCATTATTTCTTTTGTGCAGTATATAAAGTCCATATATTGTGACTCAAATTTGGTCTTCTTAATGTTCTGTCGGATTCTATTTATTTATTCTTTTTTCAATAGTGAAGAACACAGTCAAGGGTATACAGTTTAAAAGAAAATGTAAGTCTTGTGATAGTGCAGGAGAGCTTTAAACCAACAGATACATATTATCACATAAAAAATTATGAGGGGAGTTTAAACTTTAATAATGACTTAATTTCCCTTGTGGTATGTAATTTACTTCAGAGCACTCTTTCACACTCTAACTCAAAATTATTATAATTATGATTAATTTTGATTGACTTGGAACAAAATAATGCACAGCCACTTACCTGCAGAATATGGAATGATTTTGATGAGCATAAGTGTAAAAACAACGAAACAAGCTGTGCCTCCAACATAGAGGACCAAAATAAACAGTTTCATTCTTCTCGCGAACTGGTTGGCAAATCTGTGGAGGAGTACAAACAAATGGTAGATTTGGTAAATGAATTGAATTCATTGAAACGCCTAACTTCTAAAAATAGTAGCAACAAGCTCTAGGATATTCATATTTTGCATACTACTTTATATTTACACAGATCGGATCGAACAGATTATATATAAAAAATCTGCCCACCACTGAAGAGATTACAAAGTTATGAGGATATGATCCATGTAGGGGATGGTAATGATAAATAATAGATTCATTAGATCGTTTTGTTTAGAAAGCCTAAATGTAGTGCTGATCCTACTGTATCACAATGATAAATTTTGAGGATTTCACTACATGTAAATTGCCTTTAATCTGAAAAATCATTCATGAAGTTGATATAGAATCATCATAAACAATGTCTCAAAGTTCAGTTGGGTTATAAAAATATTTAATTCTACAATGCAAAAGAATGCATGAGAAATCTCCATGACATGCGTCAATTTCACAAATCCATTTCTTTGTCTTTTCCATATCTCCTATTATTAATACATTGTATTCCACACAGGTCTCTAGAACCTTTAGTCATCCTTAGAGGTAAGGATCTAATATAGTTTAAATGAATTCATTGATAAATCTAACGTAAATCTAAATTCTATCAAGGTGATATTGATACTAATAATGTAGATTAGATATTTACGACAATCTTTTTTTTTTAAATTTTTGTTCCCTTTTGAGTTGACACTGGTGGAGACTAACTCAGGATTAAACTTAAAACTTCCTTATTTCTTTCCTCCACTGTATGACAAGAATGTCCAATGACCAGCTTTTTGTTCTGTTGCTCTGCTCTCTGATTGACAACAGTTTTGAAGGTTCCAAAAACTTCGAAATAATCTGGCACTGACACAACTGGCTGCACCATTTTCCGCTCCAAGGAAGGAGTCGAAAACAAGTCAAAGTGATGCATTCTCTAAGCAGAAAATTTCAGAGGTCTTCTTAGTCTCAATAGCTAGGTAGACCCCGTTTGGCGTCCCGTTAGACACTTCGTTAAATCAAATGCAACTCAAATTGCTCTGTAGGGCCTCACTTTTGCAAATTAGATTAAGTGTGAAAAGTATAAGATCTACAGGTGAAAGGGTTGAAGAGAATAAGCATGAACTCATTGTTTGAGCTAACAGGGAGGTAGAATCAGACAAAAGGTACGAGAGTATCCCTCTCTTTATGCTTCAGACCAGCTAAGTGACAATTTTCAATTTTTGCACAATGTTAACGTAAAGATGACATGCAATAATAGTTCGGAAGGCTAAATTTACAGGGTTATCTGTAATCTGTGTTTGAAAAATGTTTTTATGTGTGTGTTGTGCAGGTATTCAGTCAGTCTAATCAACGAAGAGTTTTGAACAATTATTATCTGAAAAGAGATATAAAAATGTGGCATAAATAAAAGTTAGACCCCTTTTTTTCTGTTTTACTCTTTGTCATATTTGAACTTTTTGTTAACGCGACATTATTGTCCTGAGTTCGTTCATGTTGGATCATGAGAAAGGCACTGAACTGAAATGTAGGTACACATGTAAGAAAGAAATTTATATAAATAGTTATAATGGATTGAACATCTTTGTTGCAGAACACATAAACAAAAATATCCTTTCTATAGAACATGCTAATTTCAAGCTAATATTTAAATATCATGAGCAATCTAGGAGTTAAAGTTAAATCTTATCAGCTTCCTAAAAATACCTGTCATATCTAAAAGAATATGTCAGATTAAATTAAAAAAAGAATAGTTTTCACAACATATTGAGGTGCTACGTAAAGTAATATCTAAATTGTCTTTATTTTGACACATGATCTCAAACAGGTGCTGATTTTGAGACAAAGCACGATACTGTATGAGAAAACCCTGATTTATAGGAATAAATCAGTACTGTATATGTCTTGAGTTTCAATAACATGTCATCTAAATTATATTTCATGCTCTATGTTAAAATTAAAAATTTATCCTTAGCAAAAAAGTTACACATTTCTTAACTTCACTCACCAAGAGAACTCTTAATGCATATATAAAATATCTGTCGAGAACAAAAACCAGATTACACTGCAGCTAGCTCAAGCCAAAGAACTTGTTGGTCCAAGAGCTTTCTATGTTATAGGAATCTTTACATCGGAAGTAAGAAAACGTAAGGGTCATAGAAACATAATTTAAACCTAATTAAAAGTTCAGTGGCAACTCCTGGTGCCTGATGGAATATGCTGCATCAGCTTTATAGCTATCTTTCTCTCTATAAATCCCTATTCAGATATAAACTCTTTCTCAATAGAAAGCCTTATAAAATCATTATTAATAAATCTCACTCACTTGCCAATTAAAAGAGAAGCACAGCAGCCTGCTATAGTTGAGTAAAATCCTATCCATCCTGCAGTGTTCTGAAGAGAGATAAACATAAAGTAGTTTCTTTCTTGATCTGAATTTTTACTTAAAGCAAATTTTCAAATATCATACGCATTTATTTGAAGCTGGTGTCAAATTAGTTTACTTGCAGAGTAATATAAACCTTTGTCCCAGAATATTTGTTTGCTGCCATGTAAATGATTGGGACTGAATGTCCGAAATCCAGGCTCTTAATGACCTGTTAACCATTGTGTAAAAAAAAAAGACTAAGACGGTATGAGAAAGTACCAAGGCCTTCAGTACTTGCAGAAATGGTTCTACAAGGCAAAGCTCAAGGAGGGAGGAGTGTGCAGAAAGAAGATGGAAAAACAATGAAATTGGTATCTTCATTTTGAATGTAGCCCTTCTTATGCTGAAAATAGAAAAAGATAGACAAAAGTCTTTGCCTAATCACCTTGATGCAGATTGGTAGAGGTGATGGGCAGAGTTATCATTTATTATCCTGTAACATTCCAGAGATAGCAGTGTCATTAAGTGCAGCAAAATTCCTATGAAGTAGCATACTGTAAAACTAGAGTCCAAGGATAAGGGATAGAGATAAATTGGGGCTAAAGTTGACCAAAAATCACAGCAACCAAAACTGAACATTTGCAGACTTCACAGTAACTATTGCTCCCAAGGCCTCTTTACTTACTGTAAGAATCTCCTACCAAAAATGTTCTCTATCACTAATGCATAACGCAATTCTTTGCAAAATTGCTGTGGTATTCAGAGTTTTTCACAAAAAAAAAGACATAAAAAGAAAGTTTTTATTGTTATGCAGAATCCCTCATTAGTCAAAGTTTGTCTGCATATTTTAAGTTCTTTATCATTCAGTCACTGTCAAAGTGTCCTCGTTTCATTTTCATAAGTATGATCACAGAGCCAAAACAGAAAATACCTCAATAAATTTGCTGATGTTGGAACATTACAGGATCTTTTAACAATATCAGAGAAAGATACAGGTTTGATTTAAACATGCTAATAAAACAAAAGTAACTTTGAAAAGACGATAAATATGCTGTTGCTATTCGAAAATAACATAATAAAGACTCTTGACTGCTGCAAATACTAAGGGCCTGCAATAGATTCAAAATTTAAAAATGGAATTTTTTCATTTATCTTTTGGGCAAGATGATAAATCAAGGATTATATTGTTAGGGAAATTTTAATATTTTGGCCTCCACTAAGAGTATTATTTGTTGAGGAGACTCTACTCTTGCATAGACAAGATCAATTTTGATAGCTTGGTCAAAAGAAGAAATAAAATAATTGAACCTGGTTTACACCCTTCACTGAGCTGTGCGGGGAATATATAGGTAATGTCAAAAAAGCCCATCCACAATTAATGACACCAGTCCCCCATTGTATAAGGAATTTCTATATGTGTAGTGAGGCTACAAAATGAGACATTTTGCAGCTGACAACTACTTGGGAAAATCCCTTTTTTCCACAAGAGCGCTTGAAATACTCATTATTTTAAGTGCTTTTACTTTGAAAAAAAAATGAGTTAGAAATTAGCGCAGTAAAAAAAGCAGAAATTTCTAGCTTTACATAGGAAAACAGTATTTACCCAAAATTTCTCTACCGCAAAACTAATTTTGTGGCATCGCTACACATATCCTATCTGGAAACATCAAATTATCGAAAGAAAAGCAAGGATACACCCATATAAAGAAATTTTTTAGCCCCTTTTGCCACGCATTAGCTGGGAATGAAGTTTGATTGTTAGAGAAACAAATGCCTTGATTGAAGATCCTTCTTTTGTAATTTGGTTTCTGTAGATAATCTTGATAGAATGACTTTATTATCAAATTTAAAACCATTTGCTTGTGATTACGTCCAAGTCAAAATGGAGCGATATTGATTTATCTTAGCATATAGTTTGCAACAAACCTAAGCTAGGTACATTTAATTTCTTTTAAACTAATTATAGCGTAATAAATATTAATGTCTTTTTGAAGATTTTACAACTGTATCAGCTGCGTGAATACCGTAACAAAACTATTAGATTTAATGGAGACATCAAAATCTTGCGAATCACCAAGTTCCTTCTATGGGTTCTATGGGCCATATTCTGCTGACTGTAAATTAAAGTTGGATGCAATAAATGCCAACAACTCTCTCTCTCTCTCCCTCCCTCTCCTCTCTCTCTCCTTCCTTCTCTCCCCCTCTCCCTCTCTCTCTCTCTTTCTCTATCTGAGCCATGAGAGTGTATTGAAATAATTTAATGCACATTAGGCTCATAGCACTGCTCCTATCCAACTTACCTCTGTGACTTGCACAGTTTTGAGATTGACATATAAGACACTGCTCCAACAGTTGGCTACACCTGTTGATATCCCATAAACCATAGCCACTATGAGGAAGTAGCCTTTCCTGGGATGGTAAACAAAAAAATGCAGGATGTAAACAATCTCATACAAACTTTTACTTCACAGCATCAATCCAATTTACATTGTTAAATTTTTCAGGTAGTATAAACATAGCTTTCAAAAAAAAAAAATTTTTATTGAATAATTGATTATCTCCTGCTCCAAACCTCACCCCAAATTATTCGTTAATTGAAAAGAAATTGCCTGGGCTACTAAAAAGATTTGTTCCATGATATAAAATAATTGGATTAAGAATGGCTAATTTCTTTCCTATCTCAGCATATTAGAACCTTTGAATTAGTTTCCCAAGTACTGAGTATGTAAATAAGGATTAAAAACACGCCCTGAAAAAGCAAAAATTTATTTGAAACTTTTTGGCAATGAACATTATAGTCACATACATATGTCAGGGATCTACTTACTAAAGGAGAATATTTTTCCTACTGATACAAGATCCAATACTGGTAACAAAACTACAATGTTTTTTTTTTTAAACTTTCTACTTCAGAGAAGAGCCAGCATAGGTTGCGATTCCAAAATTAAATAAAACTCAAACTGTACCTTATATCCTTACTAAAAAGGCATGATTAAAAATAGTTATTCAAGTGCCTGATTCTCAAAACTTTTTTTTATGATAATCTGACTCATTTAAAACTGTTATCAAGATATAATGAAAAATAAAAGCATCTTAGGATTATCAACACCTCGATTATCGTGTCTACGCCACGCCAAACATTTTTTTCAAGTTTGTTATAAAAATTATTCACAGAAATTTGAGAAAAATTCACCTCCGTAAAGACCAAAGCCCAGACCAATACTCATCTCTTTTTGTCACAGCAGACACACATGGTGGGCTAGGAGGTCTAGCAGGATAGTATGCTAGGATAACCAGAAACAGAGCCAAACAGAACAATCCCTCTGAAACATGGAATGAAAAGTGAATGAGATTCAAGGCACAGCAATTTGTTTAAGTTATTTTCTTATTGATAATGTTAAGTACGTATGTAATTATATCTCACTGAAATTTGTACTGTCAAAATGAAGATGTAAATTTATAAGACAGGAACAAAATGATCTTACACTATTTTTAAA
Organism: Elysia crispata; assembly: GCA_033675545.1. NCBI lineage: Eukaryota > Metazoa > Mollusca > Gastropoda > Plakobranchidae > Elysia > Elysia crispata. The sequence goes on from JAWDGP010007972.1 coordinate 172,979, forward strand.
CTGTTGGTCTAAAATCTATTATAAATGACAAATTTAAACAGTACAATTATAAACCTACTAATTAAAAGGTTTTATGATCTGGATGTAAAAGAAAAAAATAAAACCAATATTATATTCACCCCCTCAAAAAATAGGCTTTTAACAAGAAATGTTCTCAAGCATTACGCAGCACCTATAATCATACTCCAGTGATTGATGAAGATAACAAAGGCTAATGAAGACAATTCACAGCTTATTCCTGGACTTTAACAATTAATGGAATGCATTATTCTCACAACGTTGTGAAATATTATATTAACACAATGATGTCTTGTATGATTGATAACAAAAAATAAATATGAAATGAAATTATCACAAAGTTCTAGACATGAAAGGTGAGAGCAATAATAATAAATGGGGCAAATCAAAAATGTTTTGATTTTACTCAACTCATCAGGGATGCCCATGGCCTCTTGTTTTCTCACTCATCTGGTTATTAAACCCAGTTCCCTGTTTGTTATTCGTTAAGCCAGATAAAAAAAAAATATGCCTCCTAGTGTACAGAGTGTTGTGTCTCTGTAGTAGAACATTTTTTTAGGAAATGCTTGTTCTGTAAATGGACATCTACTCGTCTATATCAGATTGAATGTCTGTGTCACTGAGACTCCATTTGCGAAAAAAAAAAAAAAACTTTTTTAACACAAATTAATTTCTCAGTCAGATGTGAAAGCTAATACGAGATCTTTCACAATAACTTCTTTGCTTTTGAATAAGTTGAAATGGGAAATATTTTATTGTAAACCTTTTCGCTTTAAATTCACATTTGAAGTCTTTAAAGACACCATCTGTGACTTATACTTAGACACCACCTATGACTTATAAGTGAATATAATTATGTGTCGAAATATAAATGGGCCTTCCAGCCATGCAACTAAAGCACCTAGAGGTAGATCATTATTCTTGCTTCATCATATATAGGAACAACATAAAGACATATGTACAATTTGCTCAGTGATTACGAATTTGAATGTTTAGTTCATTAACTTTAAAACAGATTTATATTGGGCTTTAAAAGATTTCTCAACATATTATTCTCAATACATAGTTCAGTTGGTATACATGTGATCTAGAGGCAAATAAATAAAGTTCCAAGAAGTAAACACTTTGTCTTGAGTAAATTACTTCAATACTTTGTCTTGAGTAAATTAGTATGTTTGAGCATAGCGTAAACACCTTCTCTCTTATGCAAGAGAATAAATCTCAGAGTGTTTGATTCAAATGTTTTTTACTGTAAAACAAGTCGTATTGTAATTCATATGAGATCAAGTTAACAAAGTAATGTATACATGTGTCAACTTTCGCTGTAAACTACACTTATGTTGTTTAATGTATGTTTAAGATGGAGAAATCCTGGGAAAGTAAGTTGGTCTAGACCTATTTAAAACTATGCTCCTGCATTTACATTATTCACTTCAGATTATAATTATTTACATCAATCTTTCATAAACCTTGCCAAGCAATTTATTCAATATGTGACAGTGTGGTAAAGAACTGAGTTGATGTGGGTGCAAATGTGACAATTTTTGTGACCCTTGCTGAGACCTACATTCATGCATTTAATGTATAGCAAGATTAGGTGTGCTTCATCCAATATGGTTGAGCATGTTTGTGACAATTTTGTGCACCTTCACGAGAGCTGCATTCATGCAGTTAAAATTTAAATAGATTAAGTGTGCTTCATTCACTATGGTGACAATCTTGTGAACACGTGTATAGGAATTAGGACTGATGGTAAAGCTTATAAATATGAAATGGGTGCCATTGTACAGTGGTTAAATCATTCAGATTCACTTGTGTTCTGTGAAATTTAGTGGATCCCTGATTACTCTGATCACGGCGTCGCATTAGCGCTACTTTAGTTGAGGAGGCCCACACGGTGTCAATGATCTGACCCCGTGACCTAGTTGTCAACTCCGGTAGACTCGGGCGGCTCTGTGCCTTCGCGGCACTTTATTTTTTTTTTCGATATTTTACTGTAATTTCTAACGACAATAATGATAATCATGTTTTATTTTAAAGTTTGCTTTGAAAAATAAAAAAAAACAGGCTATAGACACAAGCAAGAACGAAAACTCTAGCTCAAATACTTTTTTTGTTACTTGGCCATAAAAAGTACATTTATTGTAGTATATTAGAAAACAATAGAGTGATTTTTAGAAGGTCGTAACAACTAAACGCAACATGGATTTTTTAAAAAATTTTAACTATAGAAATTATCAGTTTTAAATAAACTACTCACGAAATTTTTTTATGTTAGATGGAATACTTTTTGCAGGAGACGGATTTTTTGTACATGTCTCTGTCTTGAGCGAGCTTTATATTACTCAGCTATGTCTGTCTTAAATGCCCTGTCTGGAACAGACATCGGCGATCATGATTCTCCACCTGTCCCTATCTTCCGTCATCCGCAGTAAGTCTATGTTGCCATTGTTGTTTCCTGTCACAAAAGAGCTCAAGCTATCAAGAAATGTAATCCTTTGTCTACCTCTGCTTCTTGTACCTTCTATCTTGCCTGTAAGAGATAAAAATTCCAGTCCCTTATGGCGACATATGTGGCCTAAAAATTTCAGTTGCCTTTTCCTTATTGTTTTTATGAGGGATCTCTCTTGGTTCGTTTCTTCTAATATCGATTCGTTTGTCCTCTTTTCTTTCCATGATATTCTTAACATTCTCCTGTAGAACCACATTTCCGCTGCCTCTAAATTTTTCTTGGTTTCTGCAGTTATTGTCCAAGTTTCGCATCCATATAAAAGTATAGACCACACATATGTTTTCAAAACCTTCAATTTGGTTGAAAATGATATATTTCTATTTTTAAGAATGGTGCTCATTTTTTGGAAAGAAGCTTTTGCAATGGCTATTCTCTTCTTAATTTCAATCTTGCATTTACCGTCAGATGTCAATGTATATCCTAGGTATTTGAATTTCTGTACTTGCCTGATTTGTTCTCCCTTGCTAAAAAGCTTGCATTCTGGATTGTTTTTCTTCTTAGATACTACCATACATTCAGTATTTTTTACATTTAGAGACAATCCCAGCTTTTCACTCTCTTCTACAACAATATTTAGAAGCCTTTGTAAATCCTCTTCCGATCCTGCTAATAAAGAAGTATCATCTGCAAACCTTAGGTTGTACAGATTTTCAACATACGCTTTGATTCCTTCACTTCCATCCAAGTTTCTTAAAATTACTTCACTGTACAAGTTGAACAGGTCTGGTGACATCACACAACCTTGTCTTACCCCCCTTTTAATATTTGTGTACTCACTGAGTTCTCCACCTACCCTTACCGCAGCAGTTTGATCCCAATAGAGATTTCTAAGCACCCTCAAGTCTTTTCCGTCAATATCTAGCTGATTCAGCATCTCAAACAACTTTTCATGCTTTACCTTGTCAAAAGCCTTAGAATAGTCAATAAAGCATATGTAGAGATCCTTTTGAACTTCAATACATCTTTCCATTAACATTGATAATGTGAATATTGCATTCCTAGTTCCTTTGTCAGGGACAAAACCAAATTGTGTTTTAGCTTTCTCTGGTCTTAAGCTCTTGCGCATTCTAAGCATTAGTACTCTCAGTAGAACTTTGGTAATGTGGCTCATCAGACTAATTGTTCTATGTACCTCACACTCAGTGGCACCTGGGATTTTTGGCAAAGCTATAAATACAGATTTTGCTAAGTCTTCTGGGATTGCTCCACTATCATAAATTGCATTGAGAAGTTTAGTTGTCATCCCTATACCCATTTCTTCTAGAGCTAGAATTATTTCTATTGGTATCCCATCGGGACCTGTAGCTTTCCCACGTTTCATTTTTCTTATGGCTGCCTCTACTTCTGCTTTTAAAATTGGTGGGCCATCTGTGTTTTTCTTTATTGCAGGCCTCTCTCCTCTATTGTCTTTGAAAAGCTCCCCTGTGTATTCTGACCATCTGTTCAAAACATCTTCTTTATCCATTAGCACTTTTCCGTCTTTAGATTTAATGCAGTTTGTACTGGTGCAGCTCTGCTTTCCACTTACTTCCTTTATCTTTGAATGCATATATTTACTGTCTAAATGTTGATTTTGCTCTATTTCTTGACATTGTTCATTTATCCATTTTTCTTTTGCCTCATTGCATTTCTTTTTCACCGCCTTGTTCAGCATTTTGTGTTTTACCTGATCTGATTTAGATTTCCTTCTTTCTTCCATTAGTTCAAGAATTTCTTTGTTCATCCATTTCTTGTGTTCTTTTTTAGCTTTCTTCGGTATTCTTGTTTCCATTACCTCATTGATTGAGTCTTTGATATTAGCCCAAATTGTTTCAGCTTCAGTGATACTATCAAGAAGAGCAAACTTGTTTTTAATATCAATAGAAAATTGTTCGTTTATCTCCTGGTCTGATTTGAGTAGTTCGACTTGAAACTTTGAGTGGGCTTCAGGTTTCCTTATTTTCTTAAGTTTGACTTGAAGCTTGCACATAACTGGTACATGATCACTGTCACAATCTGCACCTGGCTTGATTTTGATGTTTTTATGGCGTTTCTAAATCTGTCTTGAACAAGTATGAAGTCTATCTTATTCCTAGTTCTGTCTCCAGGGCTCATCCATGTCCATTGTCTTCTTGGATGGTTTTGATACCAAGTGTTTGAAATCATGAAGCCATTTTCTTTACACCATTCAATTAGTCTCTCTCCTCGCTCATTTTCTTCACCAATGCCCCAGGGTCCAATGATATTTTCTACTCTCTCCGATCCTACCTTTGCATTAAAGTCCCCCATGACTATTTTTATGTCCTGAGATTTCAAACATTTCATGGCTTTATCTAGATCTTCATAGAATTGTTCAACTTCTTCCTCTTCTGCTGTTGATGTAGGTGCATACACCTGAACTATACTCAGCTATATATAGAAATAAAGAAAGCAGTCAAGGTACGTTAGAGGCTGAGACAGACGAAGCTAGATCTAAGGATCTAAAGATGCAAATGACTGCAAATAAAGAAATAATTATTATAGAAATGTCAACCACAAATCTAGAGTTAGCTCGAGACCGACAAATAAAAAGAAAGACGTGAAAATATTATAACAGATGGAATGAACAGGGATCGAAACTGCACCTCGATGCGGCACCCATTGCCTTGCCGAGACAAGGGCAGGCACTTAACCACTGAGCTATCCGCATCTACAAAAAATAGATGCTCCAGGGACATTGACTTTCATGCTGGCTTGAACAGACTTAGAAGTTGAATCGCTAAGAACGATCAAGTCCATTTAGAACATAAACAAACTAGCCTCTAACGGATCTTAGAAAGATGCACATTTGACTGAAAGATATAAATGAATATAGAAATAAAGAAACGTTAGAGGCTGAGGCAGACGAAGCTAGATCTAAGGATTTTAAGATGCAAGTGACTGCAAATAAAGAAATAATTAGTATAGGAAAATCAATCACAAACCTAGATCTAGCTCGAGATTCTTCTGTAAGTTGTCACGTAATTGTCTATTGCTGTTTGAATATCTGGTAAAGAGCTGTCATCTACAGGTGTTGTGTGGGTTATAAACTTGTGAACTGTCCTGAATGCGCTATTGAGATCGTCAAATGTTATCTGTATTTTATGTGCTTTGTCTGTGAGGAATGGATTGTTTGTAAGGGTTTGTGTTTGTTTAATGTTTGTTTCTGTAAGATCCGGGTAAACGTTCTTTTTTCTGTTTAGGTGTTATAGCACGGAGTCTGCCTCAAATTCTGCACAAATCGTTTACACGACGCGTGTGGGATCAAATTATAATCAATAGAATGTGCCATGTTTGATTGACTCAACTCAGGATATTTATCTAGAACTGAATGGGAAAAAACAGAATGATGAAAACGAGCATAGACGCACGTTGACCCCATCTAACACAACAAAACATATCATTTTAATCTAGGGTTTCCATTGTTTCAGATAAGTATTGAAAAGTGATAATCTGTGATAATCTAGCGTGTACTTTTTAATTAATTAGCAATTACATCTAATAGGAGTGAATTGCAGGTAAACTTTTAGATAAAAACATGGACTATGAAAACGCAGTAACCACACTCACAAATATGATGATAGAAATATCAAAGTAATACCGGGTTTCAAATTAGATTTAGAAGAAACTGCTGAAGGTTGCACGATGTCTGTACTATGAGTAGTTCTGAAGATATTGTAAGTTAAAAAAGAGGAATTTTCTATTTTATTACATAAAATTCAGCAGATCTGAGCACTGGCTTGTGCAGACAGCGATTATCTGCGGTCATGGGCGGGCCTGACCCTGACAGTGATAGATGACGTTACCTGAGCCCGGCGCGCCATAACAAGGCTTGCGTCGCCTAAGGCACAAACTGGCTTTCGGGCCTATCTCCCCATTGTTCAGAACTAAAATGCAGCTTTTAGGTCGAAATTCTACGCTGTGTGATAGACTTATGACGTACCTGCAATTTTCATTATATTAATTTCGGATGCAAGTATGTTTCCAATTGATGCTGCATGTGTATCTGAGCATATGGCACACCTAAGCATTGAGCCATTGCATACATTTTATCTCCTCTTAATGCAGTCTACAGTATGTTCCTGATGATCAGAAAAAAACTTGCACCCATCTGTTTTATGTCCAACTACAAATGATCATCATTTTCCTCTATGGGACTAGAAAATCTCTAAAACAGTTCTAAAAAATACCCAGTTTTAATAAGTTTTGATCAATGTATAACATCTAAACCCAAATGATTTGAATATCTGTCCCCAAATTCACTTTCAATATTCAGGTCATAAAAAAAGTCTACAGCTGTAGACTAGAGTGGAGAAACCAGACTTGCTACATCATGAAGCGTTTTTTTTCAAATTAGCAATGTTTGAGTGTTTGTCAAGGAACACAATCATCTCTAAGTCCTGAAGCCCAACACTTACTCAAAGCCTATGCATATTTGAAAGAAAATCAAATTAAACTTTTTTTTTACAACAAGAGCCAAAACTGTGGTTTGTTGAAGGCTTTAATAAAAGTGCTGATTGGAGCTTAATGTATAAGAAAAGAAGATTTATTTATTAAAAATATCCACCACTCACAAAAAAAAAATGGTGTTTCACCTATTAACATAAAGCGAGAATTTTCCACAGTTTACTAACACCATTAATTTTCATGAAAATCAACCTATTCATTTAATTTTTATGTGGCATGCCTTTGAATCAAATGTTCTATTTAGCAAAATTTACAGAGGAAAAGGACAACTGTACTTTAAAATTTTCAGCTTAAATTAATTTATATATTTTTTCCCATTTTATTTATACAATGCATAAAAATCAAGTCTTACCATAGTACATGTACCACATAATCTCATCTCTTTCTTTGTGAATCCTGGCACCTTAGAGTTGAAAAGAAAAGAGGGATTTTTTTTTTCTTGTTTGGCATACATTCCAGCATGTTTGGGACAATTTCTTGATAAGAAGTATTAATAATAATAATAATAATAATAATAATAATAATAATAATAATAATAGTAACAATGGAAAGGAAGAAGAAGGAGATTACTCCTGCGGTTAAAACACTATTTTTTCCTAAACATTTTCAACATTATACTTCATTAGTTTACTTCAGTTTGACAAAGTCGTTTTGCGCCAAGGTAATTGTAGGTTTCTTCAACAAATCAAAAAAGAAGCCAGCACAGAACCATTAATAACTTAAACAAAGAATTAAGACCCATCACTGTTGTATGGTCAAACATATTTCTTCAGTTGCTGGCCTTAAAAAAGCCTATTTGTGTAGCAACACCACGAAATAAGACATTTTGTGGCACAGAAATTTTTGGATACATGCAATTTTCCTAAAGAGAGCTTAAAATTTGTTCTTTTGACGATATTGTTTCAGAAGTAAAAGCACTTTAAATAGCGAGGATTTAAAGCCCTCTTAAATATGGCATTTTCCCAAGTAGTGGTCAGACATTTTGTGGTGTCGCTACACATTTTTCTTAATATTTATAATAGCATGACAACAAATTGTTTCTTGTAATGAAGTAATGCATATGCTGTATTTTGAAGAATGTGAGTTATTTTTGGACATCATTAAAATTCAAGTACCAGACTACGAAGCTAATGGAAATGTATAATTGTGTGCATAAACAAAAGTTACAGTAAAATTAACCTTTGAGGCACCTGAGCTTATTCTTTTTTCTTTATTTTTTTATACATGCGTTTAAATTGAAAAGCAAAACCCATAAATATAAGCTCCCTCTCCCATTTTCCTTCTTTTTCTTCCTCCCTTTTATGATTCTATAAATATTTTGATTCTATTAGCAAAATACTACCAACCTGTAACATTTGTTGTCTCTATTGTAGAGAGTGCACGTTTTCTAAAATTAAACAAAAAAGGGCATTAAGTTAGCTTTGTTTATTTAGCATAGCAAAATGGACATGAAAGGGACATTTAGAGAGAGCCAAACATAGATTTGTACCAAGCAAAGCAATCAAATGCTTTAAAGAAAGAAATTAAAAAAAAAAGATAAAACCATGTATTTTACAAAATATACATAAAATGGTCCAGATGAAGCAAAGCATAAACAAAACAAACAATGAAGCCAAACAGTATGAAAAGATGTAGCTTCCAGATAGTTATCATAAGTATAGAATAATTGGGTGTAACAATCAGACTTAATGTAAGTTAAGCACAAAGAGAAAAATTGTTCTGATTATAACTGATATGGTAGTTGTCTATATCTGGAACTGTTTCATTTTCAACTTTCATCCTAGCACTAAAATTTGTCCCTGATGCAGATGATAGGTAACTATATGTGAAGTAAAATACATGCATTGTTTTTTTGTTATTTTCTCCTATTTAAGTTTTCTACTTTTGTCAAGATTAGCACATAGCATTATCTAAATATGTGGCGCCAAGAATTGACTATATGATGAAGTACACTTGCTGTAAATTTGACCTTACTGCATTTGGGTTGATATTTTCTGTACTAAAACGTCTACCACCTGCTTTTTCTAGTTAGGAAATAGATACAGAGAAACTTTTAGGAAAACAATAGAAAGTATTATTTTGAAGCAAAAGAACTGTTACTGATATGAAAGGAAAACTCTTTTTGATAGTTGCAGTCGACTGTAGACTGCCTTCACTGTTCAAAAATATGAACCTGAATGATTTAATCCCTTGTTCAATACAAGAACGAAATTAAAATAGTTCTGTTAGTAGTTAATTTTGAATCTATATTAAATTTTTTAAAAACAAATTCCAGTTGAAAGTAATAAGAATCAACAAGTAGCAGGAATTAACAAAATAAAACAACCACCACCAAGCTAAACTGATTTTCAAAACCAGGTGTTTTGGATTTTGAGCAGCATCAAGGCAATGAACTTGTTGGCAGCCTTACTTATCAGATTATTTAAAGTAACTTGGAATGCTCGATTTTAGTCTGAATTATTTCGCTTGATATGAAAGAATCCACTGATTAACATAATTTATGCATACAAACATATTATGTATTTTAGTTTGCACTATAAGAACCCATTAAAGTCAGATTTACCTAATATAAAATAAAAGTTCTTATCAATGCCCTGAGCAAGCATTAGGTAATTGGAGCTTGAACATAGAAAGCTTCAAAATCCCTTAGACTATCCAGAGTACACACACACACACACACACACATATATATATATATATATATATATATATATATATATATATATATATATATAGCAAGTACAACAGCACTGTTATCCGTTTATGCACTGTACTATGAGAAGATAATACTATTAAATATTGATCCTGATCAGAAAATACCAATCAGGTCAGTTATAAAATCTGTGCATATGAAAAATTTTCTTTTAGCAAATATCTAGTAATTGCAGATTTATATCACAGTCAGATTTAATGTACTGTTCAATATTAAAGTTGTCAGAATGTTATATGGATTACAAATAATAAACTGTGCTTAATAATTGCTAATGGAACAAACACATGCCAATTTTTTCAGTAAACTTTAGCCATTGTTTTTTTTTTTTAAATTAAGTATAATTATTCAAGAAATTTTAATGGAAGTTTATAGATTTTGTTCATTCACAAATAAAAAACCAGCAAACAAACAAACAAAAATAAATAAAGTAGACTTTCAAAACGAAAAGATCTTAAAGTTTTATTTTTTAGGAGTGTTTCTCATTTTACAAAGAAATAAGATGGAAAAAAAAGGTCATTGGGATGCTGATCAAACCAAACAATGTGATACAGCTGTCTTTTTAAAAATATAAACATTGGTTGAGCAGCAAGACTCACCTAGAGTAAAGAAAGAAGTCTGTCATACTAGATTGATTAGCTGTCTTGTGTTTGGGAGGTGCCTCTGATACTAAAGCAGGACCTGGAGACAAACATGATCCTGTGAGTTGATTGATTCATATATGTTGATCACTTTTTTACACATTGAAAAAGATTTATGTAAGCAAGGCAGAGTTTTTAGTCATTTATTTACATATATTAGTCAGAGAGAGAGAGAGAGAGAGAGAGAGAGAGAGAGAGAGAGAGAGAGAGAGAGAGAGAGAGAGAGAGAGAGAGAGAGAGAGAGAGAGAGAGAGAGAGAGAGAGAGAGAGAGAGAGAGAGAGAGATAGAGAGAGAGAGAGAGAGAGAGAGAGAGAGAGAGAGAGAGAGAGAGAGAGAGAGAGAGAAAGAGAGAGAGAGAGAGAGAGAGAGAGAGAGAGAGAGAGAGAGAGAGAGAGAGAGAGAGAGAGAGAGAGAGAGAGAGAGAGAGAGAGAGAGAGAGAGAGAGAGAGAGAGAGAGAGAGAGAGAGAGAGAGAGAGAGAGAGAGAGAGAGAGAGAGCTCTATAGCCCATTCTCAACAAGGTGATCTCAGGAGAAACAGAGAGATAGAGGAGAGTGATCGACGGAGAAGGAAAATAATTAGAAACTCCTACATTTTTAATTTCAATTAAACAGGCTAAATGCAGATTTGAGAGCTTCTACACACATGCCATGAACTTGTAATTTATCAATAAAAAATATGCTCTAAAATTTGAAGCAGAGTTCTTTCTTTAAAGTTACATCATATTTGCATGAAAGCAAAACAGGCATATTCTGATACATTTTAAGATAAACATTAATGACGAAGGGGGTTTATGAAGCTTTGTGACTGATTCCTTGTTCTCAGTTCGGTGATTATTTATTTCTGTTGGATGCATTCCAGAGAAAACACCACAGGAGGATATTTCACAGTCAACACCATTGATTAAAGCTACACAAAATAAACATTAATGTAAAGACTTTTAGTACTATCTACAAATATGAATCCAACACAGAATCTGGCTGTAAAAGAGAGGTAAAAACCACTAATCACAATGACGAACTACTCTATCTTTAGATTGCCTGTTGCTCTGCCCAGCAAAAACCCATTAACGGCGCTCAAGAGGTCAAACTTCAGTCATGACGGGTGCAGCTGGCCCAAAAATTTACCTATGCTGGCAGCTGATTTTGAAATAGTTTCTTGCGGATTTACCCATAATTAAAAGCCTCAAAATATTCATTTCAGAAAATGAAGTTATAAAAAAAAGCTATAATTGAAAAGTAGAGATTTTGAAGTCTACAATTATACCATTCATGTTCAAATAAGTCTCCTCACTTAAAAGCATAAGTCTTACGTTAAAAGGCTATTTGTATAAAATTTTCTGAAAATTTTGAGCTGTTTTTAAATGAGTATGACTTTTCTCTTGCACTGTAACAGCGGTAGAAACTTGGGTATTTGAAGAAACGGATGCCATAAAAATTACTCATGCATAAACAGGGGCTGTTTAGCTACGAGACTTACAATCCATCTGGTTATCTAGAGAGCTGACAGCAACGTGGACACAGAGGGGTAACTGGACTAGAGTGTTCTGTGTTTCTTGATCACTTGAAGCGTTATAACTTTTTTTGTGTTTGCTTCAGAAGTATATTTTTTGTTTCAATTCTTACTCAAAGGTTTCATTTGGTTTAAAAAAAAAAGGATTAAAGTTGGCAATTTATACCACCCACCAGGGGCAGGGATTATTTTCTACCAGTAACAAGTTAGACGATCAGGACTAAACAAGATGAATAGTTTGTCTTTGTACTATACTAGCTCATAAATTTTGTACAGGATTTTTTTACTGTGTTCACATACTAACAATGTGAAGTCGTGAAGTATACAAATGTAACTTAAGTTCTGGCGCAGTTTTTAAGGCGGATGAAGATATTTTCTTACTTTCTATCCGAATACCAGAAGTCCGCCCTCAATCTTTGCTATAGTTGAATGTAACATTCCTCGCCTTGTTCTCCATGAAATGCCAATCCAAGTTTGATTTTTTTTTCATGAAATCTAGGCAAAGTATCTCAATAATGTGATGTTTGGAGTGATACTGTGTAGAGATGTCTGTAAGTCATGTACCGCTTTATTTCCAGTTTTGCCTTATCTATTTTGTCTTGTCTGGTAGAGCTAAATACATGTATAAGGACATTTCTGATGTGTTCATTCACATGTGTAGTCTTTACTTCTACCCTAAACACAGGGCCTATTTTTCCAATGATGTAGATTATTTCTTTTGTTTGTTCTTTGTTTCCAGGAAAAAAAATTAGTTCTGTTTTGAGGATTTTAAAATACATGCTTTTAAAACAATATGAAAAGCTTAATCGAAAAGAAACTAACTTAAAATCTCTTACATAAACATGATGAAACTCGTAATATTCGATGATTCATCGACTAATAATATTAGTAAAAATCAAAACGGCATAGTTATGATTTCTGTCAACGATGTGCTAGGGCCTGCTAGAAGCATCATAACTTTTTTCATGTTTGCTTTAGAAGCATATTTTTTTGTTACAATTCTTACTCAAAGGTTTCATTTGGTTTAAAAAAAAACCCAAAAACCAAGCATTAAAATTGTACTTGCGATTAACTAGTTATGACCTATAAAAAAAAAGTAATCTAACAAAAGTTCAAATGTTTACATACCTTTTTAAAAATAGCTCTGGAGACCTTAATCATTACGCATTTCACATAAAAAGGAATCTGAATAAAGGTGAATATAGTGAAATAAAAATATCCAACAAAAAACATCATGACTAAGATGGGTTTCCGGTACAGCCAAATTTGAAGTTTTGTACCGCTCTCAGTTATCTGCCCCTGCTCTGTTATGTATGGCCCCTGGACAGTTTTATTGCTAGTTATAAGAGTCTGACGGGGATGCGTTAGGTCAGCCCAGGCAGATCAAAGAAAAATCTAAATATTCATAATTCTAGGGATTTTCATTGCTGTGTAATGCCCCCACTTAAGTTGTTTGACAAAAAAAAATTAAAGCATTTCCCATTAGCTTTTGAGTAGTTATACATAAATGTCACTTTTATAACAAAGATTCATCAAAAACATTTACTGGCTCTTCCTGGTTTTCCCATCCACTTTGAGCTCAGCTTGCGCTAAAGCATCTCTTTGGTAGTGCAGTTTAAAGCTTTGATAAGGTTAGACTCATGTGCAACAGAAGTGGCATTTGTTTGTAACTATTCCACCATTGATATATAGACCAAGCTCACATTGTAATTTTAAAGATATGCTTACCAACTCCAATAGATAGGGTTACGCTAACATCCCAACGCTGGTGCCGAGAGTTTCAGCTGTTATTTGCATCTGCAGTAGCATTTATTCTAACTAAATTCACCATAATAAATCAAATTGAAGAATTTGTATACTTACCCAATACAAAAGACAGGGCAACTCCAAACATGCCAATGCTTGTGCCAAGTGCTGTTGCTGTTACTCGCTCTTGTGGTGGGAACCATGTGGCTGACAAGGCAGGAATTGCGCCCATTGCAACAGGCCCCGCAGCACCAATACAAAAGTGACCCATGTGTATAAGGCTATAGGAGGAAACGAAGAAGCATGTAGCATAATTTCTTTTGCTTAATCATATACAAAACTTGAGTTATCTTAATGACACATATATCAGATTTTGTTTTAGCATTTCATTGGTATAAAAAGTCTATTACAAATTAAATAAATAAAGTGCATTAATAAAAACAGGGATCTTCTTGCAATATTCTGCCATATATACTACTGAAAGGGCTCTAAATTACTTTATCTTCCTTTTGCTCCGTTCAGAGTTTCATCAGGAAACCAAAGCTGGTGACAATAACATTCTAAAAAATGGAAAACAAAAAAAAAGTAATCAAGTTGAGTAACTTTCAAAAAAAAGAATCCCAACTATTTACATGGTTGCAGTTCCAGGTTCAGATGTGATGCATCTGAGTCCAGCTCCAACAGTGAGCAATGCCACGCTGGACAAAACTGCCCATCGCAGACCTATAGGAAAATAAAAAAAAAACATACAAATGAGGTGGGAAAGATAGGGGATTAGGAATTATTAACTAAGAAAAAAGAAGTGATGCTGATTTCAAAATTTGAATTTTGACAGTGCAAATACATTGAAATAAAAACATTGTTTTTTTGCTAGAGTTTTTAATCAATATGTTTAAATAAGTAAGAAATTAAAGAGTCTTAATTACAAATAATTTGTGTAAGATTGAAATATCCTCAAAAGATTTCTCATCCTCGGTTGATTCAAAATATTACAAAAAAAAAAAAAAAAAATTATGAAGCCAGATAATTGAGCTAGAACAAAGCAGTCATTTGGTAATCTTAGAAATACTACTTAGTGATCTTAAAATTTAATAATACACATTCAGATGTCACTAACTACAAATATGAGGGCATTTTAGTTTTGTTAATAACTTGAGATGTTTCATATTTTTCAATAATCTTATTAATCATTTAATCAATTTAATTTTCAAAGAAAAAAAACAGAACTTGTCCTAAGACACTTGAAGCTGGAGAGGAAAAAAAAATTGGAACAGGAAAAATAGGTCATCAAAGAGTGTCTAATCTAAAGCTACTTTTTGAACTGACAACTAAAAGCACACATTATTGTCATTGTCCATTCCATTTTGAGTACGAAGGAACAAACCTCATGGCTAGATTAATGTTGCTCACATAAAAAGGTTTCAACCCCTTCCACAATAAAGCAGTAGTCAGATAGAACTTTATGAATGCTTGAGCAGATTTGCAGCATTCATATTTTTTATCAAGCCCCATTTTGAGGTCAGATTTACATAGTATAATAACAGAAAAGTAGAATCAAAACAGATGGAATTTTTTTTCTGATATTCTAAGGTAAAAGATGAATAAGAAATAAAATTTTAGAGAAAGATAGATGGAATCAATGATCAGTGTGAGTGAAGTTCATAAGCAGTGGGGGAATGAAAAGCGAGAATGTATGTGCCTTAGCCTTAGCCTTAGATTTAGCCTTGGAGCTATAAAAGACGACGAACACGAGGGTTCGCCCTCTTTGCACATAGCATTTTTGTTGAGAAAGACAGGAGATTTTACATCTGTAAAACTAAATCGGTAGAGGAAAAATTATATTAAAAATTTAGCCCCGAACAGAAGAAACTAAAAAGAAACAAATTAATAAAATAAAATTATCAAATCTCCTAAGTTTCAACATATGAAATTATTATTGGCAAAAGTGAAAGGACAATTTGTTGCTTTGTCAATAAAAGAAAAGAAAGAAATTGTGTCCTAAGTGACGAAAAAAAAAAAAAAAAAAAATTTATACTTATTCTGATATCTCATAAAAAAAAAACGGAACTCATGAACTGAGTTATAAAAAGAGAAATTATGTATATATAAGAAGAGAAACTATTATATTCTGAAAAGACAATTTTGTGTAAAGAAAGACAAGTCAAGAAAAGGGACTATTACAAAAAGAACTGGTGTGTGTTAAATAATCAAGGATTGGTGAGTGTGTGAGAAGACGAGGACTGGTGTGTGAACAAAGATCTGGTAGTTGGAAGCAAGACGTGGAATACAAGGAAAGAAAAAGAAAAATGTAATTGATAAGATAGAATTTATATAAGAATTAATAGCGTAAGTTTAATTTATAATTTTGTTTTATAGATATATTTATTTAGTTTATTAAGATTATTGTTTTGTTTTGTATTATGTAGAAGGGGGGAATTCATTAGAATAAATATTGGAAATCTAAAATATTGTTGGGTTTTTATTTTGTCACATAAGTCTATATATATATATATATATATATATATATATATGTTTGTAACATAGTTAAAAAAAAAACTTTATTATGGATTATAATTAATTTATCTTAAGTAAAAATAATTTGTTATATAGAATTTGAGTCCTTTGCAAGGAATTATAATCAAATTTTATAAATTAGAGTAAAATTATATATCCCTATTAATTATAATATAGTGAGTATATTAGAGAGGGAGTTTAATCTTTTACATGGAGGGGACATGTATAGATAGAAGATAGAAGATACTTTAGCACAAGAGGAGTATTTTACAATCAGTCTGCCCAACTTAGAAATGTTAACTGATCTATATTTCCTAGATATAAATGTAGGGTGGAAGCCTTTGCCAGTTGCTTGTGCAAGTAACAGGTGAATTTAGATCCGAAATTTAAGCACAAAACACTAATCTTATATATATATAGGACTCTTAAATATTGTATGAAAGAGAAAAAAAGCAACAACTGAAATTCAGCCCTAAAAAAATCTTTTCTCTTAAAAGTATGACTCTTTCAATTTAAAAAAAAATCTTTGATGATTAGTTTCATCAAATCAACAACCCATTTATTTAAAAGAACAAGATGTTGATCTAGTAAGAACTTTTTCTTGTAAGAAATTTGTAACTGAGGAGTAATTTATGGCATAAATTTACACCATTAACAACACCCTCAATAATTGTAATGACAACTGCATCAACTCTCTATTAAAGATATGCTTTTGCTGCAATCAAATGGGATTGCAATCAGAACAATTTTTCTAGACTTGCAACCATTATTAGACACTGTTGAAGAAGAAAGCAGAAAGAAAGGGTTGGATTAAAAGGCAAAAAGACAGAGTAAAAACAATGCATGTCTAAAGATCAAAATCTTTATTAGTGGGAATAAACTCAAGCAAAGGGATCAATTCAAATACTTGGGTACTTTAATATGAAAGAATGAGCGCAACAACAAACTGTATCAAAAATAGTGTAAGCGAAAAAAGCTTCCAGAAAATGAAATCAGTACTAACAAATAAATATATCTCCGTCCACACAAGTAGTAGAGCCCTGGTGTGCTATATTAAACCTATCCTGATATAAAAATGCAAGGCCTAGACAATTTCAAAACAGCTACGAAAGAAACTGGAGGCAATAGAAATGTAGTTCCTAGAAAGAATGCTGCACTTCTAGCTATCAAGGATTACAAAGAAATCAAACAAAACAGTGTTAAAAGGAGTTGACACAACAAGAACACACTTAAAATAGAATACATGAATGCCAAGCAACCCTTTTTTGCCATGTGATGAGAAGAGAGAAACTGGAATGATCAAAGAAAAGCAGCCCAAAAAGATGATGATAGACTAACAAAGTGGCTAAATATAGGAAATGTGACAGATGCACTAAAACTTAGCGGCAAGAAGTAGAGATGCATGAAAGATCATGATCGTCTAAACTAAAGAGCAGAGCACCTGCTGATCAATAGATTAGGAGGATAAAAAAGAAAGAAAAGGCCAGATCAGTGGCTTAATAAATCCAAATCTTTCATACCACAAACCCAGCAAAATAAAAACGACCAGTATTGTAAATGAGGCATGCTGCCAAAACAAATAATTGTAGAAACATAAAAAAAACTTGCAATAGTTATAACACATCCATTATGTGATAATGGTCATCAATCTGGATCAAGAAAGCAATTACTTTTTCAGCAGCTCTAAAGTCAAACAGCATGACCATTTGAAAAATTAAGGAATAAAACTCTCAAGTGATAGAATGAGCAACATTGGAATGTCATTAAGAATAGCATACACCAAATTGCATTTTCAAAAAAAGAAAAGAACAATGCTTAGTAAGAAAAACGCATCTCCATCCATACAAGAAAAAGCTATAACAAGCCTCTCCTGGTAGATTGCCTCTTAGAGGCTGAGGAAACTGAAATAAGAGAAATTTGTCTCGTGGGGAAAATGGTGAGAAGAATCTCTTGGACCACAAGGAAAACTTGCCTCAAGTCTCATTCATGGAAGCAGATGCTCATAAGAAAAAATTGAATAAATTGGGCAATTTTATTTCCCTTCCATGATGAGAGACAGAAACTGGAACATTTTAAGACTGAAATAGACAGGAAATATGGTAGAGGAAGACAACGAGCAGAGATGACATAGGGATAAATAAAAAAAAAAAAAAAAACAAAACCGCTCATAGAGGAAAGAATAACAGTAATAATGTTACTGGCATTAAAATCACAAAGGCTCAAGCAACATTCATGGAAATGATTGTCAACTCTATTTAGCATGACTTTTAATGATGATAGTGAGTGCAGATGAGGAACAGACCTATGGCATTTCCACATTTAATGTTCAAATAAGATATTTGGATAAACAAAGTTTGTAAGCTCATTTAGCATTTCTGACCTTTGACCTGTAGCAGCCAAGGATAAAAGAGACCCAAAAGAATATAGGCAATTGGTCCCCAGTTGTTCAGCCATGCAATGGTTGAGTCATGCCTGTAACACAAAAACTTTGATAAAAATCTTGAATTGAACAATCAAACAAATTTGTAAAGTTTCATTTGAACTCTGTGGAGTCTGCAAAGGATGGGGTGATGGGGGAAGGCGGGGAGATATCCACAGCGGCCTAATTTGAGACCATTAGATGTCAGAACTCTTAGAACTGAATGTGTTACTTGCAGCAGAGATAGTACAGGTAATAAAACAAGCAAGAGAAGTGTAAACTGTTGGAAGTTATCTCCTGCCATAGTAGCCAAGACTAACTAGACTTTAAAGGATCTGTCTTCTTAGCTGCCGTTGGTTGATTGAGTCAAAGTTTGAACTGGACCTAGGACCGCTTTCCTCTATCCTGAGGTTAACACTTTTCAAAGGTCACTGAGTCCAGACTAGAGAATGCAAGATACACATGAGGAACGTTTCTCACTGCGGCAAATGAGGTTGAGGCAATTTTGGTAAGATGAAATGTCTTCACCAAACAGCTGAAAGCCTTCCGAGTCTAATTGCTTTCAGTATCTTGTGATATCTAGGTAATATGTAGGTAAGAATGAAGGTATGAATCAAATACTAAATCAACCGCTAATTGTCGATAGGAGTGTCTTGTGTCTTAGAGGAAATCGGCAACTCAGAAATCGTTTTGTAGCTGAAATTATGACGAAATTGAAATTGTAGAAAAGAAACAAATTCTTTGTCAGATGCACATAAGGCAGCTGTTTTCACACAAAACCTGACTGGCCAAAATAGTTGCACATTATTTTTTTACTGCTTCGCCAGGATTGTGTGATACTTTTTTGCGGCTTGCTCTTTCTGAAATGGGTGACTGAGACACCAGCTTTCCTTCCCTGCCCGATGGGTGCAAGTTGATTAAAGTTTATTGGCCTACAACATAATTATAAAAGATGTCCTCCCAGTAGCTCTTAACTTGCATATTGCTTTCCACTTTTGATTACTTTTTTTTGCCTCGATATCTTTGCTTTTTCTTGTGAGGATATGCTATCCACCACTAAGCTTTTGTAGAAAATGTCTCCATTCCGGTTAAGCCAAGACTGTTGATGAAGGGATGCTTTAGTGCACAGCTTGCCACAGAGTGGAAAAAATTGCAAAAATTGTTTGATTTTTTATTTTTTTGGGAGGGGAGAAGGGTATTACTGATAAGAGGAAAACGGGCTTCAAAGCAGAGATAGAAATCAGACAAATACAAATACAAATTCCTTAGAGACAAAACTACCTAAAATCGAGGAACACAGCAAAATTCGAAGAGCGGAATCTAATATTGCATACTATACTATGGCCTTTCCGTTCATTTCATAGGTCTGAAACCCTGCATGCTAGCCTAGGTTATATCACCTTACGAAATGTTCAGCGAGAGAATTATCTTGAAATTCCACTCAAACTCTTGCAATTTGTTTCTAGTGTAGTAGCTATACTTCTTCTATATACATAATGTCTAACTATAAATCTTCAATATTATGACAAACAGGCAAAGAGAGAAAAAAAAGGTAAGAGTAACTTACCTCACTTGCATATTTCATTTAATTTTCTTTGAAATTCATTTTGAAGATGGCCAGTCACTTTTTTTTTCTTCACAGTAGGATGACCTTGGACGTTCTGTCTCAATTTACAAGATATTCGATTTGAAACAGCTGGTAACATTTCAAAATTAAGAAAAAATTTCACATCAGATCTATTTCAGATTTTTTGGAAGAATCCTAAACCTATTATTAGCTGAATCCTTGGATAATCTACTTTTTCGATAGAAAGATCCATTGATGAAAAACGATAGCGACAGTCTTTAAGCGGTTTTTAATGGCTTCTTTGTTCTAAGAGAAGAAAAATAGCTCAGCCGACAGAGAATTTGATTGACAACATGGAAGTCCCTGAATACTAGTTTGGGCTACTAGGATCTATTTAACCAGGCCTATTCTCAAATTTGATAGGAGTCTGATAGTCTCTGTGACTGTTGAGATTGCAACAACGCTTTTAGCCTTTGCTTTGGGGGCTAAAAATAGGCAATTGTATAATTATCTCACCTGTAAGCACCACTTAATTAAAAGTTGAATTCACAGTTGAGCACAATGTAAATTTTTTTCACAAAGAAATGCTTTCAGGAGGAGTCAGAGCCACAAATGATACAAACAGGATTCAAGCACCAGATCTGAAAGTCTTGTATCCTCCACCAAACCGATATGTTTGTCAGGAAATTGATTTCAATCATGATAAACAAAATGTTGGTTTTTTTTTTTAAAGTAGACTCTCTTGTAAATGAATGAAAAATTTTAGCCTTTAAACATTGATTGTGAAAAGAAGCATCTGATTTATATTTTTCTAAGCTGTGCCGATGATTTCCATCAGCCATAGAAAAATTCAAATGTTGAAGATATCTCCATACTATTTTAAACATAAAAACATAACTGATTTTGATCCAAGTCGGACTTTGAAGTGATAAATTCTTAAAATGAATACAGTTTTCTTGACCCTCATTCAAAGCTTAAAACACATACAAAAGCTAAGAGCTATTAGGCTCTTAAGATGAACCTGGCAACCACATTAAATTCTGAAACATATTTTACTCAACCTGGTGATGATCTTTGCAAATATTTACCAATAAAAAACTGACAAAAAAGATCATTCTCAAATACCACAGTCATCACTAACCATGGGAATACAAATTGCACTCCTTCACTAGTTCAAGTTGTCAGTATTTTATAATCTTTGGCTCACAATCTCAAAAAAAATGTCACATCGTCAGATTAAGAGAGATGGTTTCTATAAAACTGCTCTCAAATTATCAAAACCTTACCATCCAAAAGCTTCCTCACTGCTAGCTGAAATTGGTCCCCAAGTATTCCAGAGGCCATTTTGAGCCAGGGCAAATAGACTGTAGGTAATCAAGATGTACCAGCGCCGCTTGTAAGTCTGAAGGGAAACATGGAACTCATATAAATGCAGGATTTCCAATCCATGTGAAGAATGAAAAACCAGAGCTTTTAACAGGACCTAAGTAAAAATTTTCTGAACTTTTTACAACTATTGCACATACAATTCTCTTCTCCTTCTTTGGCAATTCTTTCTATTAAGCTTAGATATATTTAAATTTTAAATTTTGCTTTTTCAATGCAATGGCTTCCTCCCTAGCATAGTTTCTGCAGGCCACTTTTGTCTGGGCTATGCTGGTGCTGTTAAGGTGTGTTAAAGAGTTGACATCGGAACATTTGTGATGGTACTGCAGTTGATGAGATCAATCATAAGAACAGGAAAATTGTGCCAGTGCTGTTGCTTTTGAAGCAGTCAAGGCTGACACAGGAAACTGATTGTACCCTGGCTGATAAGAGTAGTAGGCATAGCTGACAGTAGGAAACAGATTGTAGTCAGTCTGGTGACAGTGGGCATAGATGACAACAGGAAACAGATTGTAGCCTGGGTGGTAACAGTGAAGATAGCTGAGAGCAGGAAACAGATTGTAGCCTGTCTGGTGACAGAAGGAAACAGATTGTAGCCTGCCTGGTGAGAGTGAATTAGCCGACAGCAGAAAACAGATTGTAGCCTGCCTAGTGAGAGTAGGGATAACTGACAGCAGGAAACAGATTGTAGCCTGTCTGGTGACAGTAGGCATAGCTGACAACAGGAAACAGATTGTAGCCTGGGTGGTAACAGTGAAGATAGCTGAGAGCAGGAAACAGATTGTAGCCTGTCTGGTGACAGAAGGAAACAGATTGTAGCCTGCCTGGTGAGAGTGAATTAGCCGACAGCAGAAAACAGATTGTAGCCTGCCTAGTGAGAGTAGGGATAACTGACAGCAGGAAACAGATTGTAGCCTGTCTGGTGACAGTAGGAAACAGATTATAGACTGCTTGGTGACAGTGGGATAGCCGACAGCAGGAAACAAATTGTAGCCTGCCAGGTGGAAGTGGGGATAGCTGACAGCAGGAAACAAATTGTAGCCTGCCTGGTGACGGTGGGGATAGCCAACAGCAAAAAAACATATTATAGCCTGCCAGGTGAAAGTGGGGATAGCTGGCAGCAGGAAACAGATTGTAGTCTGCCTGGTGAGAGAGGGGATAGCCGACAGCAGGAAACAGATTGTGGTCTGCCTGGTGAGAGTGGGGATAGCTGAAAGCAGGAAACAGATTGTAGTCTGCCTGGTGAGAGTGAAGATAGCTGACAGCAGAAAACAGATTGAAGTCTGCCTGGTGAGAGTGGGGATAGCTGACAGCAGGAAACATATTGTAGTCTGCCTGGTGGGAGTGGGCATAACTGACAGCAGGAAACAGATTGTAGTCTGCCTGGTGATATTTGGCATAGCTGACAGCAAGAAACAGATTGTAGTCTGTCTGGTGGGCATAGCTGACAGTAAAAAAACAGATTGTAGTCTGTCTAGTGGGCACAGCTGACAGCGAGAAACAGATTGTAGCCTGTCTGGTGCACATAGCTGACAGCGAGAAACAGATTGTAGTCTGCCTAGTGGGCATAGCTGACAGCGAGAAACAGATTGTAGCCTGTCTGGTGCACATAGCTGACAGCGAGAAACAGATTGTAGTCTGCCTAGTGGGCATAGCTGACAGCGAGAAACAGATTGTAGCCTGTCTGGTGCACATAGCTGACAGTAAGAAACAGATTGTAGTCTGCCTGGTAAGAGTGGGCACAGCTGACAGCTGGTAACTCATGTTGACACTAAACAGAGTAGGTTCAACAGCAGAAAACTTGTTGTGGTACTACTGTTAATTTGAAGTTTAAGTTACAGCAAGAGACAGATGACGGTTTTTCTGGTGAGTATATAGTTATGACAGTCCTACTGATAAGAGTAAGTGTAACTGATATCAGGTCACTATGGTGGTCGTGCTTGCAATGGCAGGTAACTAGTGAAGGTGATAACAGAAACGATGTGATGGTCTTGCTGGAGAGAGCAGTGCCATCTGGATGGTATTGTTCGGGAAAACAAAGTGCTGTTGCTGTTGCTACTGTTGTTGTTATAGCAAGATGTATGAAAGTAAAAAAATGATGATCATCATGTTGGGAAAAAAGGAAAAGATTGATAACGGGCGCATGAAGGAGAATGAAACTGGCAAAGGTGTGGTAGAAAAATGTTGATGGTATTGCTGAGAAGAACAGGAAAATAATGCTGCTACAATTGTTGCTACTTGACTTTGTTGTTTGAAAGGATGAGAGCAGAAAACAGGTGATTATGCTGTATCGCAAAATTGCAAGGCATCTAAAGATTTCTCTATATTATTAAGCACGCCATTTAATCATTTTCAACATTTCCACAACAATCTCGCCAAAGCGTTGTTATGGACCTGCAATGGAATTCTTTAATTAAAATCAGGTCACAAAAGATTAAGAGGGGGTCTTTATTAAGGAGTTTATGAATTAAGACCACTAAGTGTGTATACATGTCCTTGAAATTAACGTAAAAAAAACCCCAGAGCATTTGACCCTTTTGAAAGGGTCTAATATAGGGGATTCCACTGTATTCAGCTGAACTGGAAATTAAAATTGAAGCTATCAATATCAATGTTCCTAATCTATTGGCAAACAAAATTTCTCTTGGTGTATTTTAAACAATACAAACTAAGACTGTAAGTTGCATTTCTTGGCAAATATTAAAATTCGAGAATTTCCAATACCCTAAACTAAAGTTCATGACTTTTTTTTTTATAATACTAGGATTTCCAGGATCTGTTGGGACCTGGTAATAAGTTGATGGCTTGGTTTCTTTATGCAAAGCTCATTCCACGAAAGGCTGATCTCACACTTGTCTGAGAAATGAAAATAGAAAGCAGCTTCCACAAGAAGTGCGTTTCAAAACTATATAAAATCTGAATTATGTTTTTTTTTTTTTTCAGTGTATTTACAAAATTCTGAATCAACCATATAATAAGTATACTGTCAATATTATCTGATCATTCTTACAATGCAATAAGCTTACTAGGTAACCTCAATCATCTCTAAATCTGTTTCTTCCATCAAGCTGACTAACTAATCACTATGCTTACTAGGAAATCATACCCTACCACCAGTTATTGTGTCATGCTTTGTGAATTAAGTGGTGATGTCAGGTATTTTGTCCTGCATGATCAAGAGGTAAAAAAGATGCAAAGATAACTTTAAAAAGTCAGCAATACAGTTTAATTACAGTTTATTTATAACCTGTGTAAAGTTTGGAGATTAACAGTTCATTTAATGTCTTTTTAAACAAAATCCCTGGATTTGCTATATACTTCATAGCTTTGTCAAACTGATAATTGTTTTTTTTATTCTATATCAGTTTCTGTTCCTATTCTATTACAAACTGTAATAATGATCGTACAATTATTAAAAAAACTAGGAAACCTAATTTCTATGGAATAATAAAAAACAAGATAGACGTCTTCATAAACCTTTGGAAATTTGATTTTGACCATCTTGAAGAATATAACAACAATGACAGCTTTTCACCTTTCTCATCTTACCAAATTTGTATATGAAAAAAGCTAGTTAACAGCACAGAAAGTTGTTGTCATTATGGTCCAAATTACATCTGCAGATATGATGAGTTGAAAGTGTACCAAAACAGAAAATCAACAAAATGCAAACAAAATTCTGAGTTTAAGAGCTAGTAGCATCCAGAGCCATGTAAAATTCAGCATGAAATGCAGGCATAACGATCAAATGTTTAAAGGTCTACATTCTCCATAATTATTTTCGGCCGTGTCAAAGCTTATTGAGCACATGATTTCTGATGTCTGGTTAATTTTTACGTTAGGATGAAGTACTCATAAACTACAAAATGAAATAAAGAATCCATTTTCAACAGATGAGTGGATTCTTACAAAAACGACAACAAAAAAAAGATTGAAGTAACTTTACAACAATGTCCTCTAAAAGAATAATAATAAAATATTTAAAGACACGTTTTTTTCTGCTTTGGAAATTTTTTTTATTTACCTCATTGTTGTCTTTAAAGAGTAGGAATACCCCCATCTCCCCCAGCAATTATCAAAAGTGATACCAGTTGAATGATTACCTTTCATTTGAAAAACATGCTATACCTTTCCATTATATAATTAAATTTATGTTAAAGGTTCACAGATACCCAAGATAAGTCCGAAGCATTGTGTTTTTAAAACAATTTGTGTATACAGATATATATATCAGACACAATTGCTAAAAATGTATAGATTATATATATATATATATATATATACATATATATATATATAATATATACATTTTTAGGAATTTTCCAACAATGAAGTAAGCTGAAAAGTTTAAAGGCAGCTGAAAAATAAATGAAAAGTACACATGAATAAGAGCTTAGTGTCAAGATATTTAAAACAATACTATTTGCAAGTATCAGACGTGCATCCTCAATGCTTACATCCTTTTTAAAAAAAAAAAATGATTGACTTAAATTTCAACTCCACAAATTTCTTATCTTGCTGAAATTTATCGTATCTTATGCTCTTATAGTAAAATACGAACAGAAAAAAAACCAAAATTAAGCAAATATGGGTGCTACCTGCTCATAGTAATCTTTCAAAGAGAGTCAAAATTGACTGTAACAAATAAAAAAAATATCTTTCAAGAAGGATTTAAAAAAAAAGATAGCCTGACAAATGGGTACTCAAATGAAATACATTCAAATAGTGCAAACTAAGATTCAGAGAGGGTACAGCTTGTAGTTGGAAGACATCTTTCAAGTGGAAAATTGATGATACATACTTCATGAAAAAGTTTTTTTGCAAAAGAGATTGTATGCTTGGTCATTTTTCCTTCCAAAACAAAAGTAATACTAACTTACTCGTATGGGACCTGTTCCATTTGTTTCATTGTCTGTGGACTGAATAGCAGGCTTCTCTTCTCCTGTAATTTAAGTAATAAAAAATTCTCTTAAACTTAAAAAAATATTATCATTCTTAGGAAAAAATTGAAAGAGAAATATTTTCTGCCCTTGTTTCTCAATATCTATTTTTTATTTCAACCTCCCCTCCCCCCCCCCCCCCTGAAACTTATAAAAACAATCATTCTGTCCAAGAGGATTCATTGGAAAAGTATTGTCTGCCTTGAATATTATGATGTCTGTTTTCTTTTCTGTAAAAAAACAGAATAAAGATATTTCTTTAACATTAACCTAACTACAAAATTTTATGTTTGTCAAACTTTCAAATATTTCAAGAAAACTTATTTCTGGATTTGTCTCCACATTTGTATTTAAACATCTAATAAATTGATCTATAAGGTCGTTTTGTTCCTAGTTTGATTTGAGATAGAGAAAAACTGGTCACATATATTTTCAATTTAAAAAATAAGAACATTGAAGTTGTATAAAATCTAAATAAAAGTCATGTCAAAAATAGCTATGTTCATGAAAAATGATATACATGTATATTGTGACTGGATATATTGCTAACAAAAATAGAAAAAGCCTCCCCACTCATGTGGCTTGTCCTCTATGAAATTTTGACATCTAAGGAAATGCTGATACAAAGCAGCTAATTTAAAAAAAGATCTTGGTTCAATATTAGTTATGAGTGAAAGCTAGGTTTCGAAGAAAACTTTGATTTTATATATAAAAATAAATCTTGAAAGATTATGTACTTCTCATGTTTCTATGATAAAATTTTTAAAAATAACAAAAGCTATCTTCATTTTGAAACTTGAAGACATTTCTGTAAAATTTGATGATTATTTGAAATCTACAACAAATGTCAGAAAAATTTCAGACACAATTTTCACACAAAGATATGATGATTGTGAAATTTAAAAAGGCCTTTCAATTACTACTTCAACCAAGAGCAGTTTTGATACGCAGAACAGAAATTTCATCTGTAGCTCTTAAAGATGTTTGTTTGTCAATTTTCATTTCTTCAAAATGAGTTTACAAAATGCCAATTCAAAAGGGCTGACAAGATGATATAATACGGTGGCAAAAATCACCCCTGAGATTGGTGAAAAATGTATTCAAAACACAAAAGGATAATTTTAATAAAGCCCTTAAAAAATTTAAAAAAAATTGCAAGTTGACTCTGAGGTGAATATAGCGAAAAAGATACTTTTTCTTAATCAACTAAAGATACAGTTAGACAAATGAAACAAAGAAACATATCATTAGTTCCAAGAAAAACAATTTTTTTCACCTATTGAATAAAAATGAAAGACCAGCTGAAACCTTACTTTTTTTTCAATTATTTATAAAAATAGAGACAAAAAAAAAGTTGCTAAGAAATCATTTAATCACAAACTAACCTAACTGGTTGTTGTCATCATCCTCTGGCGAGTCTATGCCAGGGAAGGAATCATAATGGCTTTGATTAATTAAAACGTCCTCATCATGTTCCTCTCTTCCTCTCCTATGCCTTACATTTTTATTTGGGAGAAGATGAGTTCTTTCAGTTTGAATATGGTTCATGCTGGTCTCAACAATAACTGGAAAAAAATAATGAAACATTTCTTTTTACATATCCATTTTAGTGCTACAACAACAAAGATGATTATTTATAAAAGTACAGCATTTGAAGACAAAACGATGTGACTTCTGGTATATAAAGAGAGAGAGAGAGAGAGAGAGAGAGAGAGAGAGAGAGAGAGAGAGAGAGAGAGAGAGAGAGAGAGAGAGAGAGAGAGAGAGAGAGAGAGAGAGAGGGAGAGAGGAAAGAGAAGTAGAGATAAATAAATTCTCGAAAAGATCTTTGAATTTTCAGAAGTAAGACAATTCTAGGGTCTCTTTATGATCCCCATCACACTTGATATAGGTCCTAAACATTCATTGAATGTGGCGATTCAGCTCTAAAAAAAACAAAAAATCACGAAATCAGACACAATTCTACTGTTAGTGCAAATATTATACTTCATGGAATGCTTCTTTTAAGTTGCCTTCACCATATTTTTACAAATGATACATTTTAAGCTCAACGTTAGTAGAATATCTATCTATCCACATATTTCTCTCTATTTTTATCACTTTGCATACTGGCATCCTATATACACGCATGTCCATTAATCTACCTGTTCGTTTTTGCTTCCAGTCCCTGTGTATAGTTTATTATACTATCGAGATTTATTTTCTGCCCAACTGTCAATCCTATTCAATTATTTTTCTGCATTGTCTATCACCAGATTTATTTATGATAATGGTACGTAGAGATATCAACATAGGCCTTTCTGCCTCTGTCTATGATTAAGATAAGATAAGATACACTTTTACTGTCCTACATAAGCACATTGTGGTGGTTTTACATGCAGCACGTGATTAGAGTACATAAACAGAACAAACTCTGATATAGGGTGATAATGACAGACTTTTAAATTACATATATGGTGGAAAAATAAATCTAAGGTAACCTAAAACATCTTTATATAGAACTTTAACTGGTCTAAGCAAAAAAGAATTTCGGTACCGCTCAAGTCTACATTTTATAACCAGGGGTTTACCAAAGTGTTCAGAGAAACCGACTAGACTGTTGAGAGGGTGTGTATTATCATTTAGAATAGAGATGATTTTACTCTGACATTTGCATAAATATGAAACATTAAAGGAGGTGAAAAGATCATTGACTTGACACAGTCTGTTACATTTATGAAAAATGACATCGATTTTGTTAGCCAGAAATTTGAATTACCACCCCAACATGTCTGAGCAAAGCAAATAACACTCTCAACTATTGTTTTGTAGAAGGTACATAGAACATTTTGTCAACATGAAAAAAATTAAGTGTTCGTAAAAAGTATAATCGAGTGTTTAGCTTCTTCAAAAGGGTCACAATATGGGGGTTCCAATTTAAAACATTTTCTAAGGTGACTCCAAGGTATTTGTAACTTTCTACACGCTCAAACTCTCCGTTGTTGATTAGAACAGGTGTAAGTGGATTTTCATTTCTTCTAAAATCAATAACCATTTCTTTTGTTTTCTTCACATTTAGGAGTAGAAAATGATCTTCACACCACTTGACATATGACGGATTATGAGACCTACGACATAATTATGGCAGTCTACTATTTTTTTACTTTCAATTTATCCATCCCTCCATCTATCATTTTATCGACATGGAACACGCCAAGATTAGCATACTAAGCTATTGTTCTGTCTAAATGCAACATTTCCTTGGTTCGCCATATATAAAAAAAATGTGCATATAAATTTATACTCAGTGAATCTAGAATCTAATTACCCGTCTTTCGGCTTGCCCATACTCACCTGAACAATCTAACTACTTATCTCGTTATCTATATTCCCACTAGCAACTACGTACCTAATCTGCCTACTAATTTACTATCCAAGTTACCAAGTAACTCAGGACCTATTTAAAAAAAAAAAATCTTCCCTTCGAAGTTGGAGCATTGTTGCGAACCGGCAGTATTAGGGACAGTCCGTCCACGCTAAGCCCTATGCCTCTGGATAGCAAGGACTGAGGAGGTTGGTGTCGACCTCACTAAACGCCGGAGGTTTGAATCGCTCTAAAGATGAGGACATTTTTCTTCTACTCTACTGTTTGCCCCTGAAATACTGTCAAGTAGTTCTAAATGGTTGAGCGTTCTTTTAAGTAATTTAGGGCTTACAGTCTTACAGAGGGAAGAGCCATTTTGACTTTTTGTTCAAAGTTTCCAAGCTGCCTGCCTCTATAATTATGATATTAGATCTACGATGATATTTTGACATGGGATTAGGGTTTTCTTATTTTCGCTTCCTAATTTTTTTTTCTCTTTTTAAATTCGGTCATTAAATCGATCAAATATTCGCATATTTCTCAGATCGTACATACCTGGATTTCTTTTTACATAACTATCAATGTAACCTATTTGCACAGTCTCAATTACATTTTTTATTTACTTATTTCAACACACAAATAAATTTAATAGGTCTAGTTACACGATATAATCCGTAAGAATGGTGTCACTTAACAATCACTTACAACAATTTACATGGATTCGCAGTGCTAGCTTTAGCAATCACGAGTCTGGAGTTGTCATCTCTGATGAATTATTAGTTTGTGACCCGGGCGATAATGGTTTTCATAATTAAACTTTCACTGGCACCAATCTGAGATATAGTTATCAGTCTCAGTTGTCAGTAGAGCTGAGATAGGCCTCAAGAGGTATAGCGTGTTGTTGCACATACATTAAGCCTGACGTCACTATGTACATGTATGAGCGCCGTTAGCACAACTTGACGGGTTATGAGACTTATGACCTGACGAGCCAAACTGAACTTTAACGACTCAAGAAGTGCCAGCGCACTTAATTTAATTTTAACGAGGGCGATGAAGCAACTGGGCATCGACTCGTAAGCCTATTTGATTCGTCATATTCTTCTAATCGCTCCATCTCAGTTAAAAAAGACTAAGTTGTACAAAGTTTAAAATCAAATGAAATTTGACCTCCCCTAGCGTAAAGAAAAAACAGCGTCATAGGAAAACAACATGCCATTCTAAACAGAAAATGGTAGTGATTTGATTGGTCAGTATTTTAAGAACAACTGTGATTGTCGTCTTTTCTTTTGCAGGCGTTTCGTACTTCTTTACATGTACTGAGAGAGAGAGAGAGAGAGAGAGAGAGAGAGAGAGAGAGAGAGAGAGAGAGAGAGAGAGAGAGAGAGAGAGAGAGAGAGATGAGTGGGGCTTTTTTAACATTTTAATAAATTTGTGTTACGTACCATAGGGCTTACAACAAAACACATGTGAAAAAATATTAATGGAAACTTGTTTTCACCATACCCCATATTAGTAAGTATTACGAAAGCAAATTACTAATTTTTACACTTTAAGACATAGTGTTAGGCTGATATTACTATTAGCTGTAGGAAATCACAGCATTGCTTGAAAAAAAAAACAAAAACAAGACAATTTCCCCTTCATGCATCATCCACCCATTTACTTATTTTACTTCTTGCTAAACCTAGGCTTAAGGCAGTAATTTTTCTTTAGAGGACAGAAGTAGATTAGGGGGAGGGTCTTGATTTTAGGTTTGTAGATATTCATAATTTAAAAGAATACATTCTTCTTGTTTTCTCCGTGGGGAAATTGTATAAAATAATCAGTGTAGATTCCCTGTCTCAGATATAAAAATTTACAATTTTTTTAATTATTTGTAATAATAAGATAAGAAAA
Source organism: Elysia crispata (assembly GCA_033675545.1). Classification (NCBI taxonomy): domain Eukaryota; kingdom Metazoa; phylum Mollusca; class Gastropoda; family Plakobranchidae; genus Elysia; species Elysia crispata. The sequence continues at coordinate 204,650 of JAWDGP010007972.1, forward strand.
AATCTATTTTTAAACATTTCTTTTTTTATTTTTTTGAATCTTCATTTGACTCATATGAAATGGAGGGACTTTTATCCTTCTAAGAGGCAGGAGAAATCACTACCATACTCACTATTGTGTTTGATTTTTTTTCAGTACCTCTCCTTCTCTACTGCTGAAACACTTTTGTGTGCAAAAAAAAAAATTGTGTAAATTTTCTCATTTTTGTCACGTTTATGAACACTGCGCATGGAATATTTGAAAGAATTTGAAAAAATAAGCTATAAGGGTTAACAAGATCGTACCTTTGACTGATGGTTTCTCCACACAATGGTCAATAGTACAGACTTTGTAATATTGTAGTAATGCTGATGGGCTCTTAAATCATTATTCTCCCCATAGCACAGTCTAGATTTACCAGTACACTTAGATTGAAAGAACCAGAATGCATATCTTCTGATACTTGTAGAGCCTAATGATTTAAAAATGAAGATCGGGAAGAGTTCCTTAAGATATAACCAAATTATAACCATATTAATTTTAGAGTACAAAAAAGTTGTTTTTTACAACCTATATTTTGATAATGAAAACTTTTGAATAGATTCAAGTAGGGCCCATCTTGAAGCATCACAAATTTACATAGGGATCACCCCACAAAAGTTGGACCTACATGTAATGCCTCCAGGAACATATAGGTTGGCATTGATTGAAATCACGAAGGGACTAAAAGCAGCGTGAAATATTATGGTAAATGAAATATTGGAATGCATTAGATGAGTTTTCGTATATATATATATATATGTATATATACGGCCCACACCGGTTTTTTGGAACATAAATTATTTCTGATTCATTGTAGAAGGCTATGAATAAAAGTGCCTGAGGTTGCGGAAATTCATAACCGAGCGCATTCATTGAAACCATGACAATAAATGTTTAAAAAAATCTAAAGATCTAGATCTACGCCCATATGCAAAACAATTTAATGATATCGTTAGTTAGTCATTAATTGGCTAACGCATGCATTCATTTAACGACGTGTCAGTCGTTAATCGTCAGTCATTATTGAACTCATGAGATTTTTGCCTTGGGCTTGCTTGTAGGATTAGGAGATTTTTTTTTCTTTAATCAAGCTCGATGGAAGTCATTATTTAATAAAAAAATTATTTCATTCTTTATTATGTTATTAATATTATTACTTTTTACATAGTTGCAATGCTAACTTAATGTTGATTTTAAAACAAATGTGCTAATGAAATAATACTATTGTTCTTCCTCAATAACATAATTTAGCCAAGGTCAGTCTTGTTCCACACAAAGAAGGCCATTAATTATTTTTTAACGTTTTTACATCAACTGGAGAAAATATGGCAATTCAAAAAGGGTAGTATACTTTTCAGAGCCCTTGGTAAGTAACAAAATAAGGTTAAATTGTGAACTTTTGTTTTGTTTTGCATTTCTAGAATGAAACCCACCACTGAATTTTCACAGCTGAAAAGAAATATGGCATATCTTTTGAAACGCCAAAGAGTTCCTCTTGTTCGTTGATAATTATAATTTATTATCAATTGTGTAGATTCAAATAAAGGTGTTATTTTATTTACTTCCTAGCATTAACTTAACTGTTGAAAGATAAATATACAACAAGCAGATGGAAAATCTGTGGATGTAGAGTTCAGTGCTGAGTTTATCAATATCTCTTAACTGTTATTAGTATTATGAGCCTAAAAGGATCAATTGCCACCTTATAAGTCATAATAAGATGTTTTTCTATGAGTTAAAACTCCAATTGGAAAGACACTTTCTTACAAATCTAAATGTAGTTCTTGCCAAACTGCATAGGTAAAATTCAAATTGCATGATAACAATATTTTGGGATAAACTTATTTTTATAATAATTCTCATGTAATTTCACCATGATGAACTGCACAAAAGTTTTTTGATGCAATGTTTTTCTTTTTTCCATTTTTTCCTCTTTTCTGCTTAAATCATAAGAAGACATTTATAAATAATTGCAAGATCATTATACACAGTATGAAGGCTTCAAACCTGAAAAAAAAATGAATACCATTGAAGTTCTACTTTACAACTTCATAGATTCATTTTAACTGATCAAATCTTATCCTGTTGGACTTTTTCCTGTCAACTAAACAGAAAAAAAGTCTGTAGTCATGAAGTTAAATTAAATACATAGCATTGGCTTGAGAATTATCTAAACATATAACTATACGGCTCATTAGGCTTACCTAGGCGAAGCAATTGGTGCAAGATGTTAATTTAAGAACTGCATAACAAAACCTTGATTATGCAAGATGCCATTACCACCTAAATCCTACTTTATACAGTGTAATGAAAAAAATTGAGGAATTTCTTTCATAACAAATTGGTGCCTAGGTCCTTCAACATCAGTTGAGAACTTAGCTTTTTTGAAAATGGATTAAAAAAGAAAAAAAAAACAGTACATAGATCTTAGCAAGTTGTCTTGGTGTGTGTAAAATAGAGCTCTAAATGAAGATCTACTCTAAAATCTTTAAATATGGGGGAAAAACAAAAGAAAAGAAAATTTCACTGTTAGACCCGTGCACAAGTTAAAAATGCCATATTTTATTCCCATGTATTACATCTAGATCTAGATTTAGGCCTGCAAGTTGTTGGGACTTAATACATGACTTCAGAGTGAGAGTATCATGATTATTTGCACAAAAGGAGGTTCCTACCTAAAAGGACTTTAAAGAAGATTTCTGGATCTTCAATTAAATATAGAGCTTAAAAATTACTTTCATTTAGATTGTACATTACATGTGTATGACAATTTTGACACAAATAGTTGATTACAAACCTTATGGATCTAGAACTAGTTCTATACGATCAAGTGAAAGACTGCATACAAGAAAAAAAAAAAGAGAAAATATATATTTTTTAAACTAGATTAGAATGATTTGTTGTTGGCGCAGAAGGAATTACTTACATAATTCTTAAACGAGATCTTACAATGCACGTAACCAAGTTGTTAAGCCGCCATTAAATGTAAACAATGCAAAATTTATCGTATCTGTACAACATTCCTTTATTCCAACCACCAACGAGCTCCAAAACCATAGGGAAAACTTGGGGTTACTATCATGTGGGTGGGGAAAAACTAACGATATCCTAAAAGTTGTTTTGGATGCAGTCATAACAATGATGTCATTAAAAATATTTTGGATCAATGTTTATCAGTATTGTTATAAAGACAGGTCGCTCATTTTACATGTGTGTTAACTCCAAATTCTTTTGGATACAGACTATGGATTCTAGATCAAAATAGATGAAATTTGGGTATTATTGCAGTTGAATTGGCCCAGCTCAGTCTGTATTTTTCTTAATGAATTTGATCTGCTGAACACGAATGTATATGATTATGAAGATTTTATTAATCGCAATTAAATACTTTTCAAGATATTAGCATTATTGTGTTGCTCTAAAATCCCATTAAACTACAAATTTCGATTTCATCGAAAAACATTTAATTGTAATGCCTAAGTTGGGCCGATGATCTACAAACTATTATTATTTATAGGCCTACAATTTGTGCAATTTGTTTACCATGAAATGGGAGTACCAAATGGAAGACTTCCTCAAGATTTTATAACCTTTCGATAAGTTTGTCACCTTCTCATATTCTAGATCTGGATTTAGATTTGTAAATCTAAACACAGTTTCAGATGGGGTTCAAGTAGTTAAATAGATCAAGACCTGAAAGAGCCTTGTGGTCCAAACACCAAACCGTTTTGTTTACAAATATTTACCTATCTTCTACTTTCAAAGTTAAAAAATGCCATTATCACGATTTTCAAGGCTAGAAATCACAAAAATAACTTGTCTGCAACTCAAAGGTCTATTATTAGAACTCTGCTGTCTGCTACAATCTTTTCTCCGTCAACAATCTGGTTTCAAATCGAAAAGGACAGGTTAAGGTTGTTAACTTCAAGGTTTTAAAATAACTGTTTACAACTTTAATACTGACATAACATAATAATATGTATAGTGAATGTAGAATCCAGGTCCAGCTCATAAGGGTATAAAGTATAATAAACCTACACGAACTTGAGCTTAAGTTAAATTAAGATGCATGTTATCGAGAAGCATTTAATGGTAGGGTTGTAACTTGCAGCGATAATAATTATTACTGTTTCGATAGCTATACATAATTTCATATAGAATTAATCAACTAATTTTGTAAAACCGTAATCTTATTAGGTTTTTAGGCTAGATCATTTGGAAAGTTCACCGTCAACAAGTTGACGGCTTTTCACTGTAAGACACGGCTAATAGTACTAATAGTATAGACTACAGTTTTATGACATTGAGTTTTGAGAAGCATCTTATAAGAAGTTTGGGAAAGTATAGATTTAGATGTAGCTATTTTCAAATTAAGACAAGCACTGTTGGATTACTCATATCAAAAAATAAAAATGAAAGACCATCAAGTTCAAAGTCAGTATGATTATCTTTTCTCAGCATTAGTGCATGTATGCATGATACCAAATCACCTTTCCAAAGATCGATATTCTTGTTACCAAATGAGTTCACTTCAGGGAATTTAAGTGAAAGAGGGATTTGGAATTTTGGAAGCTTTAAGTTCAACCTTTTGCGACAGCAGAAATATATGAGGTCACATTATCACGATTGTGTTCCAAAATTTGGGGAAGAAAAAGTTGTGAGCTCTAAAAGATTATTACTCATCTGCTGTAAAAGAGGTTGAATCCCTTTCATCACAATTCATTCAAGCTTATTTTTTCATGAAATAGATGTAAAAGGAGAGTCAATCAGCAAAATCTTCTTTTTTGTTTGCCTAGCTTTGCAAAGGTTGGAAACATGGATGTAGATGATTGAAATCAAGAAGATTTTATGTAAATTGAAGTGCTTCTATGACTTTTCAATCAGAAAATATACCTAATGATTTTATTTTTAGATCACAGTGGCAGACAATGATAATTTAACAAATGATGGCGCCTAATTTGGTGCAATAACATTGAAGGGTGTTTTCCTTTTTTTTTTCCCAAGTTACTTCAACAAAATGGGTGCAAAACAAGTCTTGATAAGGATTATCAATTATTATTCAAAGATACACCAATATTGTATACTGCTGTTGAGGTACATTAAATTATTTAATAGACACATAATTCATGGCACAACAAACAGTAAGGACAGACCATTATTCTAAAGTCCTTGGATTAATTTTCATGATAAATTGGTAGGGTCACTTTTTTTGCTGTTGATGTGCATTAAATTATTTAATAGACACATAATTCATGGCACAACAAACAGTAAGGACATACCGTAGATCTTAAAGCCTTGGATTGATTTTCATGATAAATTGGTATGATCATTCTTCTTGTTTTTTTTTCCAATTTTATTTTGTGTGTTCAACCGTCTTTTTTTCTTTTTTTCAATAATGGCTCTTATGCAAGCAAAAGAAATGCCTCAAATTCAGCGGAGCTTGCAAGTTGTTTCTCTCAACAAGCTCATTAACAACAGGCGCTAAATATTGAAAACATGAGAGTAGATGACAGTTTCTTTCCAGTCTGTCGGTTTTGTTAATCAAAATAAAATAATTTAAGAATGTAAGCATCTTGATTACAGTCCCAGGTATCAGAACTTTCAGAAGAGTTAATTTTGGCACCCTGTTGGCAAATCTACTTAGCCGTTTGTCATGGTCTCAATCTATCAAACTTAGTTTCTAATTATGATAGAATTATTGAAATGTTATGCCCTGAAATTGCTTTGACATGATCTTTAATGTCTTGAATTTCTACACTTTATTTGTCACATCAGTTTTAAAGTTTTGGAGATGGCATTGGTGGCTGATGCGTTGCAGGCTACAATTGGAGGTAAGTTTAACTTGATGATGGTAAGTTAGTTCATTCAATTTATGCTGATTTGCATTCATCTGGATAATGTAGCTTGGTTTCACACTGAGAACAGTTTAAAATTTTTTTTTTACATATGACCTCTGTTACTGCCCTAGAAGAGAAGAACATACATCAGCAGATGTAAATTTTGATAAGGAGAGCAACATCTAAAAATACATTTCCTGATAAATTTTGAATAATTTTTTAACAAACTTGTGTGAAGTTATATATAACTTTGTGATTTATCCTATGGTTCAGACGATTTAACAAATCGATTTTTGATAATGGTTTTTGTATTTGTCATTTTTTTTTTAAACTTTTAACTAAGAGACTTGGAGACATTCTAAGAAATAGTACATCATGGTTGCCTTTTTAATGGGTATCAAAGATGTTACTTTTTTTGTAATCAGTTACGATAGACCCAAGAATGTAGTTTAACAGTTTAGTCATAAAACTGACAGCTTAAAATGGCAAAGTTTACACAAATTGATAATACACAGGCTCAATCTTTATCACTATCCTTAAGCGGACTTCATATGTTGTATTTTGTATCTTGTAATGTATAATGTTGATCATAGAAAAAACTACAGCTCTTTATTAAATTTCTCTTTTCCCATTTGTCCAGCCTCAGAACCCTGGCCAGATGATGTTCTACTATTTCAGCAATATAAAGGTGAGAGGTGTAGATTGGAATAATAATGGATAAAAAAAAAATAAGAAAAAATGTGTTATAGGTCTTAAGTAGATGCAAAAAAAAATTTTGTGGGCTTAAATGTATAAATGGAAGATGACTTGCATGGATGCAAGATTGCTGGCTTTTCGGGCATGGCAGTAAATTGAGGCTAACAGGAAACCTTGTAAATCAATTGATTTTTTTTTATCTTATTATATCCTTTTCACAATTAAAATGGGATTAAAACCAGCAGACTTTGAAATCAATCTACAGTCAACACCATCATCATCATCATCATTTTTAACTTTTCTTTCTCTTTTTTTCACTTATTTTAACAGATTAAGCTTTCACCCTTTCTTGTAGTCTCAAACTTTTGTCCTTTCCTGGCTCAAAACATAATTCATCTTTCACAAGAAAAATTAAAGGAAAAAATAAAAAAAATTAAGTCATATCTGATATCATATAATTATAGTGTTAATTTGATCTTTAGATCAAAAAGATAAAAAAAAAAACATTTCTAATATTTGTAGGCCCCCCAAAAAAATCTGGGGTAGATCTTTCAACTGGAACCACCTTGCTCCCAAACTGGTATTAGTAACCAAATGAAGCTCACATGGCCATGGTGTTTTGAATTTTTTTTTTTTTAAATAAGAGGTAGCACGCAGCCCATATGCAATTTTTCAAAATGAATAACAAAGTGCGGGAAAACAACAAGTTTTAATATCACATTGGTAATGATATCTACAACAAAACATGATCTTTGAATTCAACAGGTACTATGTGCTTGGAAATCTACATATCTGAGATCCTTTTACAAGTTTTAGAGAACCATCGGAAAGTTTTGATTAATAAGGCTTATCTTTAATATTGTATGAACCCAATAAGGTACCCAGTAATTCAGAAAGAGTTTTCAGGGAATTGAATCTTTTTCCATTACGCATAACTTATATCCGCAATAGAGATGAATATCTTGATAACCAGGAAAAATTTTAATCCAACTCTTCACGAAAAAGAAATTTTTATTTTGATAATATTAATTGAATTATGGCAAGCTTTATGAAAAGCTTTTCAATGGATTGTTTCCTGAAGTTAGTTGGCTTCTCTCAATAAATGTTTAATTTCAAGATATTTTGAATAAGAAAAAAAAAGCTCTTTTGAATTGCTGCTTTTTAAATTGATTATTAATAAGTTTCAGCTTCAAAGGATTACTTCTGAGATGAGGAAAAAAACAATTTTTTTTATTGTTGTATCATTTTAGCTGAACAGATAACATTACCAGACTGCACACAATGTTTGGCAGTGGAAGCATTTTTACGCATGTGTGGTCTTAGGTTCAATGTCAAGTGTAAGACAAATGCTGAGGAGATGTCACCCTCAGGTCTGTACCAAACGTATATCCCTTATCCCTTAGAATTTTTTTTTTCATTTTTAGATGTTATGTTTTTTTCATTGATATATAATTTAAAAGGTTTTTAAATCGGACTCTCTATCGTGTTTTGTGTTATCGTTTTCTTTTTTTTTTTTTTTTTTTAGAGGGGGGTGGGCAGCATGCAGGGTAGATTATAGTTTTTTTTAAAACCATAATGATAAATTGATCCATTTGATCCACAGTAAGTTTTAAAATATGTTTTAAGCTTTGTTAACATTTTACCTCATTTATCTTATTACAGTTTCCTTCCTCTGATAATCATTTTCTTCTCACTTGTCTTTCTCCCTGATCTTTGTCTATTTAATCTCCCTACTTACTCTTATCCTGGCTCGGATATCTTCTTTCTTATAACCCATTTCTCTCCCTCTTTTCCTTGCCCACATTTTTTGTCTGCTCTTTCTGCTCCCTTATTTATGGTAAGTTTTGCTAGCAAGTTAATTCCAAAGTCTTCAATCATGTATTGCACAGACTAACTGATTAAGGGTGGGCCTAGCAGGTTTGGCTATCATCATCTGACTTGCCATGTACGTGTAAGACAAACAAAATGTTTGCAATGGGCCTCTTTGAACTCTAATTATGAGCGCAGCTGGTACTTGAGATACAATTGGACTTTAATGTTCTTAGGTCTACAAATGAGATGACGAGAACATTTTACAAAGTCATGATCTTTTTTCATTTTTATGAACCCAATTCCCTTTGCAAATTTTGGGGCAGAGTTTTGCATATAACTTTGTACTAGATTGCCAAAACTGATTAAAAAAATGAAGGATTGACATCATAAACAGAAGATTTCGACAAGTTTTTGATTTTTAGGAATTTATTGCGCTGAACTCTTTTTCAACTGCAGGCTTGAACCACATGTCGTGACGGTTGATGCATGGTTGTAGTAATCATTATTGCAAATTTCAAAAATGTTTCTTTTTAGTGATTCTGGCCCGAAGAGATGAAAGCATCATATTGCTTTTTCAATTGAGAGGTTATTGTGTTTTTATAATTTTATATATTTTTTTAACAATATGCCTTTTATCCAACATTTTCTTTAATTTTTCTTTTAAAGGAAAAGTTCCTTTCATACAAGCTGGACCTTATCTTGTCTCAGAGTTTGATCCTGTCGTTGGCTTTGTTGGAAGAAAGGCATGTTTTTACGTATTCTTTGACTGTGCTTTGTTTTGTTTCATTTAGGAAATCCCATAATAAGATTTGAAAAAAAAACAACTCCTAAAGATGAAAGAATTAAAGTAATGATTATGCAAACTAGAAAACTAGTTTTTTCTTAAAAATTAAGGCTTTGGTTATTAAACTAAAAAACAACAACAAGAAGCCATTTTGAAAATTATCATTTCTTTTAGTCACATTTAGGCCTCCACCATTTTTCATATCCAAAATCCAGACTTGCAGGTAAATTTAAATGGTTATCAGTTAACCAAAATTTCACCAATTTGTGATTTTTTCATCCTCTTTTATACTCCAAAAATAAGACTCCTCAAATTCATGATTAGCTCTATAAGCATGAACTGTGCACATAAGACAACTGAAGAGCATACATGCAGTTATGTAAATGATTCTTCCAAATAATTGCTCTGTAGGGGTTCAGCCTTAGCCGTGACATGTCGGACACTGACCGGTCTGAGATGAGAGCCTATATGTCGATGCTGGAGAACATTCTCGGAAATGCTGAGGTAAGGAACTCTTGAACAGCCTTCACTTATTGCAATTAAAGGATAATCAGTTGTATACCTACAGTGATTTCAACTTCTTTTCTGAATCTATCATGAACAAATCAAATCCATCAGAATTATCATCCCTATCAAAGGTAGAGATAGAGGATTTTTAACAAATTAAAGTTTAGAATTTCTTTCAACATTGTTGTAATCAATTGTTTATAAAATTTTATTTTATTTGATATCAACTCTAAATCCTCTCATGACCACTTTTTTGCTTGCAACCAAGTGAGATAAAATTCAAATTTTTTTTTTATGAAATAAGCAATTAAGAGATTTTGAGACTGTTTATATTTGGCAATTTATCAAATTGACATAGGTGTTAGTGTATTAATATCACCAACATGATAGATTTTTCATGAAGAAATTAATTGCAGTTTGAAGATCTCTGCGAGGCAAATCAAAGCTTTAACTTTTTTAAACTAAGTTTTAGGTTTATGGTCAATAAAGAAGCAAAAAAAAAATGAAACACATCATATGCTGTTTTAAATTTAGCAGTTAATGAAAGTAATACTAATTTTTCCTTGATTTCAGTTTGCCCCCAAAATTAATTTATCTCTTAAAACTCTTGAATTTACAGCTCTATATGGCTTGGCTAAACCCTGAGATTTCAAAGGAGGTAAGTTTTTTAGCTCCACTTTTGGAAAGCATTGTTGCACATGTTTACGAGCAGTTATTGTTTTAATTGAGTATCAGAACTCAATTTAAAAGATTTTTAAATACACTAGCTTTTCATTTTTCTTTTGCACATGGTACAAATGAATAGAATGGTGCTATATGAATGCAAAATATTGATAATCTGGCACAGTCTTCTGGGCTAGTTAATGACAAATGCAACAAATCATAAAGTTTTCTTAAATATGATTGAAGGAAAACACAGCAGGGGAAAACAACATGAAAAGATGTTTTATGGACTAACATAGTGGCTCAAAGTAGGACAAGTGACATTTACTGAGAAGGGCAAGGGATAGAGATGCGTGTAAGGTCATAATCACCTACACTAAAGAGCAAGGCTCCTGATCGATCAATTGATCTTTAAGAACTTGCAAAATAATTGTTGTTAACTTTTAGGATGTAAATATTATACCTTTAGACATGTTGATTGTCAATAGAATTAGATGATTTCAAGTGAAAGAATGAGAGAACAGATATTGCTGGTGATATGAATTCATTTTTTTTTTGCAAAGAAGGAATCAAGAAATTAGGTGTTAAACTAGGCTTAGTTTGCCCTTTGTAAAACTTTGTATAGATTTATTTGGTTGATTAGCCTGCTGCGGCTGCAGATGATTTGCATGCCACTCAGTATTGCTACTAACTGATTCTTAGACTGACTTGCATTATTTACTATGGTAATTTTTTTTTCAATGTCTCAGTTTTTTCCATGTTGCTAAACACTGATAAGGAGACTAATAGCATCATCCTGATTTCTATTAGCAGATGTTCTGGATGTTTATTTTTTAACAAATTAATTGCATAACTTCTAGTTGAAAAATGCAAGTAACTCAATAGGTTCCTATGGGTATCCATCCAATTACGTCTGCTTTGGTTTTGAATCAAGCAAAGAAACTATTTTGAAAATTCTTATGTTTGATATATTCAGAGCCTTACGTTTTTGATAATTTTTTGACTTAAGAACACACAAGTAACACAGGGCTGTTAAAGAGCGGCATTTTAGTTTGCCTGCCACACCTGTGAAGCAGCCTGTAACCCAATCGGGTCATAAGGTCAACCACCTCAGCGGAACAGGGTTTCTCTTTCCTCGCAACCCTAGTTATTAGGTATAATTTTCACACCAAGACAATGGAGAATTTAAGCTCATACTTGAAAGGGAGAAGTACGAAAATCATATAATTTATTAAATTTATATTTAATGATACGATCATATATTTTTTTCCCTTAATTTTCATTTGATTGATGGAGTTATTGATCATATTAACAAGTACATGAATCTGGAATAATCTTCAGATAATGAATTTTTTTACAGGACATTTATCAAAAATGAAACTGTTTTGGGGGATGAAATTTTTACAGCATTTCATTTATATGTTGAACTTAATACCCATCGGAGGGCATTAGCAAAAAGTTCTCCGTTTTAGAGTTATGCGGGTTTGAGTTATGATAGTTCACTTCTTACAGCGCTGGTACAGTGTTTTGATATAAAATAATGTCTAAATAACGATAGAAAATCATAGTTCAAGCTGTTGAGCGTCAATTACTTGAGAGAGACCTGATCTTAACTATTAACAAAGTTACAAACACGTCTAAGAAGAAAATGAAACTTATGTAGGGTTGCACATATATTCGCATTTTACTTTATGGGTAAGTGATCCGTTTACTTTGTCTTACATTTTTCAGTCGGTGGGGCATGTACTAAGAGCTCTGCCTCTCTGTGATATTTTCAAGCTTTCATAACTTCCTTCAAACCTGTGACGCTTAAGTGCTTTGAGTTGATTTAGCTCAGAATATTAATAACATAGTGTAAAAAAATTTTTTTTTTTTTGGTTACTAGAAATGATTGTGCACACCAAAAGTTAGTAACGAGCTGTTGATAAAGTCCGCACAGTTAGAGAAACTTTTAATTGTTTCTTCTATTTGCTAGTACAGCTAACGATATGTCACCACAAGATCGGCAAACCTCATGAAGCTTTTGATTGTGTTCAGATTTTAAGTGCTGCTCCATATTTAACAGTTTAGGTTTGAGGCTACTGAGGTAGATCTATAATATGCAGACCCGTGCGTGTGGAATTATTTTAAAGAATCATATAAAATCACTGAAAAACTCTTAGCACTTGAAACTTGCACAAGTTTTTTATATTAATCTTTTAAATATCGGAAACAATTTTTAAGCGATAAAATTGTTCCGCGTTTGAAATATTCCGATTAAACTGAGGAGTTATCAAAATCATGACTTTTTTCATTTCTTTTACTGGAAGTATCTAGATTCAACTGTATCATGTGAACACATTATAATTGAGAGAAAAAAAAATAGCGTTGTACGCAGGAAAACTTTAGCTTTAGAATGAATGTGTTTGATATACTGGGTGTTAATGAGGTCAGATTTATTGCGACACGAAAACAAGTAAAAATTCCCAATATTAGATTTAATGGCAGTGCACTGTCACGCACTGGCACACACAGCTGTACCCTGCCTGACAGATGATTAATCACCGATCAGCCCACTAACTGCGGACATCTGAAGTAGGGCCTGAAAGTAAACTAAGTTGCCGCTTTTTGGTCTCTTTTAACAGCCTTTTTTTTGCTTTCAGGTTACCAAGCCGAGGTATGGCTGTTCTTACCCATGGCCTCTCAACTGGGTGCTTGCTTGGAGAAAGCAGAGGGCTGTGATAGCTCGCCTCACAGCAAACGACTGGTCCAGCAAGTCTGTGGAGGAGGTATTTTGAGTTGTTGACCTCTGCCCTCTACTCGTCTTGGTTGTATCAAAATGGGTCTGTGTACGTTTGGTTCGGGGAAATCTTTTCATTTTTTTTTACATTTTATGGATTCATTTTGATGTTCCTTGGTTGGGAAGAATATTCCCCATATAGAGGGTTGTTTCTAAAATTTCTGGACTCTGTATTACTGCCTTTTTTTTTTCCAAGATATGTTATTTAATTAGAAAGGCTTTCCTGTACTTAGTCAGTCTCCTAGACATTTTCAGCCCTGATTTGCAAGAAGAATATACAGTAAAGCACGGATTCCTCGAATTCATAGGGGAATTTTTTTATGTTCGAAGAAGCCGTGTTCAAACAAATCTATTTTTAGCACTCAGACCCTAGCTTTGCGTTTTCAGGAATATTTTGAATTATCGTGACAACATACTACTTCCATATAATTCTAGGCATTATGGTGATACCTTATTTGCCGTATTTTCCCTACTTTTTGTTCTTCAAATAAAGGACAGAAGACATCCCGATCTGTCATTCCCAACTCGTTTCATGTAAAAACATGTCTCCAAACCCCAGTGCTTATCGGATCTCAAACTCTTGATGCTACATCTAGATGTAGACTCTAGGTCTACATTCAGATATGGGTCACAAATTTCTTTCTAGCTAGGCATACATTCAGTCTTAAGTCGTTGGTCTAATGCTTGTTCCTGAATAATCTTTAACCCAGACAAGGGCTGTCTGTCATGGCAGAATTAGACCTAATCCCACCAGTGGGCCTGACAAAGGTTTGAAGTTCACTATTATCCTCGCAGCATTCTACCTTTTGAGCTATCTAGTGTCCTAACCGTCAATAAAGAGATCTTACCTGCCAACTTTTTTTTCACACCTATGTACTGATTGATCAAGCAAGGGGTGGGCCCAGACAGATTTACCTGTCATCATTACCCATGTCTTGTTGGTTACAATCGACCTCTTTGAAGTTATAAGGACAGGTAGACCTAGCACAGGCGCAGCCAGAGACAACTGGCGCCGGTTGTATGGGACTAAGCTACAATAAGGTGGGGATGGGAAAAGAGGTGTATCTCACCCTTGGGACTATGGATAAATGGCTAGGCTACCTGTCCACAAATTGTTTCTACACAGTGAAAGGGAGGGGTAAGGCATGCTTGTAGATACCAACAGCTGCGTAGAGCACTTGATTGAAATTTAAGATCTGGGAATGTAATGAAAGTCATAGTCTGTGAAATTTCTCACGAGAAGAACATTTTTTTCTCTAATTTTGGGTGATAAAAACGTAGAAATCAGAAGGGGAAAATGAATGTGTTCGAGGAATTTCTGACTTCGAGGGATCCGTGTTGGACTTTATCGTGTTCTACTGTATGCAAAAGAGCATTTGCCAAGGACTCAACTTTGAACCTGATGGGTTGAGTCTTAAGGCAAAGTATCCGCAGCTAGAGTACAACATTATGCTTTTTAGGTCTCTTGAAAGTTTGCTGTTTTTAAATACTGTGAAAGTAAAAACACCTTTTTTTGGGGTTGCTAAATCTTTTGTCATTCTTTATAAGCTGATTCTTATACCCAACAGGTCACAGAGGAGGTTCACACTTGCTGTTTAGCTCTTTCAGAAAAGCTGGACAAAAAGAAATTCTTTTTTGGTGATAGGTAAGTCCAAGATTTGCCACTTGTAACAAAGAGATGTTAGTCAACTTTATTATTTATGGTGAATTAACAAAAATAAACATAAGTGTTATTTTGTGTGTGATTGCTGTCCTTTCTTCGTGCTCAATTGAGATTTTGTTTCAGCTTAATGTGAAATGTGACCACTTTGAAGGCATGGTCATATATAGATGTGCAGCTTTCATGAAAATGCAAGAAAATAAGTGCATATATTGTGCACTGACTATTGTTCTATTAAATCAAAGTGGTTTGGAACATTTACTCCTCAACTAGATAGTCAAAAACTTTTGCTTTACAAAAATTCTTGTGAGAACAAAGAAGGTATATTTTTGAGTTCGAACAGATGATGAAGGAAAAAAAATTCTTTATATTGTCAAGATAAGTTGAACAACAACAATGTTTGGTAATTTTAAATACTTGTACACAGAGATTATATACTCATGTGTGTATTGTCTGTATTCACATGCTAATTTCTACAAAGAGATTTCACTCTTCCTTACTGGAGTATTTGGGAGAAAGAAAAAAAATGGGATATAAATGCATCTCTCTCCAGGCTCCAATCCTGTTTTATTTTGCTTATTTTTCTAACTTCCCCATATAATGCCTAGTCTCTAGAATGTTGAATTATTAGGTGTGCATGCTCTATTACAAAAATTCAAAGCAAGAAACTTTGCTAAGAAACGATCTGACTACTGCATGAACATTTTATCAATTTATAGATTTAGGCTGGATTTTTTTTTTTTGGAAAAAATCAAGTCTAACTCTTTATGAAAAAAATCTAAAAAATTAAAATCATTAAAGTAATTCAATGAAATTTCCAATCACATACAGTTGTAAGTTTTTATAACTATTCATGATGTGTAAATATATATCATTAAATCACCACTTTAAAATGAAAAAGATATAAATTGTAGTCACATATGAGTGAGACCTAAAGTCTAGAATACTGAAAGTGTTCAAATTTTCACAGAAATGTTTTGTGAAGGTTTCTTGTGTTTTGTCAATAGATTTTTTTGGGAGTGGAATAAGATAACTTTTTTTTCCTTTTTTCTCAAAGCCCTACGGAGCTGGATGCCTTGGTGTATGGCCATTTGTACACCCTTTTAACCACCAAACTGCCCGGCGGCCCTTTCACCTCTGTCATAAGAGAGTTCCAAAACTTAGCAGAGTTTTGTAAAAGGGTAGACAGTGCATACTTTTCAGATTAAAATAACAAATAATGTGCTTAACAATATTCAAGGCTGTTTTAATTATTACAATGGAGTTATTGTGTATTATAAGTGGATGTTTTGAGTTATACAAGATTGATGAGTTTCAGTATTTCCCTTCAACATTGTACCTAATATTAGAGCTGCCAACCTCAAGCAAAAAATTGTATATGTACACACTATCATAGATTGTAAGAATTTACGTCATTTTTTTTAATTGCACTTTTTTCAGTGGTGACTTAACAAATTTAGCCTCTTTTTCTCTGTACCTATACACCCTCTCCCGACAACTTAATTATAATTCACAGAGGGATTTTATTCAGGCAGTAAATCTGGTAGTGGTACAGAGTTATTCTATAAATGGTAACACATGCTATAGTTTAAGAACTATATAGATTCTTGAATTTCATTGGTTGATATTTCTAGTCATGACCTGAATTAATTTTCCCAAAATCTCTAGGTAGCACCTAGTCACCCAAGGTTAAGGTTGTATGTTCTAACTTTGACAGATTGGTGGTTTTGTCTGTTTTCATAAAGAGCAAAATCACTAAAACACTGAAACATCATTTGTTTGAGTTATAACAGGCATCATTATGATAGGTAAGGCTAAAGCATTAATTTGACAGTCACCTCTTTTGCTGGATAGTAAGGTTAGTAGCCTGCAGATTTGAAAATTAATAGGCCTAGCGTATGTTCTATTCTTCTTTTCAAGACTCCAGCACTGCTGTCTAATAAGTACAGTCGAGTCCGGTTACTTTGAAGACATTGGGATAAAAAAGGACTTCGAATTATCCAAAATTCGAATTATCAGGATACATAGAGAAAAGAGAGAAGAAAAAAAATGTGGGTGACAGATCAATAATGTACTTGAGTGTGTAGGGATTCACACCTGGTCCCTGGGCCTTACGCCTTTCCCTTTCCTTCTCCTATTGCAGACTCTCGCCGGTATCATGAGTGGTCGGAACATACACACATACACACACCAGATTTGCTTGCCCCAGTAGCATAGCACAATGCTCTTTGTTTTACAAGCTAAGAAAACTGCTTTCAGAATCGAAAAAATCCGTCAAGATGGCTTCGAATTAACCGGATCCTTCTTTCCAACTTCGAACTAACCAATATTTTTTGATAAAGCTTAAAGAAAGAAATATTTAGCAGAATTAACTGACTTCGAAATATCCTAAAATTCAATCTATCCGGATTCAAATTATTTGGACTCGACTGTACTAGAAAATTTAGTGTTGAGAAAACTTATCAACTTTCGACCAGTTCTACAGATCTAATAATTTTCTAAGGATTGCATGAAAGTTTATCCTCCAATTATGAATCACTAATTTAGGTGAAATTAGTACTAGTGACTAGAACCACCCATTGGGATCCAACAAAAAGTAAAAAAAAAAAGACTCGGGAGAAAAAAAGAGCAAAATCTGCGACAGCAGCATGTCTTGCTTAGAAGATTCTCTACAGTTGTAACATTTTAAAGTTTTACTAACATGAGATTATTTTGTAGGTACCATACTGCAAATTTACGGTAGGTACTACATGTATATATTGACTTTTTTTAGCCTGCATACTGCCACTTTTTCCCTTTTAAGGTTCGTGATTGTGCCCTTTTTACAGTTTTAGCAACAATCTTACTCTTTTTTGGCTATAATTGTACATTTTGTTGTTGCTGGTTGGGTTGGCAGCTCTGAAATATTAATGATGATTTTAAATGAGTGCAAAGTGTTTTTGTATGTAAATGAGGCAAGAAGAATTTATGACTAGCATTTATGGAGTGGCTGATTCACATATAGTATAAGTATCTAAAGATAGATATGAAATTGAAGTTGCTATTTTTATTTCCTTAAATACAAGCTTTTTTTTTTTCTTTTAAAAATACCAGTTCCCATTTTTCTACCATAATAGTTCTCACATTATTTAAAAAAACATACTTTGCTTTATTTTTTAACTGATACCTTTTTTTCCTTTAAACTTGAAGCACATTAAAAAGAATTACCGCTTTTAAAATTGATGAAACTATTAACTTGATGAGTAGTGGAATTCAGCAAGAAAATAGATTACTATTTTAACATTTATCCTGACCAAAACTGGTTTAGGCCTGATATTCAAGGCAGCTTGATAAAACCTGGAAAAGCTGTTCATTTGACTGGTATTAAGGTAGCGTGTCAACTTTGTCTTTAGAATTATCAGTTCTAACAACTAATGAAGTTGTATACGATAAAGAGACAACTGTTTTATACCCTCAGATATGTTGTAAAGTTAAAAAAAAGGCTGATCATAACGCTCATTTTTCCATTGAGATTGAATGAGATTTTGATGTTTTAGAAGGAAAAATAATTTTGTAGTGAGTTAAAATGGTTTGGAAATTGTATTTTATTTTTCTAATTTCATAAACTATTGTCCATTTTTTATCATTTTTCGTACGTTTGATAAATTGAGAAACAGAATATGGTAGAATATAAAAAATTTGTATTTGAAATTAAGTCATTACTTTTAATTTTATGAAAATGACTTTCAAACTCTGCTTAAATAATGCATAAATTGAATCATAACATCAGCGGGTTCAAAGAGACAGCACATGTGATCAGTCATTCTGCAACACAGGGATTTGCTACTCCCCAAAACCTGCTGCTTACCAATTGCAGCCCAATGTTACTGATCCTAGACTACCTAAAGCCATCTTGTTGGCCTCCAGATAATTTGCATTACTGCTCAAAATTATGGAAAAATATCATGATTAGGTATATTTTATTAAAAATCATATGTTTTCTAAACAAAGCAAGCATTGCTGAAACCCATTTGAGATGTTCAAATTATGTTCTTTTTTCATAGAAATTAGTAATTGAATGACTAATAATTGGTGTATGATCAATTTTTTATTAATTAAATTAGTTTTGATCTTGCATAAATTATATTCTAGTGAACCGATTGTCATGAAATAAAAAGCAAAATTAACAGGTGTTTAGCAACACTACCTGTATTACTTGGTTACTGTGGCCTACTTTCAAATGGAAAATATATGCCGATTGGTTCAGGGTGTGTTGTTCCTGTGTTAGAAATTAATGCGAATGGTAATGAGAGTCGGAAAACAGTGTTAGAATATATATGCGCATGCTAAGGAAAGGGCTATTATATATCTAAAGAAAAAACATTATAGCATTTAATCCAGTTATTTATGACCTATTTGATGTTGCTATTTGTGACGGGTTATTTAGCCGTACATGAAAGATTATGTGACATTATCAGTCTCTACTTTTTCGATTTTTACAATCATTTTTTTTCAATTTGAGGTCGACTTTTATTTGAAATTAATACCGACATAATTTTAAGACTAGGTGGTAAAATTATCAAAGACGACATTTTGTAATGGCTCTGCAGTCGAAACAACCATAACAAAACAGTCAGAGTACACTTTTTTGTGAAAATAGATGTATACTATCACAATAACAAAAAATTTAAAAAAGATATAGCAGAAATCATGCAAAATCTTACATATGACTATTGTGTATAAAGACGCACCAGTTATATTAACAGCTAAAATGTCTCGCGTACTGTGTGGTTGTTTTTCAACTGTAAAGCATAAAGCTGGAACTGGAACCGGAGAACAAAACAAGAAATATTTTATGCTTTCTGAGAAATATACCTTAAAAACATTTGTTTTTTCAGTTTTTACTGCTGAATTTCGGTATTTGAAGCATGATTAAATACTGATAATAGAAGCAAACGAAATTGCTTTTCCAAATCTCAATCTCTCTCTCTCTCTCTCTCTCTCTCTCTCTCTCTCTCTCTCTCTCTTCTCTCTCTCTCACTCTCTCTGAACATGTTTACATGCTTGACAAGTTATAATGATCTTGGCGTTTTATAACATAATTACAAGTGAGGTAAGTGATAAGTGTATTTGGCCTCTAGAATGTTTATAATACGTTTAAAAAGATTATACTAAAAAGATCAAGACAGATTATAAATTTGCCATTTGTAATACTGAAGTTGATGGAATGGAAGACTTTTTACTTTATGCAAGGACATTTCAAAAGGGTATAGTATTGGAAAATTTTAGTGAGATATGAAAATACAAAACGTTCAAAATGTAGTTTCTATTAAAACACAAATTTACCTTTATGAACTTAAAAGTAATACATTAGAAATTACAAAAAAGTTTGTAGTTATTACTGCAAAATTTATATATATATATATATATATATATATATAAAGAGAGAGAAAGAAAGAGAAAGAGAGAGAGAGAGAGAGAGAGAGAGAGAGAGAGAGAGAGAGAGAGAGAGAGAGAGAGAGAGAGAGAGAGAGAGAGAGAGAGAGAGAGACAGACAGACAGACAGACAGACAGAGAGAGAGAGTTTTTTTTACGAATTTCAACCAACGCTTCCCGTGCAAAGAGTCATACTACGCTAAGTTTTGAGGGTGAGTGCATGTCTTCTCGCCATTTATGCCCGTGTGGACCAATTCAAGGCTGCAACGCACGTTGTCGCTCTCAAGGTCATTCATCCACGAGTCAAGTGGATGGTTTGGCTGTGTAAACCGTCTGTGATCATACATGAATGATGCGAGTGAATATTGGAAAGAGACAGGATGATTAATAAAGCTCTATAATATCGCCGCCTTAGTAAACGTGTCAATATTATACCACTCAACATTTTACAGTCATTGAGAACACAAGGATGGCAGAAATCATTTGATTATCATTTATTAGAGATCTAGACTTGTAGTCAGAGGATGAACAAGTTACAAATTGACAATATATATTGTGTGCTGGTCTTTAACCTTCTTGGGGACTGGTAACGCCTCTTAAGTTTTCAATGTTAATGAAATTTATATAACATTGTATAAATTTAAGAGATCGAATCAATCAAAATATATTATCATTTTCATCTTCAAATTCCAATATTGTTCGAAAGATAAGTCTGTGCTTATTTTCTTCATTCATCATATTAGGTACACAGATACCCAGAGAAATTTTTATTCCGAACCCAAATATTCAACAAGCCATTTCAAACATTTCTCTAAAAATTTATGAAAATGTCTTACAACTATTGATCAAGGAGGGGTTTGGACTGAGCTGATTCATCTAAGGATTGTTGCATTCGCAATGTTACTTGTTTGTCCGTTATGCCCCTCAAGGCCACAGTCTGATTCTCATATCCGTATATGACACCCACCGCACAAAGTCTCCATTGTACACACACATGCCAACATATCTTTTATTCCACGACCACGCTGAAGGTCTTCTAATTCTGTCCTACGTGCTGTTATGATGGCGTAAAAGCTAAGCCTGAAGGATTTTTCTTGAATCTATTGTAAAAAAGAATGACCTTGTTTTTCATGATCAGCTACTGCAATTAATCTTGCTTCAAAGAAAGGCAATGGAAATATTTTTCACATAAAAGATTTATAAAAAAAAGTCTGTTATCTTTTTGCATTTTCGGTCCTCCGTTTTCCATTTTTAGGGTTCCATCTATTTAATACCATGAATAGTCTTTACGTCTTTAAAACTGTTCGTCGAAAGTGTCTGCTCCATCTTTTAGAAATTTGAACATGGCTAGTTTACAATATGTCCGTTTATCTCAATATCTTAATCTTTAAAATGCTAAATTATGAAAAAGAAGTAATAGTTTAATTTGTGACAAGAGAAGTAGTAAAACTATTAATTTTTCTCCTTCCCTTATTACATATTTTATATAATAAACAAAATGTTAATCAACAGCGCGGTTCTTTATACATATGACTACAAAAGGTCCAGGTCTCGAACCAGTAATGACTATTTTAAAGCGACAATTTTATCCAATGTAGGCTATTTATATCTCATACACTCAAGGCGATACTAGTAAGACGACTGGAAGTAGTCTAACTCATGTGATTCAGATACGATAAAAATCTGCCATAAACTACCTACCCTTTAAATACATGAAATATAAGTTAGAATAATATTAAGCTAGATAGGCTGATTCATAATATTGTTTTAATACTTTCAATTTTACTTATGGTTAGACCTGCTCCCATGTAGGGCGGTATAAGCCAGTTAAAACAAAAAAAACGACGTCCACTTTGCTACTGAGAAAAAGATATTTATGTACTTATCAATGTAATATAGAGCGTATGGTTTAAATTTGAGCGTTTAGAAATGTATTTGCTACGATCTTAAATATTTTGAAATCTAAAAATATGGAAGTCTTTTGTTTTTTTTTTGTAAAAAAAAGTGAGTTTACTCATTATTGTGAAAGGTGAATTTTGTTATGAACCTGGATAGAATAAAAAATGAGAGATGGTGGGAAAGTGGAATGCAAGCTAGGACCGTCCATTCAAAAAAAAAAAAAAAAAAAGGCGAAGTTAAGATAAAATAAAAAGGACAACGACCACTACGATAATGATGATGATGAGGATGATGATGATGATGATGATAGTACTTGTTGATGATGCCGCACAGAAAAAAAAGCCTTTTCCGTTGCATGATCAGAGGGTCACAGCTCTTTAAGTTTACAAAGATCTATATTTCCCTCCATTTATGTTGTAAAATTGTCTTATCTACATTGGGCCCTTTATTTGCTTTGTAGTGGTAGTAGTAGTAGTAGTAGTAGTAGTAGTAGTAGTAGTAGTAGTAGTAGTAGTAGTAGTAGTAGTAGTAGTAGTAAGGCACCGTTAAAAAAAAAAAAAAAATAGGTACAGTGCAGCTCCAAAATGTACCAAACAAAACAAAGCAAACGTGTGAGCTTTCGGCTATATATATATTGCCAGATTTCTCATATTTGAAATCAATTAAAAAATTCCTATTCCACTGGGTGGCAAATAGTATTTGAAACCTTATGTTATAAGAAAATTTGACAACTGAGGTCGTGGCATCTTTTTCTTTTCACGACGTGTTAACTCCAGATGCTTCACTCGATAGATCCATAAAATCTCACGGCATTACTGAGGTTTCACATACAACGTACACAGCACTGATAATAAGCCATAACGTAACCAGCTTGAGGTTACCCTGGTGCTACATGCAAAGTGCCCAGCTTTGTTTACAAGGATGCCTTAGTGGAGAAAGTACGTATTATCCACAACACCTCACTAGGACTGCCTCGAATCATGTATGTGTGAGCATATAGTTGATACTCTCACTGCTATACAGCGCACAGGCACCGGGCTGGTACTCAGTACAATTCAAGCATTGCTAACAAGCTGTCATCATGAAACCCTTCATAATGATTGCGTTCTCAGCGGAAGTGCTAGCAAGTTTGGAAAAAAAGCGATTAAAATACGTGCGGCTAAATAGGAGTTTATGCAAATGACGTAAGTAAAAAAATAGTGAGACCCAACTCGATCCGAGCGAAAGGAAACCAGTAGTAGGGTCCTTATTTTTCTAGGCATACTACATTTTGAGGCAGTTTGCGATTGTTTTCCTCGTCGCAAAGGGTGAGACAATATACTAGTCAAGCTGAGAACCCGTTATCTTAGTCTGCGAAACCTTTTTAAAAGTCTCGATGACGGATGTCTCCACTGTAAGCTTAGGAGACGAAATTTACCTTAGGAGAACATCTCTCTCTCTCTCTCTCTCTCTCTCTCTCTCTCTCTCTCTCTCTCTCTCTCTCTCTCTCTCTCTCTCTGCACGAGATTCTGCGAGAAGTTGAGAAGACTCGAATGTATAAAAAGATCAGACTATTACTCATCGTTTCAAACGTTTTCAAGGTACTTGCACGATAAACAAGTGCTTAAGATCAAGAAATCCTTCAAGACCACAGATTTCTATACAATACTTCAAGAACTCCCGTCATTAAAGAGATTTTCTTAAAGGTAAGAGTGTAAATATTTTTACTATTCATATGCTTTTGGCGCAATATTTATTCTTTGTATCTTTTTTAGCGCCACGCAAGGTATTTTTTTTAATTTAGGGGGTGGAAATCGGTAAATCTAATTAATGAAAGTCACACAAGTGGCTCGATCTGTACAGCGTGTTTTATAGTTAAATCTCTACAAATACGCACCCGCACCGTGTCAAGACAAAATTTTCAGTCATTATAGTGCGATAAAAAAATAGTTAACAAGTAGCAGATCTACTTGAGTTACTGACATACGAATTAATTTATCAGTAACCTCAGACATGCGGGTTAATTTAAGCTTGGACCTAGATCTAACAGTCTTAAGATTTCGAAGCAAAATCTGATGATACATGCGCCTTCAGAAATTGCACACATAGGTAATTATCTTCAGTCTTTGAAAAAATATTTCTTGGATACATCGATTGGATCTGATTTAAGTATCATGTACAAGTTATTCTTGGTTTGAAAGTTCTTTTCAATTACGTGTGATGTCATCGTTTTCTATAGAAAATTCAAACGATACAGAAACTAGATTCTAGATCTATTCCTAAGTTTAGCAAAAAACGATGTTTACATCTAGATTTAGTCCGGCCTCATAGTAGTTTCTTTTTCTCTCTCTCTATGTATGTGTATATATATATATATATATATATATATATATATATATATATATATATATTATATCTTTATCTATCTATCTATATATATATATATATATATATATATATATATATTTCTCTATCCCTGACTTCCTCTTTCTCTCTCTTTCTCTTTCCCTGCAAATTTTTTTGTCTTCTTTTACCGACTTACCCCTCTCTTCTCTACATTGCAAGACAAATAACCCATATAAAAATGAGAGCACCAAAATCTTTCATCGATTTATGTACTTTTGAAATCAAAATGTAGATAAGAATAAAGAGATAGATGGCTAGTTAGAGATGGGAAATTGAGGATATAAAAACGTGCATAAGATAGAGTGACTTTACATGAAAAAGTTGCCTATGAGGAATTATAGCCCGTTATTTCTTATTGTACTTTGATATTTGAAGGTCTGTAGGAGCCTTATTTATATACATCACAATCAAATGTCTACATTATCTTCACATTCCACAAAAACACACTGCAATTATAGTCATTATACTTTACCAAATCATTTTTGAGTTCAACAGTTCTCTCTCTTAAATGTAAAAAAGATGAGCTCTTTTTTATATTAAAAGATAACTAACTCATTGCAAAAAAAAAAAAAAAAAAAAAATTCAATACATAATTATAACATTCATCAAGAATATTATATTAAAAGTGCAGATTATTAAAAAAAATAGGGTTGCATCATATGTAGCTATGACCCTTTATTTTTTTTAATTTGGAGGTTTTTATTCAGGTGAATTGGACAAGAATGAACCAAACGCATGGATTTTGAGTTACTCAGGTTTTCATGCATCTGGATAACCGACCGCTTTGACCTAAAGTCATGTTACAAACATGGGCCAGTTTGACTTCGTTGATACGACTATTTATGACTTAATTCAGTTCGTTTTTAAATTACAAGGTTGCAAGATCGCAACTTGAGGCTAGTACCCGGATGACATTGCCGGCCCATTTATTATTTTGCTGAACTATTTTATTACTCGCAATCACAAGATGCGGCAATCAGATTCTGCCACTAATGCTTCAATAGTGCTGTGTACCAAAAGAATTGTTTTTCTGAATCAAGAATCTAGCCCGATGATTCCCCATTGGCCAATTCGAACTCCATAATGATATTTTATTGTTTCACTCTCTACAATCTTGAAAAACCAGAAATCAGACATTTCATGATGAAAGCTCTCTACCCAGTTGCTGGTAGAGGTCTTTCAAGGATATATATATATATATATATATATATATATATATATATATATATATATATATATATATATATATATATATATATATATATATATATATATATATATATATATATATATATATATATATATATATATATATATATATATACTCTCTAAGCTGAATAGTATTGGACGAAAGTTACCATCTTGCTTTTTTGTTGCATAAAGAGTTAAAGCAGCTACCTAGAACTCTATTTTAGAGAGAAGTTTATACTTTTCACGCTGAACCGTTTAAGGATTCAATCAAACCAGTATGCCATTGCAATTAACAGGGAATTTTTAATTCGATTAAACAGATGTGTTCTTTAAAAAATTAAACAAAATGAGGATTAATAGATTACACAGATTAACTATTTTGTGAGGATTGACAGAATCATATCTCCCAACTGAACTCTCGAAAAACCGAATTTATAAGAATTGTTTTCCACCAATTCCTACAAGATGGTCCACTTAAAATGTTTGAGACCTGTCATACTTATTTTAGATTTCTCATATATTTAACGGCTGTGCACAAACAATATAAACATCTGTGTGCTTCATTCAGAGTTATTGCTTTTTTTTCGTATAGATATCAACGAAATATATCTCAGGAAATATAAATGCAATCAAAGGGCAAGGTTGGTTTAACTTTTATGGTCTTGTTGTCCACCAATTCCTACAAGATGGTCCACTTAAAATGTTTGAGACCTGTCATACTTATTTTAGATTTCTCATATATTTAACGGCTGTGCACAAACAATATAAACATCTGTGTGCTTCATTCAGAGTTATTGCTTTTTTATTCGTATAGATATCAACGAAATATATCTCAGGAAATATAAATGCAATCAAAGGTAAAGGTTGGTTTGACTTTTATGATCTTGTTGTCCATCAATTCCTACAAGATGGTCCACTTAAAATGTTTGATACCTGTCATACTTATTTTAGATTTCTCATATATTTAACGGCTGTGCACAAACAATATAAACATCTGTGTGCTTCATTCAGAGTTATTGCTTTTTTATTCGTATAGATATCCACGAAATATATCTCAGGAAATATAAATGCAATCAAAGGGCAAGGTTGGTTTAACTTTTATGGTCTTGTTGTCCACCAATTCCTACAAGATGGTCCACTTAAAATGTTTGAGACCTGTCATACTTATTTTAGATTTCTCATATATTTAACGGCTGTGCACAAACAATATAAACATCTGTGTGCTTCATTCAGAGTTATTGCTTTTTTTTTTCGTATAGATATCAACGAAATATATCTCAGGAAATATAAATGCAATCAAAGGTAAAGGTTGGTTTGACTTTTATGATCTTGTTGTCCATCAATTCCTACAAGATGGTCCACTTAAAATGTTTGATACCTGTCATACTTATTTTAGATTTCTCATATATTTAACGGCTGTGCACAAACAATATAAACATCTGTGTGCTTCATTCAGAGTTATTGCTTTTTTATTCGTATAGATATCCACGAAATATATCTCAGGAAATATAAATGCAATCAAAGGGCAAGGTTGGTTTAACTTTTATGGTCTTGTTGTCCACCAATTCCTACAAGATGGTACAGATCAATCGATATGAGTTATTTGAAAGGAAAATTAGGTCTGGAAGCTTCCAATGTAGACTAATTAAACCTGAATCGAATGTTAACAGAAGCGGAAAACATTTAAAAGATCCATGACGTGTTTTAGATTCCCTAAAGGTGATTTAAATGCTGATGTTCAAACGATTAGTAAAATTAAGCTGTCAAGCATGCCGATAATCAAGTTTTACATGACTAAGATTGATTGAGCGTTCCAACAATATTTATTCTTTGATTTTCAAACTAATTAGAAAAATGGTATTTACCTCAACGTAGAAAACAATAGATGTTTACAAGGGGCACAGGTGGAAAAAGGCAAAAATTTAGGAAAAGCTGTTTCCTGACATCGAGAGCAAAAGTGAGCAAAAGAGCACCCCATCTTAGATAAAATTGATTGTGCTAAAAGCATGACATTTTTTATTTCGTTTCCAGAAAGTCACACAATATTGCCGATGGGCAAAAACCTAAATCATTGCTCCTGAAAATGATCTAATGAATACGATCAACTATAAAAATGAGTTTTAGGTCACATACAACCTCCTTTATTTCTGGCTTTCCCCCCTTTTTTTGGCTTTTATTTACACTTCTTAGAATTCATCGTATGTTCGAGAAACTTGAGGTGACGTTAATCTTTCAAAGACCTAAACACACGAATTGCCTGCATATTAGGTAATGTACTTTAAAACCTATTAATTCCCACAGATGGCGAGAGGTTATGTGCT
The DNA here is from genome assembly GCA_033675545.1 of Elysia crispata. NCBI lineage: Eukaryota > Metazoa > Mollusca > Gastropoda > Plakobranchidae > Elysia > Elysia crispata. The sequence goes on from JAWDGP010007972.1 coordinate 232,620, forward strand.
CTTTGCTGCGTTGCTGTCATTGCTTTTTGGGCTTTTAACATTGGTGCCTACGGTGAACTCTAAATCAGTAAGCTTCTTGATTTTAATTTATTAAAGTTAACAATGTATATCCAAAACACTTATGTCTAAAAATAATCGCCATTGAGGTAAAAAAGACTTTTGAAGGAAAATTAATCAAATGGGTTCATACTATCATGCAGTAATTTTGAATAATCGCCACACGTAAAGGATACAATTTATATTAAATGTAATAACAAGCGACGATATCTTAAAGAAAACGATAAGAGATAAGGGTACTATGTTTGCAGAATGAACTTGAATGCTTCTTTTATTTTTATTTTTTTTTTGATATTTCGCGTAGCCCGGTCAAACGGGGTGATCTTAGGATTTTTTTCAATTTGCATATCAAACTTGACCTTTTTCAGGCGGGTCTTGTCCGGAAAGATAAGACCGTTAACTTAATCACTGACGTCTAGGGACTCAAACTTGCGAAGTACGAATTTGAAGAACTAGACACAACAGCCTTTTCAGGTTATGACTGTTTTAAAGAAAAAGCGACTACGATATTAGATAAAATATGAAAGTACTGTCAAGATCTTTAGGAGCCATATCTGTCAAAGTATTTTATGCCGTACCATTTTCATCTATTTCCGTAAGCTCTAACCGAACGTAAGTAAAGAATTAAAAAATCATCATCCTCCTCATAGTATTTGAACATTTTCTGGAAATGATTTTTTGAATTCTCACATTAAATGGGTTAAAATAATATGTAACAGAAGGAAGAAGAAGATAAATTAATATAAGAAGAAAAGAAAAAAAAAGATAACAAGAACAGGAAGAAAAAGTAGAAGATGAATCAGAAGGATACGTTAAAAAACAAGAAGAAGGAGGAGGAGGAAGAAGAATGTGGGAGAAGGATAGGGGGGCGATCAAGAAAGCATGAGGAAAAGAGAGAGATGGAAATAAGGAAAAATATAGTGACCGACATATCGATGCATAGAGAAACACTTTAATAGGTAGGTAAGAGAGACACTGAGCAAACTATTGAGAGAAGAGAGAGAGAGAGAGAGAGAGAGAGAGAGAGAGAGAGAGAGAGAGAGAGAGAGAGAGAGAGAGGGAGAGAGAGAGAGAGAGAAGGAGAGAGAAACTGATACACACAGAAGGGGAGTAAAGAAGGTATTTATACAGAAAATATGGATTGGGGTTACATAAAGTTTAAACGTTTTTCAAATACATTAGATGCCAAGCAAAATTTATGGAAGACCTTTCAAAATGTTAAATGATTTATAGAAATTGTTTCTATCCAATGAAAAAAAAGTACTTTAACATAATTTCGCCTCATTAAAATTTGACGAGGACTCTTATAAAACAGATGGAGCTTAATATCACCCGAATCCCGTTAATAATAATAATAATAATAATAATAATAATAATAATAATAATAATAATAATAATAATAATAATAGTAGGTAGAAACTCATTGGGGAGCTAGATAACAGGGAGTCTTCAGAGAAGAAACCCCCCTTGTAGCAAGTGTTTCGGCCCTGAACCTCTGACACTCTAAGGGGGCCGGGCCACACCCAGGTCATGACTCCCAGGTGTCTCCCTGTTATCTTTCTTTTTGCACAGCGCCAGGATTCGAACCCATACCTTCATCTCTTGATGGATTGCTGATCCCGGCGCTATACCACTTCGCCAACTGGTCCTGCGATGGTTAGAGCATTTTTAATCCTTATGAAGGAACCTCTCATTTCTCCTGCTCCAGATCCACCGGGAACTGTTTTCGGCTATTTCCGCCAGTAACTTTAGAGCTTTTGTTCTTTTGTTGCCACATATTGAAAGTTTAGTTAGAAGGTCGTAGACTGATGACCCTACGAATCCTCTGGCACCAACCTCAACGGGCATCACCACAGCTTTGTATCCGGCATTTTCTAGCTCTTTGGTCAGGTTCATGTATTTCTCTCTTTTGTAGATGTGGGCCTCTTCCATTCTGTTTTCGTATGGTACTGTTAGCTCCACCATGATCAATTGTTGTGTGGAAGCTGAATGGATCACGATATCAGGCCTTAATCTCGTTTCTTTGATTATACTGGGGTGACTGTCCCATTCTGGAAGATCTGCTGAAACATCCCAGTCATCACAGCCGTCTAGAAGGCATTTTACCTGGTTTGTTGTCCTCACCGGCATTCCGTGCCATGACTTAGCGCCTCCCTCTGTTGTGAATATCAACGCGTTGGTATTAGGGAGGGTAGTCTCTCCTTTAGCCGTGCTTATGATTGCGGCAAGTTCTTGAAGGACTCTGTTATGCCTCCATGTGTATCGCCCCTGTGAGAGGGCGATTTTGCAAGAGCTCAAGACATGCTCTGTGGTCTGCCTGCCTTGGCATAGCGGACAAGTGGGGTCCTCTTTCTTTCCCCACCGTACCAGATTTGCGTTTGAGGGCAGGAGATCGTACACTGATCTGATGAGAAAGCTGATCCGAAGTGGCGCCATGTGCCAGATCTCATTCCATGTGAGGGATTTCTGCAGGGCATTATCCCAATTAGTCCATTGTCCCTGTTGAGGTTGCTGGACTGCTTTTTGAACTCTTCTGGAATCTTCATTGAGCCGTATCTCATTAATGACCATGTCTCTTTTCTCTTTCCCTTCTGCTTTTGACCACCACTTTGCTGTAGATGATCCTAGCCCTTTGCGGTCAGTTTGAGTTTGCCCAATCACTTCTTTAATCTTAAGGCACTCCTTAGCTTCGTCTACGGCTTCGACAACTTTCCATTTCCTACCCGTCTTTATGGTAGGTTGCACTGTCTTCACAATTGGGTCCTCGGAGTCTTCTAACATCGAGAGTAGCCTGGCTTTGCCACATTTATACTCTTCCAAGATGGATTTTAGTGGGAGTCTCAACTTTGCTTTACGGCAGTACATTGCCACATCTGTGAGACCCGGAGGTACCCCTAACCACCTCCTGGTGAACTTATTAATCTTAGCTTCTATTGCCTCAACTGTAGTTGAGCAGATTTCATAGACCAGGAGTGGCCAAAGGAGCTTCGGAATTAGCATAAACTGTAGACACCACACTTTTAACTTACCTTGAAGGCCACATCTGTTGATGGCTAGCAGGCCTTCGGTAGAAAGTTCTACTGTTTCTAGTCCTCTTTTGGTATCTTTCATGGATGAATCGTACCATCTCCCAAGGCTCTTAACTGGTTCTTGACTGACCGTTGGTATCTGCTGACTGGCCACTGTGAACGTCGTCGTCGCATCTATTTTACCTTTCCTGACTGAAAGACTGCGAGACTTCTTTGGTTTGAATTTCATCCTGCACCATGCCATTAAGACGTCAAGGCGCTCTAGCATTCGGCGTGTTTCGTCTTCCTTTGAGCAGATTAAGGTGGTATCATCCATGAATGCTTTCAAAGGAGGCATGTAGCAACCACCACCTAGATTAGCCGGGCCTGCGCTATCTTCTGCTGCTTTCAAGATGACTTCCATAGCCATGACGAACAGGATTGGTGATATGGTACAGCCCATGGCGATTCCAATTTCCAAGTTGATCCAGTCTGTGGTATAGCTATTAGTGGAGAATCTCATCCGGAAACCGCTGAAATAGTCATCTAGCATGACTTGTATATCCTCCGGAACATGGTACATCCTCAGCGCCAGCTGAATCATTTGGTGTGGTACCGATCCGTAAGCATTTGCCAGGTCCAACCAACTGACGTCGAGGTTAAGTTTCTCCGATTTTGCCCTTTGAATAGCTTCCCAGATCATTGTTGCATGCTCCAAGCATCCAGAAACTCCGGGGATGCCTCCTTTCTGGACCGAGGTATTTATGTACCCATTTTCAGTGAGATATTTTGTTAAGCGGGATGCCATGACTGAGAAGAATATCTTTCCTTCTACATTCAACAGCGAGATTGGTCGAAACTGATTTATTTCAGTCGAGTTTTGCTCCTTGGGTATATAAACTCCATCAGCAGACATCCACTGCTCACTGATCTTGAGGTTGCTCCATGCTCCTCGGAGAATTTTGTGTAACCGCTTTAGAACGTTTGGACATCTTTTATACAGAAGATAAGGCACGCCATTGGGGCCTGGAGCTGACTTGGCTCTTGCTTTTTGCACTACTGCAATGATTTCTTTCAAGCTTGGTGGTTTGCTATTGAATTCTTCTCCGGGAGCAGCTGGCCACTTCAGACCAGCAGGTTCACTTAGAGGTATTTCTCTATTTCGGTCAGAATATGTTTTCCTCAGGTGGGCCTCCAGCTGTTCTTTCTCTACTGAAAGAGAGCCTGATCTTGGTTGCTGGAAGAGTTGTCTTGCAAACTGAAATGGGTCTTTGTAGAAGCGTTCCTGGTTCTTTTTCTTTTGACTTCGTCTCTTCCTTGCGGATTCTGCTCTGCTCAGTGCTGAGTGTCTCGTCTTCAAACCTCGCCAAAGTTCCTGCAGCCCATTTTTCTCTTCTTCAGTCGCTGATTTCATTTGTTTCCTTAAGTTTTTCTTCTGCTTTCGCAGGGTTTCCATCTCACGTTGCCTTCTACTTTTCATAGGTTCTCTTTTGGCTTGATGTTGTTTTGCCCCGAAGGTGTTAATACATGTCTGGTAGATAACGTCACCGAAAGTGGTAAGTTTGTGCTCCAAAGTGCTCTTCCCGATGAGCTTGTCCAGTTGTAGGACTATTTTGCTATCCAGAGCTTCCCATTGTTCTTTTGCGCTTGCTGGTGGGAAATTGATCTTCTGGCGTTTAGCGTTGATGAGCTGTCGGAATTCTTCGTCAGACTCCTCAGCGTGGATTTCCTCAGCACTGTGGTTTTGAACCTGGCTTTGGTTTTCCGACGTCTTACCTGCCTGAGCAGTGCGCTGCTGTTGATTCGTCGAAGCATTCAAGCAGCCCATTTTAGTCCTGTGGATCTTCATCCCTCTTTCGGTGGTAAATCTTCTGCCACATACACATTGGTAGTCCATTTCCAAATTGCTCCGTTGTTCTAATCTCGTAGTCCTTTGGGCGTTTTCAGTCGTGATCGATTTGTCACCTATTGATCCATCATTCTCTCCCCCTTTCGGTGGATCGTGGGAGCATCTTTCTTTATTATGTTTTGTAGCGATTTTATTTTGAGACCAAAGGGTTGCTAGCCCACGAGGCCTCGATTCTAGTCTTTCCTAGTGTCACCTGTCTTTCCAGGAGTCCTCCGGTCTCTCCCGAACGTCCTCCGGCCTATTCCCGGAAGTCAATGGACATGCCATGTGTAGTAGGTAGAAACTCATTGGGGAGCTAGATAACAGGGAGTCTTCAGAGAAGAAACCCCCCTTGTAGCAAGTGTTTCGGCCCTGAACCTCTGACACTTTAAGGGGGCCGGGCCACACCCAGGTCATGACTCCCAGGTGTCTCCCTGTTATCTTTTTTTGCACAGCGCCAGGATTCGAACCCATGGATTGCTGATCCCGGCGCTATACCACTTCGCCAACTGGTCCTGCGATGGTTAGAGCATCTGACACTCTAAGGGGGCCGGGCCACACCCAGGTCATGACTCCCAGGTGTCTCCCTGTTATCTTTTTTTGCACAGCGCCAGGATTCGTACCCATGGATTGCTGATCCCGGCGCTATACCACTTCGCCAACTGGTCCTGCGATGGTTAGAGCATCTGACACTCTAAGGGGGCCGGGCCACACCCAGGTCATGACTCCCAGGTGTCTCCCTGTTATCTTTTTTTGCACAGCGCCAGGATTCGTACCCATGGATTGCTGATCCCGGCGCTATACCACTTCGCCAACTGGTCCTGCGATGGTTAGAGCATTTTTAATCCTTACGAAGGAACCTCTCATTTCTCCTGCTCCAGATCCACCGGGAACTGTTTTCGGCTATTTCCGCCAGTAACTTTAGAGCTTTTGTTCTTTTGTTGCCACATATTGAAAGTTTAGTTAGAAGGTCGTAGACTGATGACCCTACGAATCCTCTGGCACCAACCTCAACGGGCATCACCACAGCTTTGTATCCGGCATTTTCTAGCTCTTTGGTCAGGTTCATGTATTTCTCTCTTTTGTAGATGTGGGCCTCTTCCATTCTGTTTTCGTATGGTACTGTTAGCTCCACCATGATCAATTGTTGTGTGGAAGCTGAATGGATCACGATATCAGGCCTTAATCTCGTTTCTTTGATTATACTGGGGTGACTGTCCCATTCTGGAAGATCTGCTGAAACATCCCAGTCATCACAGCCGTCTAGAAGGCATTTTACCTGGTTTGTTGTCCTCACCGGCATTCCGTGCCATGACTTAGCGCCTCCCTCTGTTGTGAATATCAACGCGTTGGTATTAGGGAGGGTAGTCTCTCCTTTAGCCGTGCTTATGATTGCGGCAATAATAATAATAATAATAATAATAATAATAATAATAATAATAATAATAATAATAATAATAATAATAATAATAATAATAATATAAACATCAGAGTTTCTCTCAGCCAAAGGCAGAATGAATGTCTTTGGCTTTTAGCGTTCTTGTATTTTATGGACAAGTTGTCATGTGCACACAGATTCAAAGGAGCCAGTGTTCCACTGTTGCACAATGAAGTGATAAATTGATCTTGCTGACATAGGCATTTTCAAGCGCGCTAGTCATTTAATGTTGATTTTATTTGTAATTTCGAGACTTAAGATCAGACATTTTTGCCATTCGTTTGGCAGATCCATTTCCTTCTCCTTCTATGAATGGGATCCAAAACTTCATCGCGCATAAAACTTTTATTTACCTCTTTCCCTAGTTTATTTTTTTAAAACATCCTTTAACTCGAATATTAATCTTAATGCAATAAAAATGAGATGTAGATTTCTAATTTCTTTCCAATTCTATTTTAAAGATGGCTTTCTTCTTAGGAAGACAATGCATTGTTTGGCTTTTAACCCTAGCTAGAAATATTAATTTCTTTTTAACGTTTACCAAGTTAAAAAGCTGATAAATTTTAAAAAGACAAAAATATATTAATTTATTTTATGTGCACAGATACTTTGTAGAGGGAACTTGAAATTTGCTCCGTATGGTGGCCGTAGAAGAATGTATGAACCCTTAATAAGAAAAAATGTTTTGTGTGATACACATTATGGATATATTTACATTCAGGTAAGGAGATGAAGTTCGTAAAAATATTATTATTTTTGCATGACTCTAAAACTGTTTTTCTATTACTACTACTACTACTACTACTACTACTACTACTACTACTACTACTACTACTACTACTACTACTACTACTACTACTACTACTACTACTACTACTACTACTCCTACTCCTACTCCTACTCCTACTCCTACTCCTACTCCTACTCCTACTCCTACTACTACTACTACTACTACTACTACTACTACTACTACTACTACTACTACTACTACTACTACTACTACCACCACCACTACTACTACCACTACTACTACTACTTCTACTCTTACTACTACTACTACTACTACTACTACTACTACTACTACTACTACTACTACTACTACTACTACTATTACTACTATTTCTATAACTATTACTATTATAATAACTTTTACTACTACGACTACTACTACTACTACTACTACTACTACTACTACTACTGCTGCTGCTGGTACCACCACTGCTGCTGCTAATTCTGCTACTACTGCTGCTACTACCACTACTGCTGCTGCTGCTGCTGCTGCTGCTGCTGCTGCTGCTGCTGCTGCTGCCACTGCTGCTGCTGCTGCTGCCACTGCTGCTCTTTCTGCTACCACTTCTACTGCTGCTGCTATTGCTGCTACTGCTACTACTACTACTACTACTACTTCTACTACTACTACTACTACTACAACTACTACTACAACTACTACCACTACTATTACCACTACTACTACTACTACTACTACTACTACTACTATTAATTTTTTTAGCTACCACTACTACTACTACTACCACTACTACCACTACTACCACTACTACCACTACTACTACTACTACTACTACTACTACTACTACTACTACTACTACTACTACTACTACTACTACTACTACTACTACTACTACTACTACTACTACTACTACTACTACTACTACTACTACAACAACAACTACTATATCTACTACTACTACTACTACTACTACTACTACTACTACTACTACTACTACTACTACTACTACTACTACTACTACAACAACTACTATATCAACTATTACTGATATTAGTAGTGCTCTAACTAGTAATTCTACCACTTCTACTATTAATAATTACTACTACTATCACCACTACTAGTACTATTTCTACTACTACCACCACTACTACCACTACTACCACTACTTCTACTACTACTACTACTACTTCTACTACTACTACTACTACTACTACTACTACTACTACTACTACTACTACTACTACTACTACTAGTACTACTACTACTACTACCACTACTACTACTACTACTACTACTACTACTACTACTACTACTACTACTACTACTACTACTACTACTACTACTACTACTACTACTACTACTACTACTACTAGTGCTACTACTACTAGTAATACTACTTTGACTAAAGAGTTAAATGATAACGACGTGAAACTCAAATGCTTTGTTTCAACATTATATCATGCGTTTCAGAGACGGTTTACCGGGACAGTAAACTTCTATCGCAGAATGGTTGATTATGTTTCTGGGTTTGGAGATGTACGAAGGGACCATTGGCTTGGCTTGCATAATATTCACCTCCTAACATATCCAGTAAGAGTAACTTTTCTCTTGCAAGTAGATTAAAACCTGAGCAGTTTATTGTATTATATTTTTAGTCCATTAGAGGGTGTAAGATGTTTTTTTGGCAAATGCTCTTTTTGTAAGAAGAACTTTTGATTAAATTTAGGTTTTGTTCTTTTTTTATCAAACACTAATTGCTGTTCTAATGTGTAGCTGATGCACCTGCGTATATAACCAGAACTAAAATTTATATGTTCTTTTATGCAGTATTTAAACAAAAATTGGTGTGGCAAAATCGAAGTGTCCAGAAATATTTATTTTGTGCTATTCAATATTAACTCAAGATTTTGAGAAAGACAAAGAGAAGGATACTGCGCGCATAGTGAAGTTTTTATGGGGATCGATGTTCATTAGTTCAACTTCAACTTCATAAAATATCTGTTTTATCATTTAGATCTAGTTCTAGCTCTAATTTTTAACTGTAGAGAAATGTCATTGTAATATGCGATGTATCCAGGATTTTAGGACTGCAATGCTTTGAAATTGCATATAATTTTATAATTACTGCACAAATTAGACTAAAATTATCATTTTAGTATAGTGTATCAAATTGGGAGCCTTTTTTAAAGCTAATTTTACTTTTGCATTCGACATTTTCGTCGCAAAGCTAGACACTTTTTAAAAGAAAAAGATGTACCGCATCACTTCTGTGCTCCCAGTCTTCAGTGAAGCCATAAAAGGTTACAAAACATGTTGCTTTATTTTTAGGTTACAACACTAAATAATCGTTCTAATAACACGGCATAATGTTAACGTCATTTTAATTTAAACTGATTGTAATCTGTAGGAAGCTTAAGGATGACTAACGAATGCTCTATTCCATTGCAGAGAAAGGCTGATTTAGTCATCACGGTAGGTGACAACGGCAAATACTATGATTTATTTGTCTCCGGATTCAAAGTTAAAGGTGGAAAGTATTTGTAAGTTTTTTATTTAACTCGATTTATATTTGTTGAAAATTTGATTTGCCATAGTAGTTTTTCCTCCAAAAATTGTTCCTTTTAACTCTACTTACATAACAGAGTTGAGGAATACTATTAATGATTATGTGTAAAACACATCCTTATTATACTAAAGAAAAATACTTTATGCTAATATTATAGCAGAGTTAAGCACAAAAAAGATCTTTATATTAGTTTTGTAAGATTAAAAATAGGTTTAATACTTTTCCCCTTGATTTATTTGATTGAATAAATATAGGAACTAATAGAATTTTCACCTAACTATTTTATATTTTATCTTTTTCACTAGACTAAAATTTATCCGTGTGTGTATATATATATATATGATAGACAAGGGTTTTACCAAGGTGTGGATATGGCATAAGAATGAGCTTAATGACAACAATTAGGCCCAGAAATTTGTTGAGTGCTTGGTAGTGGCAATAAATGCAGTGATGGTGACAGGGATTGCAACAGGTGTTTGGACAGGTATAACAAGTGGAGCAAGGTTGACTAAAGCAACATAAGCAGTACCCAAACGGCTACATGAAGGCGAAGCAGGGTATACAAAAGCAACTTGAGCAGTAGTTACACAGTGACAAATAAATGAACGGGAAGCAATGGGAATAAGGCAGCAAGGTCACAAATATAAGACGAGGAAGGAGGGTCGACTAAGGCAACATTAGCAGTAATAACAAGGTCACAAATACATGACGGGAAAGAAGGGTCGACTAATGCAGCAATAGCAGTTATAAACATGTTAGTTATAAAGTTATTGAGAGTTGCTGTGGAACATAAATGTTAGGTGTCCTATCATTATCAACAATGAGTGTAAAAAAATGCTTGGTAATCATAACCATGTGGCGGAAAGGATAACTCGCATTATAGTGGCTTGTCTTACACAATATAAATTGAACAATAGCTTTCAAACGAAATGCGTTGTGAAAGAACAGACCTCCCTTATCGTTCCAAAAGAATTACATCTTCAACCTTTTTATATCTATTTCCCTTCTTTACCATATATAGATTTTTTCCTCCTTAATTAGTTGCTTGATTCATAAGAAAACCTGCGTTGTCATTAAACCAACTTTTTTTTTACATTTTTTATACCCCATTAACTTGTGGAATCTTCCTTATCACAAGAAAAGAATTTCATCGTGGCAATTTTGTCGTTGTTTTGTCTTTTTTCTCCCTGTTTCGTGTTTAACAATTCTTTCTATATCTTCGCATGAAATTTTTTAAAATTGTAGGAGAATATAGATCGCTCCTAGAAAATTCTTTAATTATAATATTTAATTACCGTCAACCAATCATTTTATTTCTTTCCAGTTATCAGATGACATATGATAAAATTGGACGGGGAAGCCTGTCACATGAAGCCTTTGAAAGATCAAAGTCATGTTACTTTACTACCGGTGATAGGGACCATGATAGTCATGGTGATCTGAATTGCGCTGTGGACAACCGAGGAGGATGGTGGTACTCAGATTGCGGATGGATGCATCTGAATGGACCGTGGCCCAGAATTCAGAGGCCTTGGAATAAAAGTTATATTGGCATGTCTGTGTACAATGGAGACTTTACACGGTGGTTGTCATATACGGAAATGAAAATCAGACTGTGGTCTTGAGCGGCATAACAGAGAAACAAGTAACATTGCGAATGCAATAATTGAATCAGCTCAGTCCAAACCACTTCCTGATCAACATCTGTAAGAAATGTTCAGAAGTTTTTATGAAATTACTAGTTTAAAATTTGGGTTCGGAATAAAAATTTCTCTGTGTATCTGTGTTCGTAATATGATGAATGTAGAAAATAAACACGGACTTATCTTGCGAACAATAGTGAAATTTGAAGATGAAAATATTAATGTATTTTGATTGATCGATCTCTTAAATTTATACACTGTTATATAAATTTTAATAAAATTGAAAACTTAAGAAGGGTTACCAGTCACGAAAAAGGTTAAACACCAGCAAACAATACATTTTTTTCCATTTGTTACTTGTTTATCCTCAGACTACAAGTCTAGATCTCTATAATAAATGATAATCAAACGATTCCTGCCTTCCTTGTGTGCTCAATGACTGTAAATTTTGTGTGGTATAATTGTGACACGGTTACTAAGGCGGCAATATAATAGAGCTTTGTTATTATTCACTATGTCTCTTTCCAATATATTCACTCGCATCATTCAACTATGATCGCACACTGTTTACATAGCCTAGCAATTCACTTGACTCGTGGATGAATGACCTGAGAGCGACAAACTGCCTTGACGCCTTGAATAATGTCCTAAGAGTATTAATGGCGAGATGACATGAACTCACCCACAAAATACCTAAATTTAGCGAAGAATGACTCGTCGCAAGGGAAGCCTTGGTTGAAATTCGAAAAATATATTTTCTCTCTCTCTCTCTCTCTCTCTCTCTCTCTCTCTCTCTCTCTCTCTCTCTCTCTCTCTCTCTCTCTCTCTCCCTCTCGCTTTCTTTCTGCCAATCCCTTAGTATCTTTGTATCTATCAACTTATCTCTATTTGTTTCTCCTCTGCATCTATGTCTCTCAACCCATATTCTGTCTCTATCTTTGCTTTTTATTTCTCTCTGCACATTACTTCGCTCTATATGCTCTCTTTCTCCGTATCTGTTTATCATTCCATATAAGTTTCCTCTCTTTTCTTCCCTCTGCATCCCATTTCTCCCATCCAATATATATATATATATATATATATATATATATATATATATATCTGTCTCTCTCTCTGTCTCTCTCTCTCTGCCTGTCTGTCTATCTATCTGTCTGTCTGTCTGTCTGTCTGTTCTCTCTCTCTCTCTCTCTCTCTCTCTCTCTCTCTCTCTCTCTCTCTCTCATCTTTTCTAGATCTCTCACAGTGTGTTCCTGAATCTGACATTAACTGTATGTTACAGGTCTCTTATTTTTTTTAATGTCAGTTTTTTTTTTTATATATTTCAAAATTTTCTGCTTTTGCATCTCTACATCTGCTGCTGTCTTTTTGTCCATTTGCCAGTCTGTCGATCTCTGTTTCCTTCTCTCTCCTTATCCCTAATACTAGGTCTACTTGAATTGTTATATTTACCTTTTTTTCCTCGATTACCCGATTTTATTTTATATTTGTTGTTGTTGTTGTTGCTCTTTATCTCTCGACTCTTACTTTTGTGTCTATTTCTTTATTTTCCTACCACCATGTCTGTATCTCTTCACATTTCTCTTTTTCTGTTTATACATCAACCACTCTCTTTCTGTGTCTCTCTCTCTGTCTTTGTCTCTAACTCTCTCTCTCTCTCTCTCTCTCTCTCTCTCTCTCTCTCTCTCTCTTTATCTCTCTTTTCCTGGTTATTTGCCTGTGCTTGCTCTTCTTTATTTCTGTCTCTCGATAGCTGGGTGCAAAAATCAAAATCGACAAACGCCAATATTTCTAAATACTGTTTTTCCGATGTAATTCATATATATATATATATACCTTATCGCCCATATTGTCTCAAAAATGTAAAGTTTCAATAAACAGACTCAGTGACTTTTATTAAAATGTTAAAGTAATAAGTTTACGTAAGCATTAAATTTAGGTAAATTTGTTGCACGTCATGTTAGGTGTTTATTACGACTCGTGCCTGTGCTGATTTATTGCACACCTGCTTTCTCCTGTGCCGGGCCGTGAAACATAATAACTATATGTGTCGTACTTTTTTTTCGTACGGAGTGCCAAAAGATTTTGACTATCATTTCAATCTTGGTTTTCACAGACCCCAAAAAATGGTTAATGTCTTCTTGACAAGATTCAGCGACTGCTGAAGAGATCCTGGTGTACGAAAGCCCGCATAGAGCAATGCAAATTTAGGACAATGCAAAAGAGGATGCATGTAGCCACAGATCCTTCTGTGTACTAACCTAGCGTCTTTTACAAAAGACGCTAGGTGTTTACAACTTACAACTTCAGAAAGCTGACACTTTTTCTTTGTGTGGCCTGATAGTAAAGGTTGGCTTGCATCAAACAATCAAGGCACAGAGCCAGAAGGGAGTAAAAGATATCAGTTTACTCTCTGATAATTGTGCCTCACAAAACAGGAATCTATTCGATGCTTTCCCCCTCAACTTTGCTCAGACGTGTTTCCAACTTAAAACCATAACACACACCTTTCTGAAGTAAGGACACACGGAGACAGAGAATGACTCAGTACATGTAACAATTTTGGGGGAAGCTAGAAACATTGACATTTATTCTCCTCACCAATGGCATACGGCTTTTACAACGGCAACAGTATCAAAACAAATCTATATTATAGTCAACGAGATGACCTGCAGTGCCTCCATAGACTTCAAGGGGATGGTGCCATGTGCAAGAAACCTCACCTTCGTTGATATTTTTGGAACAAAGTCAGACAAGTAGTTGTGTAACAGAGGATGCGCCAGTAATTCATATCAAGACATGTTATACTGACCAGACACAACGTCTTGATATAAACAGGCGGAAGAGATTGAGCGGTGGTGCTGTTGGTGCTTGCCAAGTAAAACTAAAGAGAGAAATGACCAAACCTGGAGTTACAGAGCTCAACAAACAGGATCTTGTGGGATTTTGTAATTCTGACCAGATTCTCACCTCAAATAGAGCGTTCAACAGTTTATCTCTTCACAGAGACTACATGCAGTGCTGAACCAAAACACAGCAGATACATTGTATATTGAAGAAAAGTGAACCGCATAATAGATTTATCTCCTCCAGAGCCCAGCAGATACAGTCTAAGGTGTTCCAAACTACCTTAACAATTATAAATCCTTCAGAACCAACCACAGCATAAAAAAATTACAACAATAACTCACAATAAACACACAACATTGTTTTAAAAAATAAATGTAACAGACTCATCTCCTCCAGAGCCTCTCAAGGTACAGTCTTGAAAGGTGATGAACCTTGAAACATTGGAATTCTTCTCATGTTGTTATGAAGACCGACTTTAAATAAAGAACTGATGTCAAGAAATTAAGTGAACTAAATCTGGATGTTATTGTTTACGCAGCCCTCGTTTCAGTTTATCTCACCACTGAGACCATATGTGGTGATGATCTGACACACAACAGATGCAGTGCAGTTTGGACCATTTTTAAATAAAATAAAGATCTAAAAAAATAGTAAACTAAATCTAGGTGGAATTGTTTAAGCAGCCCTCGTTTCAGTTTGTCTCTCCACTGAGACTGTACGTGGAGCTAATGTGAAAAAACAACAGATAAAGTGCAATTTTGTTAGGACCAAATCTGGAGAAAAATTGGTCCCCAAGAAAATAACAATCTCCAGTACAAAAAACAAAACAAACCAAAGATGGATGCTTATGTTTCACATCATCTTCATTACGTAGTTGATCTTAATGCTGAAATTAAGAACTTGTCCTCAGCTTTTTTGTAAATATTATGGCCTCCGGTAAAAAGTTAAACAAAAGTAAGGTGCTTATGATAAACACAATCTCCATTCAGTTCATCTCTCCGCTGAAGTTCAGTCCTAGATCTTGACAGCTTTTTTTGTAGATATTTCATTAATTTCAAAATTCTGATAACAAAATAATACTTGAATGCAGATAATGTTTAGTTTTCAGGTCGATCATTTTTTATTCAAAAGCTTCTGGGTTTTAAATGTTTTTTTTTTCATACAATTAAATTAATCAAAGATCTTGTGTTTTTCAGAGGAATAACTTTATTGCAAGTCTTTGGATTTACAGAGTCCTTTTCTCATTACTTAAAAAAAATTGAAGAATTAATTACAATAAAAATATATTGAATTTTCAAAGGTTTTTTCTACCCTAAATTCAAAACATTTAAACATTTTTTTTACCGCCTCAGAAACTGCAAGATCATAAATCAATAAACACCATCACTGTACGTTGAGTGGTTTAGGTGGAGAAAGAAATCAAAGTTGCCTTCTACAAGACATCCTCTTTCTACTAAAGGATGTCTTGTGAGGCCTGGATATTGAGGGGGGTTTCCTTTTTATATGTATATATATATATATATATAAATATATATATATATATATATATATAAATATATGTATGTATATATATATATATATATATATATATATATATATATACATATGTTTTAGTAACAAACAAAAGTAAGAAGAACTATGTTCTCTCGTACATGTAACTTTGAATTTGTAACAAAATTAACAAGGCTTGAAAGAAGCAGAAGTTATAGATCAAGTTGATGTCTTGCGTCGTGAGTTCGTCGTAGTCTCTGAGCGAGAGCTGTGCTATTGTCAAAAACGGAAGTAGGCCTAGACTATTCTACTGTCTGAAGAGTCAGTCAAGAGAAGTGGCTACTGTCACTCCATAACCCACCTCCCATACAGTTCATGTGTCGGAGCGATCCAGCCACCGTCAGCAGAACCTTGAGGGGACACGTGAAATTCAGCCAGCGCGCGTAGTCTTTATGTGTCCATCTTTTGGTGGGGAAACTGCAGGTGGTGTAACGGGGGTGGGTTTAGGATTGTCTGTCAAAATTGATTTAGGGGAGATGAGCACTTCCTTGTTCTCCTCGATGGTCAAGGGGGTCACGTACGCTGTCTTAAGGCGATCAATAGATACAGTCTCTAGTCGCCCTTTGATTCCCAGGGTGAAGTATTTGTCACTTTGGCTAACGACGCGAAATGGGCCGTCATAGGGGCGTTGGGGGGGGGGGGGTGTTTGTGCGAGCCTTTCCTTACATAAACATACTTTGCAGTAGCCAAAGTAGAGGGCACATAAGATGTTTGATTTCCGTGGAATTTTGGGGCAGGTGGTTGGATGGAGTGCATGGTTTGTTGAAGATTTCTCAAAAACGTTATGTCAGGTTTGGTTGTTCTAGTGTCACATGGTTGGAGAAACTCGCCCGGTATACGTAGAGTTGGGCCCTACACAAGTTCAGCGGGTGAGCAATCAGGATCAACTCTCCAAGATGAGCGGATGCCTAATAGAACCATCGTAAGCTGATCGAACCAATCTGGGCCAGCAGTACGGGCTTTGAGGGCTGCTTTGAGTTGTCGGTGGCGGCGTTCGACCATCCCATTGGCCTGTGGATGATAAGCGGTGGTTGTATTGGTGTCTATGCCCAACAGTTTGTTTAGCTCACTCCAGAGGTTGGAGTCTGCCACGGTCGGAAACGATGTCTTCTGGTACACCAAATCTTGCAACCCAGTGGTGGAGAAGAGTCGAAACGCATGTAGAAGCATGGGCGTCAAGAAGAGGAATAGCCTCGGGCCATCTCGTGAAACGGTCGATGATGGCCAAAAGGTAGGTCATTCCATGAATTTGTGGTAGGGGACCCACCAGATCCACATGAAGACTGCGAAACTTATCAGAAGGGGGCTGGCGCTCAACGAGTGGGGAACGTGTATGACGGTAAGCCTTAGAGGCTTGGCAATCGGGGCATTCCTTGCACCACCTGCGAATGTCACGCTTCATTCCATTCCATACACGGCGTTCTAAAAATTGGCTCTCAGCGATACTTTAGTTTAGGCCTGCTTGCCTGCATATCTCCTTACCAAGGACCGTCTTCAGTGAATCAATCACTGTCAGATACGCTCTGCTGACGATGCTAGGCAGGGTAAACCTGTGCGCCCGATATTTTGCGCACTGCACTTTGATGCGTAATAAAGTTTGTCTTTGTTTAACAAGCTATGGTCAAATTTGTTAACGAGCTAGACTGGTTTACTTTTGACTTTCCATTTATAAACTCAGTCTTGTGACTTTTGTGAAATTCCCGTGTTTTTATCTTTAAAAGGTTTTATTTTAGAGCTTCGTTTTGCACACTTAGTTTGTTAATTAAGTTTTACAAATTTACTTCTATTGTATCAACTTAATTAGATAATTACAGACAAACAGCTCCATAGAAATCATATTTTCTTCTTCAACGGTTTTCTAATATTATTTCTCTTTCTGATTTAACAGGTTTCTTAAAACAATAAAAAAAAATGGAAAAAAATGAAAAAAAGAAGTTATTTAAAAGAAACATCATTGTCAAACCCTTGGTAGAATATTAATATTACTTTTATTTTGAAAGTTAAAGAAAGCTTTCAGCTAATGGCATTTCAGCACAGTACAAAAAAAAAAAATTTAGTCTAAATTTACAATGTGTTAAGGAGCAGTGACCTATGTACGGGTCACTTTTTATTATTAAAATAAAAGATCAAATATACTACAGCCTATTTTTTCTGCAATTACAAGACTCTTTTCTAAGGTTTGTAAAAACTAAAAAACAAAAATACATGTGTCTCTATATATATATTCAATGGATTTGACAATGATGTTTCTTTTAAATAACTTCTTTTTTTCATTTTTTTCCATTTTTTTGTATTGATGGTTGTCACAAAGAATCATAGATTTAGTCCCTTGTTGAGGTAAAAATAAGTGTGACAACATTCTTAAAAGAGACAATCATCAAAACTTGGACATGGAACACAAGCTTTTTATTACAATTTTTAAAGTGCTAACGAATTGTAAGTCCATCTTGGATATAAAAAAAAATGTACAAATATTATTCATGAGTGCTCAGCAGTTCTGAAAAATGAACGTCAAAAGTTAAAGATCTTGACAGAGCTATAAAGTAAGTAACTTCGATCACAA
Source organism: Elysia crispata (assembly GCA_033675545.1). Classification (NCBI taxonomy): domain Eukaryota; kingdom Metazoa; phylum Mollusca; class Gastropoda; family Plakobranchidae; genus Elysia; species Elysia crispata. The sequence goes on from JAWDGP010007972.1 coordinate 250,929, forward strand.
ATGTGAATTTAAACATTGGAGACGAAAATTAGTCTTGGTTTACCTCCAAATGTTTTATAGCTAGGATTCAAAATATTTAATAAGAGGAAACAGAATATCAGTTAGATTTTAACAGAGTATCTTTAAATGTGGTTTGACGAAGACCACCTCTGGTCATGCCACACCGCATATCAAATGGGAAGAAATCTGCATGGCAGTCACCTTCAACAGAAATGTAGAAACTGGCAATAACATTGAATTGAGATTAGTCCTGAGAACTTTCTTGAATATATGTTGTATATCGTTAAACACCTCACTGGAAATTGAGGATTTGTACACATGTTTTATCATACTCTGTCAGCTTAAAAAATGTATTGATGCAATTTAAGCTCCTTAATTATCAGCAAGTTGTTCCTTTGACTAAGGTGCAACATCTACATCACTACTGAAGGTGTTTACTGTCATTATTCTGTCTCCACAAGATACTCTATATACCTCAATGCTGTGGAGTTAGCGTAGATGGAAATTCTCTTTGACTGAGGGAAACTATTTGTCAGTTTATTAGGAACTCAGGCATTTTTATTGATTTGAAATTAAAGTTTGTAACCTTGTTACACGTGAGAGCTTAGAAAAAAAAAGCCTAATTGTCAGGAGTATGACATAAAAAGGAATATAAAACTCTTAGATTACAACAATTAACAATTCAAAACACTTTAGCCTGCCCAAACCTGTAATCGAGCTTCAAAACAAAGGAAACTATAGCTATGAAGAACAATATAAGTCGAAATTAGCCTGTAAGGAAGAGAAAACGTCCGTGTTTCATATATATATATATATATATATATATATATATATATATATATATATATATATATATAGTTCATTTTAATACTATCTGAAAGCTTCATTTTATTATCTTTTCATTTGATCGTTCACTAAATAAAAAAATAGTAAAAAAAAAGTTGTCATTAAAAAAAAATTGTAAAAATAGCTTTGATAGAAGCTTTTATATCAGTCATTTAAAAAGTTGGAAAAATGACCTGATTACTGGGCTAATTAACATGATTAAATGACCGCTAGCGGACAATCGGCTCCACAGAACTTGAAAAAAATGTCACTGTCAATAAGACAAATATTTTTCTAAACATTCACGCAAAAATCATATCCTCAGCACAAAAATTGTGTCTGTGAGCTTGGTTCAAATATAATTCCCTTTAATTATTACTACAGCGTATGTTACTCTATCGAGTTGAAATATCCAAACAAGGAACAATGGCGAATAATAAAACACATTTTATCATTGGTGTTTTTGAATTTTCTCTTGTGGCTGACCAGAGGGTTTCGTAGGTGTTGATGAATCTATGGGGCTAGTTGGAATGGTGAGCGTTTGTTGCTCGTTAGAAGTCATGTCTATGACTTTTGCGCTGTTTTATGGTAAGTTTCTAGATCTATATTCTATGTTTGTACCTCTGTCGATCGTTACTTCCACGGTCTGTGTGTCTGCTAGTGGTGCATCTAAAATTCGTTTTCTTAATTGTCTCTAATGGGAGAAGTGTCTGTGTGGTCTCTATTTTCATGCTGATATAACTGGTGGGAATCTTCTCTATCTATCTCTATGCTATCACTGGGTCTGCTGGTACCTAGTAGTTCTACGCTAATTTCGTTATCTGTATGGCTACCTGTCATCGTTTCAGTTGTGTCTGCAAGTGTAAGTAGTGTAGTGTTGCGGTATCAATCTGTAAAAATTAAAAAGTGGCTAGTGGTATGAATGTCTGGGTGGGTTTTATTTTCAGTGAGTTCTCTCTCGGTGAGTCTCTCTAAGTTAGAGAGCTCGTGCCTGCTTTGTAAACTCCCAGAGAGACGATATCACAAAGATGGGTTAATAAGGATTTTTGTTTGTCGAAGTCACACCATAAATCTCAAGTTGTCTGTGTCATAAATATAGATCTAGTCCTAGACACTTTTATAGTTGCCTCTTCTTTTTCCACGCTGATATGTTTGCCTTACATTATATGGCAAAATATCGCAATGAAAATCATTGTTTCGGACCGATTCCAAACACCATACGAATGTCATCACTAAGTTCCACGCCAGAGAACGACTTTTTAATTTAATATTGTTTTTTCCCTTCCTATTTAAAGTCAGTTGGCCACATGTTCGGCACATTTCATTCGCATAATTATATTGATAGTGACGATCTTGAGTAAATTCCATAATGGTGTACAAAAAATTATTTAAAAATTCTCTATTGTTGCTGAGGATAAAAAACCTGTTAAATCAGAAAGAGAAATAATATTAGAAAACCGTTGAAGAAGAAAACATGATTTCTATGGAGCCGTTTGCCAGTAATTGTCTTATTAAGTGAACACAATAAAAGTATAATGGTAGAGTCGATCTTGAGTATGTTCCATAATGGTGTCAAAAATTATTTAAAAATTGTCTATTGTTGCTGAGGATAAGAAACCTGTTAAATCAGAAAGAAAAATAATATTAGAAAACCGTTGAAGAAGAAAAAATGATTTCTATGAAGCCGTTTGTCTGTAATTATCTAATTAAGTTGATACAATAGAAGTAAATTTGTAAAACTTAATAAACAAACTAAGTGCGCAAAACGAAGCTCTAAAATAAAACCTTTTAAAGATAAAAACACGGGAATTTCACAAAAGTCACAAGACTGAGTTTATAAATCGAAAGTCAAGAGGAAACCAGTCTAGCTCGTTAACAAATTTGACCATAGCTTGTTAAACAAAGACAAACTTTATTACGCATCAAAGTGCAGTGCGCAAAATATCGGGCGCACAGGTTTACCCTGCCTAGCATCGTCAGCAGAGCGTATCTGACAGTGATTGATTCACTGAACGCCGCCACCGACAACTCAAAGCAGCCCTCAAAGCCCGTACTGCTGGCCCAGATTGGTTCGATCAGCTTACGATGGTTCTATTAGGCATCCGCTCATCTTGGAGAGTTGATCCTGATTGCTCACCCGCTGAACTTGTGTAGGGCCCAACTCTACGTATACCGGGCGAGTTTCTCCAACCATGTGACACTAGAACAACCACACCTGACATAACGTTTTTGAGAAATCTTCAACAAACCATGCACTCCATCCAACCACCTGCCCCAAAATTCCACGGAAATCAAACATCTTATGTGCCCTCTACTTTGGCTACTGCAAAGTATGTTTATGTAAGGAAAGGCTCGCACAAACACCCCCCCCCCCCCCAACGCCCCTATGACGGCCCATTTCGCGTCGTCAGCCAAAGTGACAAATACTTCACCCTGGGAATCAAAGGGCGACTAGAGACTGTATCTATTGATCGCCTTAAGACAGCGTACGTGACCCCCTTGACCATCGAGGAGAACAAGGAAGTGCTCATCTCCCCTAAATCAATTTTGACAGACAATCCTAAACCCACCCCCGTTACACCACCTGCAGTTTCCCCACCAAAAGATGGACACATAAAGACTGCGCGCGCTGGCTGAATTTCACGTGTCCCCTCAAGGTTCTGCTGACGGCATGCTGGATCGCTCCGACACATGAACTGTATGGGAGGTGGGTTATGGAGTGACAGTAGCCACTTCTCTTGACTGACTCTTCAGACAGTAGAATAGTCTAGGCCTACTTCCGTTTTTGACAATAGCACAGCTCTCGCTCAGAGACTACGACGAACTCACGACGCAAGACATCAACTTGATCTATAACTTCTGCTTCTTTCAAGCCTTGTTAATTTTGTTACAAATTCAAAGTTACATGTACGAGAGAACATAGTTCTTCTTACTTTTGTTTGTTACTAAAACATATATATATATATATATATATATATATATATATATATATATATATATATATATATATATATATATATAGATATAAAAAGGAAACCCCCCTCAATATCCAGGCCTCACAAGACATCCTTTAGTAGAAAGAAGATGTCTTGTAGAAGGCAACTTTGATTTCTTTCTCCACCTAAACCACTCAACGTACAGTGATGGTGTTTATTGATTTATTATTTTGCAGTGTCTAAAGCGGTGAAAAAAAATGTTTAAAAGTTTTGAATTTAAGGTAGAAAATACCTTTAAAAATTCAATATATTTTTATTGTAATTAATTCCTCAATTTTTTAAAGTAATGAGAAAAGGACTCTGTAAATCCAAAGACTTGCAATAAAGTTATTCCTTTGAAAAACACAAGTTCTATTGATTAATTTAATAGTATGAAAAAAAAAAACATTTAAAACCCAGAAGCTTTTGAATAAAAAATGATCGACCTGAAAACTTAACATTATCTGCATTCAAATATTATTTTGTTATCAGAATTTTGAAATTAATGAAATATCTACAAAAAAAGCTGTCAAGATCTAGGACTGAACTTCAGCAGAGAGATGAACTGAATGGAGATTGTGTTTATCATAAGCATCTTACTTTTGTTTAACTTTTTACCGGAGGCCATAATATTTACAAAAAAGCTGAGGACAAGTTCTTAATTTCAGCATTAAGATCAACTACGTAATGAAGATGATGTGAAATATAAGCATCCATCTTTGGTTTGTTTTGTTTTTTGTACTGAGGACTGCTCTTTTCTTGGGGACCAATTTTTCTCCAGATTTGGTCCTAACAAAATTGCACTTTATCTGTTCTTTGTCACATTAGCTCCATGTACAGTCTCAGTGGAGATACAAACTGAAACGAGGGCTGCTTAAACAATTCCACCCAGATTTAGTTTACTATTTTTTTTTAGATCTTTATTTTATTTAAAAATGGTCCAAACTGCACTGCATCTGTTGTGTGTCAGATCATCACCCCATATGGTCTCAGTGGTGAGATAAACTGAAACGAGGGCTGCGTAAACAATGACATCCAGATTTAGTTCACTTAATTTCTTGACATCAGTTCTTTTTTTAAAGTCGGTCTTCATAACAACATGAGAAGAATTCCAATGTTTCAAGGTTGATCACCTTTCAAGACTGTACCTTGAGAGGCTCTGGAGGAGATGAGTCTGTTACATTGTTGCGTCTTTATTTTCTTTATGTTGTTCTGTGGCTCTGGAGATAAGTCTGTATTTGTTGCTAAGTTTTTCCTAGTTTGTTTATTTCTACATGTGTATGGATCTTCAGAGTTATTGTTGTAATTTTTTTTTTCATGCTGTGGTATGGCTCTGGAGGAGATATAATTGTTAAGGTAGTGTGGAACACCTTAGACTGTATCTGCTTGGCTCTGGAGGAGATAAATCTATTATGTGGTTCACTTTTCTTCATTATGGTAGTTTGGATCACATTACAATGTATCAGCTGTGTTTTGGTTCAGCACTGCATATGGTCTCTGTGAAGAGATAAACTGTTGAACGCTCTGTTTGAAGTGAAAATCTAATCAGAATTACAAAGTCCCACAAGATCCTGTTTGTTGAACGCTGTAACTCCAGGTTTGGTCATTTTTCTCTTTAGTTTTACTTGGCAAGCACTGTACCGTCCGGCACAGGAGAAAGCAAGTGTGCAATAAATCGGCACAAGCACGAGTCGTAATAAACACCTAACACGCCGTGCAACAAATTTACCTAAATTTAATGCTTACGTTGACTTATTACTTTAACATTTTAATAAAAGTCACCGAGTCTGTTTATTGAAACTTTACATTTTTGAGACAATATGGGCGATAAGGTATATATATATATATATATATATATATATATATATATATATATATATATATATATATATATCAATTTCATCGGAAAATTAGTCTTTAGAAATATTGGCGGTTGTCGATTTTGATTTTTGCACCCAGCTATCAAGAGACAGGAATAAAAAAGAGCAAGCACAGGCAAATAACCAGGAAGAGACAGAGATAGATAGATAGATAGAGAGAGAGAGAGACAGACAGACAGAGATAGAGAGAGAGAGAGTGGTTGATGTATAAACAGAAAAGGAGAAAAGCTGAGAGATACAGACATCCTCGTAGGAAAATACAGAAATAGACACAAAAGTAAGAGTCGAGAGATAAAGAGCAACAACAACAACAACAACAGCAGCAACAAAAATAAAATAAAATCGGATAATCGAGAAAACAAAGGCAAATATAACAATTTAAGTAGACCTAGTAATAGGGATAAGGAGATAGAAGGAAACAGAGATCAACAGACTGGCAAACGGACAAAAAGACAGCAGTAGATGTAGAGATGCAAAAGCAGAAAAATTTGAAAAATAGAAAAAAAACTAGCATAAAAAAAAATAAAAGAGACATGTAACATACAGTTAGTCTGGTTGTCAGATTCATGAACACACAGTGAGAGATCTAGGAAGAGAGAGAGAGACGTAGAAAGAGAGAGAGAGAGAGAGAGAGAGAGAGAGAGAGAGAGAGAGAGAGAGAGAGAGAGAGAGAGAGAGAGAGAGAGAGAGAGAGATTGGATGGGAGAGATAGGATGCAGAAGTGAAGAAAAGAGAGGAAACTTATATGAAATGATAAACAGATATGGAGAAAGAGAGCATATACAGCGAAGTAATATGCAGAGAGAAATAAAAAGATAGAGACATAATATGGGTTGAGAGACATAGATGCAGAAACAAATAGAGATAAGCTGAAAGATTCAAAGATACTAAGAGATTGGCAGAAAGAGAGAAAGAGAGAGAGAGAGAGAGAGAGAGAGAGATACAGAAAGAAGGAGAGAGAGAGAGAGAGAGAGAGAGAGAGAGAGAGAGAGAGAGAGAGAGAGAGAGAGAGAGAGAGAGAGAGAGAGACAGACAGACAGACAGAGACAGAGACAGAGAGAGACAGAGACAGAGACAGAGACAGAGAGAGAGAGAGAAAGATATTTTTTACGAGTTTCAACTAAGGCTTCCCATGCGAAGAGTCATTCTTCGCTAAATTTAGGTATTTTGTGGGTGAATTCATGTCTTCTCACCATTAATACTCTTATGAGCATATTCAAAGCGGCAAGGCACTTTGTCGCTCTCAGGTCATTCATCCACGAGTCAAGTGAATTGCTAGGATATGTAAACGGTCTGCGATCATTGTTGAATGATGCGAGTGAATATTAGAAAGAGACATGGTGAATAACAAAGCTCTATTATATTGCTGCCTTAGTAACCGTGTCACAATTATACCACACAACATTTTACAGTCATTGAGCACACAAGGAAGGCATGAATCGTTTGATTATCATTTATTATAGAGATCTAGACTTATAGTCAGAGGATAAACAAGTAACAAATGGAAAAAAATGTATTGTTTGCTGGTGTTTAACCTTCTTCGTGACTGGTAACGCCTCTTAAGTTTTCAATGTTAATGAAATTAATAAAGCATTGTATCAATTGAAGAGATCAAATCAATCAAAATGTATTATCATTTTCATCTTCAAATTCCAATAGTGTTTGAAAGATAAGTCTGTGCTTATTTTCTACATTCATCATAATAGGTACACAGATACCCAGAGAAATTTTTATTCCGAACCCAAATATTTAACAAGCAATTTCAAACATTTCTCTAAAAATTTATGAAAATGTCTTACAACTATTGATCAAGGAAGAGTTTGGACTGAGCTGATTCATCTAAGGATTGTTGCATTCGCAATGTTACTTGTTTGTCCGTTATGCCCCTCAAGGCCACAGTCTGATTCTCATATCCGTATATGACACCCACCGCACAAAGTCTCCATTGTACACACACATGCCAACATATCTTTTATTCCACGACCACGCTGAAGGTCTTCTAATTCTGTCCTACGGTCCATTCAGATGCATCCATCCACAATCTGAGTACCACCATCCTCCACGGTTGTCGTTACCGCTATTCAGACCACCATGACTATCATGGTCCCTATCACCGGTAGTGAAGTAAGATGACTTTGATCTTTCAAAGGCTTCATGTGACAGGCTTCCCCGTTCAATTTTATCATATGTCATCTGATAACTGAAAAGAAATAATAGGATTGGTTGACTAGATAAATAATATTCTTAAAAAAATTTCTATAAACAGCCTATATTCTCCTATAATTTTGAAGAATTTCATGCGAAGATATAGAAAGAAATGTTTAACACGGAAGGGGGAGAAAAAGACAAAACAGAACAAAAAAAAATATTTTCTTGTGATAAGAGAGATTCCATAATTTAATGGAATAGAAATGTAAAATAAAAATTAGTTTAGTGAAACCGCAGTCTTTCTTATGAATCAAGCAACTAATTGCGGAGGAATAAAAAAGAAGATCTATATATTGTAAAGAACGGAAATGGGTATAAAAGGATTAAAGATGTAATTCTCTTGGAAGGATAAGGGAGGTTTGTTCTTTCAAAAAGCATGTCGTTTGCAAGCTATCGTTTAATATATTGTATAAGACAAGCCACCATAATACGAGTCATCATTTTCACCTCATGGTTATGATGACCAAGCATTTATTTTTACACTCACTTTTAATGATGATACGACCCCTAACACTTATGTTACACAGCAACTCTCATTAACTTTATAACTAACATTTTTATAACTGCTATTGCTGCATTAGTTGACCCTTCTTCGACGTCATGTATTTGTGACCTAGTCATTACCGTCTTTTAATTACTTTGAAAATCAAAGAACAATTTTTGTGGAACGCCAGGCCCACAGTGGTGTAACCTCAGATGAAGTAGGACGACAATGATAGAAAAAAATGCCGTCAGAATCTTATATTTGTAGCAAGGAATGTGAAGAAGAAGAACTAGAAATCTTTGATCAATATTTCAAAAGATCTAGTAACAGTGGCATTGATTTGATGAACCTAAGCGTGCTGTTATGATGGCGTAAAAGCTAAGCCTGAAGGATTTTGCTTGAATCTATTGTAAAAAAGAATGACCTTGTTTTTCATGATCAGCTACTGCAATTAATCTTGCTTCAAAGAAAGGCAATGGGAATATTTTTCACATAAAAGATTTTTAAAAAATCTGTTATCATTTTGCATTTTAAGTTCCCCGTTTTCCATTTTTAGGGTTCCATCTATTTAATACCATGAATAGTCTTTACGTCTTTAAAACTGTTCGTCGAAAGTGTCTGCTCCATCTTTTAGAAATTTGAATATGGCTAGTTTACATTATGTCAGTTTATCTCAATATCTTAATCTTTAAAATGCTAA
>JAWDGP010007972.1:265000-267500 GCA_033675545.1 Elysia crispata
TCTTCCTTTGTAACTGCGTGTTGCTATTTCTTCTATTTCTTTCTGTTGTTCTTCTTTCGTTTTCTCTCTCTCTCTCTCTATGCATCTATCTCTCTCTCTCTGTCTGTTCTATGAAATATTATATATTTTGTTTAAGCCTCTGTCCATGTCTGTATATAGCTCTCTGTTTCTTTATACCTGTGTCTTCCTATTTCTTTCTATTTGTGGGTTTTTTTTCTTTTCCACGCACTCTCTCTCATTCGCTGTTTTTCTGTCTGTCGTTTCTGTCTCTGTCTCTGTCTCTCTGTCTCTGTCTCTGTCTCTGTCTGTCTGTCTCTGTCTGTCTGTCTCTCTCTCTCTCTCTCTCTCTCTCTCTCTCTCTCTCTCTCTCTCTCTCTCTCTCTCGTTTGTGTGTGCCTCTAGGCCGTTTTCGTAATATATATAAATATATATATATATATATATATTTTTTTTTAATGTTTGTTGTCTCATCTTATTCAGTATATTAATAAATCTTCCTCAGTAACTATGTGTCGTCTTTTCTTCTCTCTTATTCTGAATTTTCTTTCTCTTTCATCCTCCTCCCCTTTGTCTGTCTGTCTGTCTGTCTGTCTGTCTGTCTCTCTCTCTGTCTGTCTGTCTGTCTCTCTCTCTCTCTCTCTCTCTCTCTCTCTCTCTTATATTGTTTATTCCTCTGTCTAATTCTTTTAAAAAATCACTCTTTCTCTATACTTTTGTTGCCTATTTATTTCTTTTCTTTGGTTATTTCCCTTTTACGGTCTCTCAATCTCTCTCTCTCTCTCTCTCTCTCTCTCTCTCTCTCTCTCTCTCTCTCTCTCTCTGTCTCTCTTTCTCTCTGTGCTTCTTTTCTTTTATGAATAGTTTTATGTAAACCTTGTGTCCGCATCTAAATCAGTATATTAATCTGTCTTCCTTTGTAACTGCGTGTTGCTATTTCTTTTATTTCTTTCTGTTGTTCTTCTTTCGTTCTTTCTTCCTCTCTCTCTATGTATCTATCTCTCTCTCTCTCCGTTCTATGAAATATTATATATTTTCTTTTATCTTCTGTCCATATCTGTAGATAGCTCACTGTATCTGTAAACCTGTGTCTTCCTATTTCTTTTTATTTGCGGGTTTTTTGTCTCCTAAACCCACTCTCTTTTTCATTCGCTGTCTGTCTGTCTGTCGTCTCTGTCTCTCCCTCTCTCTCTCTATCTCTCTTTCTCTCTCTCTCTCTCGTTTATGTGTGCCTCTAGTCCGTTTTCTGAATAAATAAATATATATATATATATATATATATATATATATATATATATATATTTATATATATATATATATTTTTTTTTTTAAATGTTTGTTGTCTCATCTAATTCAGTATATTAATAAATCTACCTCAGTAACTATGTGTCGTCTTTTCTTCTGTCTTATTCTGATTTTTCTTCTTCTTTCGTCCTCCTCCTCTCTGTCTGTCTGTCTGCCTGTCTCTCTTTCTCTCTCTCTCTCCGTTTTTTTCTCTCTTCTCAATCGCTCTGTCTTTCTCTCTCTGTCTTTCCTCTCTCTCTCTCCCTATCTGTTTCTTATTTTCTCTACTATGTGCCTGTTCTTTGTCAATTATCAATTTTTTTTTTGTTAACCTTGTGTGCGCATCAAAATCAGTTTATTAATCCGTGTCCATTTCTAGCTGTATGTTGCTATTTCTTCTATTTCCGTATCTCAGCGTTTTATTAATTCCTTGCTCGGCTTATTTTCTTATGCGTCGGCCGACATTATCGTGTTTCAATCTCTATGATTCTGTCTCTGCTTTTTCTCTTTGCAATAGGGTGGGGTCCTTTGTGGGGGGATGGGGATCATGAAATGGGTATCAATAAGCCCAGCATCTTAATACTTATATACCTTTTTTCCCCTTCCCCACCCTGGTGCTGGAACTGTAGTACATAATACGAATCACTTTGCCCGACCAGTTTCATGTCTTTGAATAAAATCTTGATTGAGATCATTATTCTAAATTTGTCTGATAGTTTTTCTACCTGACTAAAAAGATATTTGTGTATTCAACAGCTTTATCCTTGAAAACCTAATACAAAGTACGACTCAGGCATACAAAAAAGACGCATTTTTTATGTTTTTGCTTATAATAGTTTGTATACATGAGTTGTCATAAATTTTTCTACACGTATTTTAAAAAGTTCATGCACTTGATAAATGATTAACTCGTGTGCTTTTTCTTTTTCCTCTTCCAGGGTTTCCTCGTTCAAACTTTTTCTCCTTCATCAGTTTCTCTACCTCTTACCTCTTCCTCCTACATCTCTGTCTGTTTCTCTGTATGTCTGTCCCTCTCTCTCTCTTTCTCTCAATCTCTCTGTATCTCTCTGTATCTCTATCTATCTATCTATCTCTCTCTCACTTCCGATACATTTTTTCATGTCGTTCTGTCTTTGTCTATTTTAGTCTATAATACACTAAATCTATCTTACCCAGTGGGACTATTTCTTTCTATCTTTTTTGATTCGTCCTCTTCCAA
>JAWDGP010007972.1:272500-280000 GCA_033675545.1 Elysia crispata
TTGAGTCTTGATAAGCCTCTACATTGCGTCTTATTCGTTATCGCTCAATCAACGAATGCACCTTCCTTCATGTGTTGAGTAATGTAATAAGATGAAGATACGTTACATCGTCCTTGAGTTTTCCTGGCCTCTGGAGAGTTAAGATGATTCCATTGCTTGTTTTTCTGTCTTCGTGTATAAAAAATATAATGTACCATTTAGAATGGCATTAAGTGTCTAATCACATTTCCTAATTCTACGTCTACCGGAAGCATCTTATGGACTGCCAATCAAAACGAAAGCGCGACTCACATGGATGAGACCTTTTTAGATTCAAGATTATGATAGATCTAGTTCTAGATCTAGATCTAGAAATCTATAAGTCAAAGACAAATTCACGCCAACAAACACACTCACATTGATTAAGATTTATACCCATACCCAGCCCATTCAAGGTAAATTTTAAATCAGACCAGAATCGATCTAGATTTAGAGATCCAGTTAAGATTTAGCGCTTAAATATCTAATCTAATCTAGATCTGGACAGTGAGTTTGAAGAACCACTGCGAAAACTAGAATCCAATCTCCTCTACCCTGGAGCTGGACATAAATTCCCCTCGAATGTGAAATTGTATTTATTATAAAATCAAAATTAACATAATATAGCAATGGCATTCTACTGTCCGCACGGTATCGATCAGCCGCCTTGGAGTGTTGTTTCTGAGTAAGTTTTTTCTTTTCTTCGCCGCTGTCTTAAACTACTAGGACTACCCATTTCCTCTTTGGACAGATAATTTTATAACATTTCTTGTGCCATTTTTACTTACTTACATTAGTCGTATTCGTCTTTGAAAGACACCCACCCTTTCACAAGAATGGCACTTGGCATTCAAGACAAGCAGGCCTGCTAAACCTTTGGCGTAGCGCATGAACCGACATTTGGTGTGCAACGTCACATGGCTAAGAGTGTTTCTCAAATTGGTCGAGTGAACTGGGTAAGGCCAGTTCATCTCATTGGATTGTCAATATTTTAATAGTGACTTGCAAAGGGGTGTTCGGGTATATTTACGAAACAGTTTTTACTCAAAGTGCTTAATTAGAGTAGTATGCTGACTGTAGTATTCATAAATGCATCTACAATTTGGGGACTTAACTAATCCATATAAATGGTATATTTTTTTTTAACCGAAGTAAGAAACAAAATGACACATGTAATGATGTATTGCACTTCTGCCTGCAAAATTTTATGGAAACATCTCGGTAAATATAGGATTTTGATTAGGGGGGCTTTATGTCCTAAATAAAGGAATGTGAGTTTGGATCAGAGGACAATTTATGCTAATTTATGCAAAAATTAACTCTCAGAAACAAAACATTCATAATTCTCTCTGACAAATTAGGATTCTATATAAAAAAAAATACACATGTGTAACCAGACCTTGCTGGGTGGATATTCCCTTAACTTACTTAGTCACTACTGCAATAGGACCCACTGGTCTAGTTATCTGTAGAAGCTCAGTGCTCCTTCCTACTCTAAGTAATTGCAGGCCCTAACTGGTTATGGTAGCGTGCCTAGCAGCCGTGCAATACTAATGAGTTCACACTCTTGGGTCCTTGAGTATCAGTGGAGTACTAAGGCCAGTGTTCCCTAACTAATATGAGTGGGTGTCGAGACTTGACAAGAACAGAATAGCTACACTCCAGAAAAGGAAGAACACAAAAGAGAAGAAGTTAAAGTTACCACCTATAATATGTTTATTCCACGAATACTCAATTATTAATGAATTAACTATTAAGGCAATTCTCAAAGAATGAAATAAAAAATACAAAGATGATCCAAAAGCAATTAGGCAATAAAGGGTACTAACAAATGGTCAGAATGATAAGCGCCAAGCAGATACTCGAGATAAAGTGCTGATATTATACTTAGATCAGATACTAAAACAAAATGGCCAGAATACTAAGTAGAAGACATTAAAAAATGATCAGAACAGAAGATACTAAGAACTAAACAACATGCCCAATAAAAATGTCTAATACTAGATTCTAGATCTAGTCAAAATGGTCAGAATAAAAATGCCCACTAGTCAGAATAGAAAATATCCAAACAAAATGCCTACTGTAATGAAAATGCCTAATAGTCAGCCAACGCTGGGAAAGAAAAGAAATAAAACATAATATTAGACATACAGCGTAATCAATCACCTGACTTCTCACATGAGAGCGTCAGTTCAAAGAGGCCGTGGCCACTTACACATACTCCATAACTGGGAGAAGGGGTGCGCCAAGTCCATCTTGCATAGACGGTAGACTTAGGATACTCAAGTCAATACATGTAATATTGCAAGACTACATAGAGATCTACATCTTATACAAAGTAATGATAATCTGCCAGTTAGACTTACAGTACTGGCAATGCAACAAAACTTTGTTAAGGGGAATACTTCTCCAGATTAACGAGGTGATCATAACTTACAATCAATAATTAATAGGTAAAAGCAAAGGTTAACACCATATTTAGAGTGGGAAATTCATTGCATCATAGGAATAATAAAATCAGTCGTCTGTCATTTGAGTCAATGAATGTCTGAAGGGAGGAAATTAATAGTTACAGTAATAGTACTTAGAATCTGTTAAATTTACAAGGACATGGCCTCGCGCTAAATACACCTAACTTAAGCTTTGCAACAACTTACCCCAAGTCACGGTGATGATCATGTAGAATTAAAACAAATGATAATCCAACACAAGTTTCACAATAGTTCAATAATCTCCACAATAACTTCTCCCTAAATTTCCAACAATACTACTGGCACTTCCCACGTGGCCTCCAGATACTCCAAAAAGATACTGACTACGAGTCTTTCCGAGCTCTACAATTTATAGTCCAAGCTCAGTCGGCAAGGCCCCCGGTCAAAGACTTCCCTGGTTTCCCAGTTCGTCCCTAGAACAAGGACCAATGCCAGCCGAGGAAAATCTACTCCGTCGAACGGCACAACCCATTTCCCCAACTAAAACATCACCCGACCGAGATCATAGAATCAACGGAAGCCATCGTTACATCTACGCACTATTCCAGCATCCCTCGATCAAAGTACGTCCAAAACCGGCCGAGGAAAAGCCTCTCTGGCCAGCTGGGCAGAAATAAAAGAACAAAGTATCTTCCGAAATATTAAAGAAATAAGAATAAACCGCTAGAGGGGCTGAGACTAGTTTCCCGCCATTAAACTAAGTCTACTAACATGCTAGAAGCGCATCTGGCTCCACCCACAAGCTGATAATTGATATACTAAAGATTCCAAAGACCTACTGCTGTGCCACAAATAAATAATTATACCAGCCTCCTTACACATGTATGTCAAAGTTCATGAAAATATATTGCTAAACAAAGAAATTAGGAGGTTTTACCTTCCCTCACATTAGTCACAACAAGAATCAAAGCACCATAAAGGTCCATACACATTTTCGGATTACTTAAATGCTCATAACTTTTTTTTTTTCTGGACCGATTCTCAAAATTAAAAAATTTTTTCTCCTTCTAAGAGCAAATTTTGTAACTTCCAATCATCAGTAGGTAAATGTTATAGCTTTGAACTTTAGAAATGGCATTGCTACATAATGTAGAATTACAAATTGAAATAAAGTCACGTGAAATAAGGCAGATTATTGCGTAGGTGTGGGTATTGCACAATATTATTTGTACAAACGCTGCATAATTGTAGGAATAACAGTAGTTATTTGTAGAACACAGAAACAAATTCATAGCTTAGTATTATTTTTGTATGCAGGATTTAGACTTTTCAATTTACTCTTTTCAAAAGGTAGACAGTTTCCATTAAAGTAATAGATAATCTAAATTTTTCTTACATTTTATTGTCTTCCAATTCAGAAACTGAGTTTTAAAATTGAGGAGGCCTACTCACTTCAAATAATTAATACGGATCAGAATGGTTGCGTGTGTAAAAGCATCAAGAAAACGTGCAGCTTAATTTTTTTCATTTTGGTTAATCCATGTTTAACATTTTTCCAACTGACATAAA
Organism: Elysia crispata; assembly: GCA_033675545.1. Classification (NCBI taxonomy): domain Eukaryota; kingdom Metazoa; phylum Mollusca; class Gastropoda; family Plakobranchidae; genus Elysia; species Elysia crispata. Next base: position 276,520 of record JAWDGP010007972.1, read on the forward strand.
GAATAAAAACAGAAATAAAAAAAGCATTCAAAAATAAGACCTGCGAATGTTCTCTAGAAGGGTAATGGAAAAGTATAGCATAAAGTGATCCAATATCAGATATCATAAAGTGATCCAATATCAGAACAGTTTAAAAAAAATTTGAATAAAACTAAAAGAAGGGAAAAAAATGAACTGGCAAGCCAGAGAAATAGAAAAAGTGGACATAGAAAATCAGTTAGTGCTATATATCTGTCATGAACAAAAATGAGTCCCGTTTCTTGAAAAAATAAAACATATAGAGACATACAGAGATTGGCTGGGGCGGGGTGAGAGGGAGACAGAGAGATAGAGAATATGGTGTAACTATGGATTTTGAAATGAAGTAAAATTTGTTGAATCCAAAACAAAGTAGTCTTTTAATTTGGTTCAAGCCTTAAATTAACAAAAGGAATGAAAAAAAAGTACAAAGTAGTGTAGAAACAAAGGGGGGAAAAGCCTGTAAAGAAAGTAAGGAAAAATTAGGAAACATTAAATGAAAGTTATCAATATATGTACTAAAGATGGAGAATTGTACAATATGATAAATTAGATTTTAATGTAGTATATTCAAAGAGTTTGAAAAAAAAATGTAAAGCATCTTTGTCCATTGGATGATCATACATTGAGTTATTATTTTGGAAGGGACTGTAACTTTAAAATCATGTTACTTTACAGACCTAAATAATTAATTGTGCGAATAACTTCAAACTGGTTATAAATTCAAACAATTGACAACTGTAATGAATAACAGTAGATTCTGTCCAGTCATCTACATCTAGACCTTTTGCAGTATTATAGGTTTTGAGATCTTTAAAATTTACCAGGAATTAGTATTTAAATATTACAAACTATACTATTTTTTTTTACACTGAAAGCAGTCATGATAGGATGCAGCAATTTTCATTTATTTTCATTTTGGATTACTAGTTAAAAGGAAAACGGAACTGAGAGTTTGTTGATTTGTTTTTGTATTGTTGATTTGTTTTTGTATTTGTTATTGTTTTTTGTTTGTGAAGGATAGTTTCACACCAATCTTCGAGATCTAGATTTTTTTCTAGTATTTTACGTTTTGGGCTCTTTAAAAATGTATCTAGACTCAGTATGAAATGACTAACTAATCAATGCATGCTGTTGATTGTTAAATTATTTTTATTGCTCTGGGTATAAAAAGTAGCCATATAGGATGCCACAAGTCTCATCCTGAATTACCAGTTCAAGGAAAATGGAGTTGAGGGTTTTTTTTTACTGTTAATCTTTATCTATAAATCCTCATTGTACGGAATGCTTTTGCATTTTATTAAATTTCCTTGTCTCAATTTCTAGGACCTGGATATAGAGTATAGACCAGTTCGTTTTTTACAGGGCAAATGATCAATACCTCAACTGATACAAAAAGATACACCATAAGACTCACATACAAATAAGTTTAAATTTTATTCCTGGCTGGATCATCTGTTGGTGGTGGAGATCTTATCAAATCAGCGCCACCATTGGCTTGAGCCAAGCAAATGACTCTTCATAATCTTTATAAAAAAAAATTGACAATCTTTCCAGAACCCATTTAATGTTACGCCATTTACACAATCAGATAGATCTAAAAAAAAGATTGAAAAGAAAAGTGACATTGCTTTAAAAACATCATCAATCTTATAGAATCATATCCGAAATCTTGAACTAAATATAGCTGTGGTTAATTGTGTCAATGGGATGTATCAGTTTTGTGAAAATAAAAAAAACAAAACAAAAGCTTAACCTTTTTGAATGAAAATAATGGGTGATGACCATGTATCAATTCCAAAAACAGGACAGTCTTGCAGGATCTGGGCAACTGACTATTCTGCAATCCTACAGGTGCACATGGTAACTCAAGGAAACCCAAAGTAGTAATTAGCATGAATACTTAGGGATTGTTATTTTAAACACTTTTTTTTTTTAAATTGGTTTCAGGAAGTAAATGTGAACTCGCTTGCAGAGATGCCAAACCCCATGAAAAGAGGTGAAGGTCGTGGTGTTCTAACTGTGGAAGAAATGAGATAATTAAAAGGTGAGAGTAGGTTACAATTTTTCTTCATTGATTGTTCTTTTTAACTCTATAGCCCTATGTATATATTCACGTTGTAATTATTTTCTGTATTTTTAATTTTTGCTGTAATATAACATCAAAGCAAAAAGATAATTATGTCACAGACTGATCAGTGTTGAAATTAAGCAGGAAGTTGACTAAATAAATGAATTAGGATGATTTGCAAAACGTCAGCACGAATAAATAGATGGATAGACATGCCTATAAAGGGGTTTTAAGACAGGCATCTAGATCGAAATGTGTGTGTGAGTGTGTATCTACATATGGAAGATAAAATTGAGGTGAAATCATAAAGTGGAGTGGAAATTATTATGGACAATGTGGAAGAAAAGAGAGGGATAGGAGAGAGAAAGATGGGGTGATTTTCTTCTGATATAAAGAGAGGGGATGAAGTAAAAGATGATTGAGGAACTCTGTGGAAGGGAATGATTGTCTGTTGAGTAGATGTGGAAATTTCAGGAGTCGGCCGTGATCCTGATGGTCAGTAGGCGATACCCCCTTTTGTTTTTTTTTTCAAATCTGTCCCGGCAGGTTCGCGGCTGAAATCCTTCACCCCCTTTTTGTTTTTGTTATTTCTGTTTAGATTTTTAATGTTATTATAATACACCCTACTTCTTTGGCATGCAACAATCTGTATTATTGTTTTATTAAAAAGAGGTCAGCGAATTTGTGCGCCAAAATTTAGATTAAACATCTAGAAATTTGAATGATAACAAAGTTATGAAATAGTAATAACAGTTAAATACCAAGTACACTTGTTTTTTTTTATTGAGATATATCACTTCTCTTGATGAAATCAAAAGTTTTATTAATTTGTTGTTGGTTTAATTATTCAATTTTGTTGTCGTTGTTCTGTTTAGTTTTTTTTTTTTTCATTATTACTTTATTAGAGCTGCAAGGTTCATCTCAGCAGTAAAGATGCAAAAAGGCCAATCTTTGAATCAAATTAGCAAATCAATCATTGGGGATGCTGATCAGGTATTAGTGAGATACTAATAATAATTGTAAAAATAGTAGGAAAAATATCAATCCTAAAGTTTAATCAATATTGCCATGGCTTTGATTATTTTGCTTCCAAAAGATTTCAAGTTGTATGTTATTCATTAAGTCATGCTAAAGACTCTGTTTTTCTTGTATACTGTACTGTGAACTTTTAATGTAAAGATGTTGCAAGGATTATTTTGTTAGTAAAGAATTGAAATCTTATTTTTCCTTTTGATTTAGTTAAATTTAAATTTTAAAGTGGGTGAAAGGCTGAGTGGTTAATTGCGCTGCTGCAATAAACACAGTGATCTGGGACCAAAGTCCTGAGCAAAATGGCAAATATGATTGCTGGAAATTTTATAAAGTGAATTCGGATCCAAACACATGATAACG
>JAWDGP010007972.1:287500-347039 GCA_033675545.1 Elysia crispata
TTACATGAAACCGATCGTGAATTGGCCCTTACACATTTGACTCACATAAATTTTACAGACAAAAAAAAGTCAGCTGGCAAGATGAAGCACCACCTCTCGTTTTATTTCATGAGTTGGTTAGACGTGTTTCTTTACAATAAAGAAATAACATATGCAATTTAATCGAAAAAAAATTGTTATTTCAAAGATAAAAGCTTAATGATAAATTCTAACTGTAGTAGGGATACAATTTTCAGTAAAATAGCATGTCATTCTCATTCTTGCCAAAGAATGGCAGTATTGGCAAACTTGCCACACTAGGTTGACCCCCAGAGTGCTTCTTGAGCATCTATAAATTATACACCAACAAATAAAAATCATGAAAATTAGCAGGCAGCTAACAAAAAATCAGAAAAAAATGTTAATAAATTATGTTGTCGAAGGGCTGTTGAGGACGCCCTGGTGTTTAAAGAATTTGAGAGAAACGTTTTCTTAGCAAAACTTTTACAAGCTTTTTCAAGAAACATATACACAGTACTAAAAAAAAAGTCTCCAAGAAAGTGTAAACATGTACATGTATATTCGTTTTGCTTGCTATTTATGAAAGCGAAAGTAATCAACAAACAAATTGAAAACCACCACCATTAAAATCACAATTAATCAAAATAAATAAATGCATGCATTCTTCGATCATGTACACTGAAGACATTCATTTATTTCAAATAATAGAGATGAACTATTTAGATCTTCAAGTTCAAAACAATCATATTGGCAGACTCACATTCACAACCTCTCCACAGTTTTCTTTAATGTTTGTTGCCTCATCTAAATCAGGATATTAACAAATCTTCCTCAGTAACTATGGGTCGTCTTTTCTTCTATCTTATTCTGGTTTTTCTTCTTCTTTCGTCCTCACCCTCTCTACCTGTCTGTCTGTCTGTCTGTCTGTCTGTCTCTGTCTCTCTGTCTCTCTCTCTCTCTCTCTCTCTCTCTCTCTTTCTCTCTCTCTCTCTCTCTCTCTCTCTAATCTATAAATTTTGATATTTCTGTTTTGTTTATGACTCTGTTTATGGCTTTATCAAGCCCACTCTCTACCTGTGTAACTCTATTTCTTTTTTTTTTTTTTTTATAATTTTTTCCTCCTTCCGAGCTCTTTCATTCTTCCGGTCTCTCTCTCTCTCTCTCTCTCTCTCTCTCTCTCTCTCTCTCTCTCTCTCTCTGTGCTTTTTCTCTTTTATTAATATTTTTATGTAAACATTGTGTCCGCATCTAAATCAGTATATTAATCTGTCTTCCTTTGTAACTGCGTGTTGTTATTTCTTCTATTTCTTTCTGTTGTTCTCCTTGCGTTTTCTCTCTCTCTCTCTCTCTCTCTCTCTCTCTCTCTCTCTCTCTCTCTCTCTCTCGCTCTCTTTCTGCACGAGATTCTGCGAGAAGTTGAGAGGACTCGAATGTGTAAAAAGGCCAGACTATTAATTATCGTTTCAAACGTTTTCAAGGTACTTGCACGATAAACAAGTGCTTAAGATCAAGAAATCCTTCAAGACCACAGATTTCTATACAATACGTCAAGAACTCCCATCTTTTATAGAGATTATCTTAAAGGTAAGAGTGTAAATATTTTTATTATTAAAATGCTTTGGGAGCAATATTTATTCTTTGTGTCTTTTTTCCGCCATGCAAGGTATCTTTTTTAATTTAGGGGTTGGAAATCGGTAAATCGATTTAATGGAAGTCACACAAGTGGCTCTATCTATACAGCGTGTTTTATAGTTAAATCTCTACAAATACGCATCAGAACCGTGTCAAGACAAAATTTTCAGTCATTATAGTGCGATATAAAAATAGTTAACAAGTAGCAGATCTCCTTGAGTTACTGACATACGAATTAATTTATCAGTAACCTCAGACATTCGGGTTAATTTAAGCCTGGACCTAGATCTAGCAGTCTTAAGATTTCGAAGCAAAATCCGATGATACATGCGCCTTCAGAAATTGCCCACAGAGATAATTATCTTCAGTCTTTGAAAAAGTATTTCTTGGATACATCGATTGGATCTGATTTAAGTATCATGTACAAGTTATTCTTGGTTTGAAAGGCAAGTTCTTTTTGATTGCGTGTGATGTCATCGTTTTGTATAGAACGTACGAAAATTCAAACGCTACAGAAACTAGATTCTAGATCTATTTCTAAGCTTAGCAAAAACGATGTTTACATCTAGATTTAGTCCGGCCTCATAGTAGTTTCTATATATATATATATATATATATATATATATATATATATATATATATATATATATCCCTGACTTCCTCTTTCTCTCTCTTTCTCTTTCCCTGCTAATTTATTTTTCTTCTTTTGCCCACTTACCCCTCTCTTCTCTACATTGCAAGACAAATAACCCGTATAAAAATGAGAGCACCGAAATCTTTCTTCGATTTATGTACTTTGTAAATCAAAATGTAGATAAGAGTGAACAGTTAGATGGCTAGTTAGAAAAGTGAAATTGAGGACATAAAGAACTTGCATAAGATAGAGTGACTTTACATGAAAAAGTTATCCATGAGGAATTATAGCCCCATATTTCTTATTGTACTTTTATATTTGAAGGTCTTTAGGAGCCTTATTTATATACATCACAATCAAGTGTGTACACTACCTTCACATTCCACAGAAATACACACTGCAATTATAGTCATAATATTCTACCAAATCACTTGTGACTTCAACAGTTCTCTCCCTTGAATGTTAAAAAGATGAGCTCTTTTTTTTATATTAGTAGGTAATTAACTCTAGCAAAAAAAAAAAAAAAAATTCAATACATAATTATAACATTCATCAAGAAAGTTATATTAAAAGTGCAGATTATTAAAAAAAAAAAAACTAGCGTTGCATCAGATGCAGCTATGACCCTTTATTTTTTTTATAATTTGGAGGTTTTTATTCAGGTGAATTGGACAAGAATAAAACAAACTCGTGGATTTTGAGTTACTCAGGTGATAAGTTTTTCATGCATCTGGATAACCGACAGCTTTGACCTAAAGTCATGTTTCAAACAATGGCCAGTTTGACTTCGTTGATACGACTAAACAGGACTTAATTCGGTTCGGTTTTAAATTACAAGGTTGCAAGATCGCAACTTGCGGCTAGTACCCGGATGACATTGCCGGCCCATTTATTATTTTGCCGAACTATTTTATTACTCGCATTCACAAGATGCGGCAATCAGATTTTTCTGCCAGTAATGCTTCAATAGTGCTGTGTGCAAAAAGAATTGTTTTTTTTTCTGAATCAAGAATCTAGCCCGATGATTCCCCATTGGCCGATTGGAACTCCATAATGATATTTTATTATGTTTCACTCTCTACACTCTTGAAAAATCAGAAATCAGACATTTCACGATGACGAAAGAAGGCTCCCTACCCAATTGCTGGTAGAGGTCTTTCATGGATATATAAATATACTCTCTAAGCTGAATAGTATTCGACGAAAGTTACCATCTTGCTTTTTTGTTGCATAAAGAGTTAAAGCAGCTACCTAGAACTCTATTTTAGAGAGAAGTTTATACTTTTCACGCTGACCCGTTTAAAGATTCAATCAAACCATTGCAATTAACAGGAAATTTTTAATTCGATTAAACAGATGTGTTCTTAAGAAACTAAACAAAATGAGGATTAATAGATTGCACAGATTAAATATTTTGTGAGAATTGACAGAATCATATCTCCCAACTGAACTCTCGAAAAACCGAATTTGTGAGAATTGTTTTCCACCAATTCCTACAAGATGGTCCTCTTAAAGTGTTTGAGACCTGTCATACTTATTTTTGATTTTTCATATTTTTATGGCTGTGCACAAACAATATAAACATCTGTGTGCTCCTTTCAGAGTTATTGCTTTTTTATTCGTATAGATATCCACCAAATTTATCTGAGGAAATATAAATGCAATCAAAGGGAAATGTTGGTTTGACTTTTATAGTCTTGTTGTCCACCAGTTCCTGCAAGATGGTACAGATCAATCGATATGAGTTATTTGAAAGGAATATTAGGTCTAAAAGCTTCCGATGTAGACTAATTAAACCAGAATCGAATGTAAAGAGAAGCGGAAAACATTTGAAATATCCATGAAGTGTTTTAGATCCCCTAAAGGTGATCTAAATGCTGATGTTCAAACGATAAGTAAAATTAAGCTGTCAAGGGTTTCATCTGCGACTATAATAAACATTTGGTCGTAGTATTGATTTTAGGAAAAAAAAGTGTACGACAAAAGTAAAAGCATGCCGATAATCACGTTCTACATGACTATGATTGATTGTGGCCTATCGGAGTATTGAAATGGTGACGCTGTCAGTATCTACAAAGCTATCCCTGCTGGGCATGGCTCCTCTTTCTAACAATGCTTTCTCCACTCATAGTTCAAGTAATATGGATCTTGTTCTGAAAAAAAAAAGTTAACCTCAAAGTGTTGAATTAATCGACGACAATCCTACAAAAAACTTGGAAGATGTTGGCATAATGTTTTATGCTAAAAAGAATGAAAATTTTAAGTCATTTGTTGAAGCTGATAAAGAAATGCGAATGCAAAAGTGCTGCTTTGAAAGCAACTTTTTCTTTTACCATGGTTGTATAGCTACGGTATATTACACCTTGTCGAGCCATTTAATAATATCACAAAATGTGTTTTATCCTAAAACTACGCTCAACAAATATAATAGTGAAAAACAAAATTAATATTTCTGTACTCTTTCAAATTAATCTTTTTAAATGTGGCTCTTAACGCTAATTCTAAAGCGAAGTAGACAAGTACAAAAAATGCCTTGATATGCATTGTATTGCCAAGATTCAAAGCTGTTCCACTTTTGGAAAATAAAACATGCACACTGAGCATAGAGGAAAAACGGGTCCAATGTAGATAAAACAATTTTACAAAATAAATGGAGATAAATATAGATCTTTGTAAACTTAAAGAGCTGTGACCCTCTGATGGTGCAACTGAAATTTCTGTTTTTTCTGTGCGGCATCATCAACAAGTACTGTCATCATCAACAAGTACTATCGTCATCATCATCATCCTCATCATCATCATCATCATCATCATCATCCTCATCATTATCATCATCGTCATCATTATCATCATTATTATCATCGTAGTCGTCTTTGTCATCTTTTTATTTTTTTAAGTCCGCTTTTTATTTATGTTTAGTATGGACGGTCTATGCTTGCATTCCACTTTCCCACCATCTCTCATTATTATATCCTATCTAGGCCCATAACAAAGTTCACTTTTCACAATAATGAGTAAACAGATTTACATTAATGAGAAACAATCGACTTGCATTTTTTTTAGATTTCAAAATATTTAAGATTGTAGCAAATACATGTCTAAACGCTGAATTTAAACCATACGCTCTATATTACATTGATAAGTACATAAATATCTTTTTCTCAGTAGCAAAGTGAACTTCGTTTTTTATGGCTTATTCCGCCCTAAATGGGAGCGGGTCTAACCATAAGTAAAATTGAAAGTATTAAAACAATATGATGTAAAAAGGGCGGGATAAAAATTAATAGTCTTACTTATCTTGTGACAAATTAAACTAAAACTTTGTTTCGATAATTTAGCATTATAAAGGTTAAGATATTGAGATAAACTGACATGTTGTAAATTAACTATGTTCAAATTTCTAGAAAATAGAACAGACATTTTTGGTATTAAAGGGATGGAAAACTGAAAATGGAAAACGGTTGACCGATAATGCAAAAATATAACATTATCGAACGGTTTCAGGCCAAAACGATTTGATACTAAACTGTGAAGACCAACCAACACTAGCCAGCTTGCCTCAAAGAAAGTGTCATTTACTTTAGTAAGTCATTTCATGTTCGCACCACTTTGTTTAAGACGTTTACCTGACGTGTAAAAAATAAAGTTCAATACTACAATTTATCAAACTTGTTATACTTTTATTTTATTTTTCAAGTCCAGTTGAAAGTTTTTTCTTTCTCTTTTTAGAATCTTTTTATGTGGAAAATATTCCCACTACCTTTCTTTGAATCAAGATTTATAGCAGTATCTGATAATGAAAAACAAGGTCATTCATTTTGACAATAGATTCAGGCAAAATCCTTCGCGCTAAACTTTTACGCCATCATAACAGCATGGTTAGGTTCATCAAATCAAATCAATGTTACTAAATCTCTTGAAATATTGATAAACAATTTCTGGTTTTTCTTCTTCACATCCCTTGCCACAAATGTAAGATTCTGAGGGGATATTTTTCTGTAATTGTCGTCTTACTTCATCTGAGGTTACGCCCTGTTAGCCTGGCGTTCCAACAATAATTATTCTTTGATTTTCAAACTAATTAGAAAAATGGTATTTACCTCAACGTAGAAAACAATACATGTTTACAAGGCGCACAGGGGGGAAAGGGCAAAATTCAGGAAAAGCTGTTTTCTGACATCGAGAGCAAAAGTGAGCAAAGAGCACCCTATGGTAGAGAAAATTGACTGTATTAAAAGCATGATATTTTATATCGCGTTTTCGGAAAGTCGTACAATTTTGCCGATGTGCAAAAAACCTAAATCATTGTTCCTGTAGAAATGATCTTATGAATACGATCAGCTGTAAAAATGAGTTTTAGGTCTCATGAAGCCTCCGTTATTTCTGACTTTCCCCCCTCTTTTGGCATTTATTTACACTTCTTAGATTTCATCGTATCTTCGAGAAACTTGAGGTGACGTTAATCTTTCAAAAAGCTAAGCACACGAATTGCCTGCAAAATAGGTGATGTACTTTAAAACCTATTAATCCCCACAGATGGCGAGAGATTATGTGCTCCTTGTTGTGTTGCTGTCATTGCTTGTTGGGCCTTTAACATTGGTGCCTACGGTGAACTCTACATCAGTAAGCTTCTTAGTTTTAATTTATTAAAGTTCACAATGTATATCGAAAACACTTAGGCCTAAAAATAATCGCCATTGAGGTAAAAAAGACTTTTGAAGGAAAATTAATCAAATGGGTTCATACTATCATGCAGTAATTTTGAATAATCGCCACACCTAAAGGATACAATTTATATTAAATGTGATAAAAAGTGACGATATCTTAAAGAAAACGATAAGAGATAAGGGTACTATGTTTGCAGAATGAACTTGAATGCTTCTTTTATATATTTTTTTTATATTTCGCGTAGCCTGGTCAAACGGGGTGATCTTAGGATTTTTTTCAATTTGCATATCAAACCTGAGCTTTTTCAGGCGGGTCTTGTTCGGAAAGATAAGATCCTTAACTTAATTACTGACGTCTAGGGAGTCGAACCTGCGAAGGACGATCTTGAAGAACTAGACACAATAGCCTTTTCAGCTTATGACTGTTTAAAAGAAAAAGCGACTACGATATTAGATAAAATATGAAAGTACTGTCAAGATTCTGAGGAGCCATGTTTAAGTATTTTATGCCGTATCATTTTCAGCTATTTCTGTAAGTTCTAACCGAAGGTAAGTAAAGAATTACGGGGAAGAGGTCATGTGCACACAATTTCAAAGGAGCCAGTGTTCCATTGTTGTACAATGAAGTGATAACTTGATCTTGCTGACATAGCATTTTCAAGCGCGCAAGTTATTTTATGTTGATTTTATATGTAGTTTCGAAACTTAAGATCAGACATTTTTGCCCTTCGTCTGGCAGATCCATTTTCTTCTCCTTCTATGAATGGAATCCAAACCTTCATCGCGCATAAAACTTTTATTTACATCTTTCCCTAGTCTCATATTTTTAAAACATTCTTTAAGTCGAATGTTAATCTTCATGCAATAAAAAATGAGATATAGATTTATAATTTCTTTCCAATTCTATTTTAAAGATGGCTTTGTCCTTGGGAAAGCAATGAATTGTTTGGCTTTTAACCCTAGCTAGAAATATTTATTTCTTTTTATCGTTTACCAAGCTAAAAAGCTGATAAATTAAAAAAAAATTTTTTTTTAATTCATTTTATGTGCACAGGAACTTTGTAGAGGAAACATGAGATATTCTCGGCATATCCGCCATAGAAGAATATATGAACCCTTAATTGAAAAAGAGGTTTTCTGTGATACACATTTTGGATATATTTACATTCAGGTGAGGAAATTGAGTTCGTAAAAATATTATTTTTGCATGACTCTATAATTTTTTCTACTACCACTACTACTACTACTACTACTACTACTACTACTACTACTACTACTACTACTACTACTACTACTACTACTACTACTACTACTACTACTACTACTACTACTACTACTACTACTACTACTACTACTACTACTACCACTACCACTACCACTACCACTACCACTACCACTACCACTACCACTACCACTACAACCACCACCACCACCACCACCACCACCACCACCACCACTACCACTACCACTACCACTACCACCAGTACTACTACTACTACTACTACTACTACTACTACTACTACTACTACTACTACTACTACTACTACTACTACTACTACTACTACTACTACTACTACTACTACTACTACTACTACTACTACTACTACTACTACTACTACTATCACTACTACTACTACTACTACTTCTACTACTACTACTTCTACTGCTACTACTGCTACTGCTACTACAACTACTACTACTACTTCTACTACTACTACTACTACTACTACTACTACTACTACTACTACTACTACTACTACTACTACTACTACTACTACTACTACTACTACTACTACTACTACTACTACTACTACTACTACTACTACTACTACTACTACTACTACTACTTTGACTAAAGAGTTAAATGATCACGACGTGAAACTCAAATGCTTTGTTTCAACATTATATCATGCGTTTCAGAGACGGTTGACCGGGAAAGAAAACTTCGATTGCAGATGGGGTAGTTATGTTCATGGGTTTGGAGATATAGGAAGCGACCATTGGCTTGGCTTGCATGCTATTCACGTCCTAACATATTCAGTAAGTTATAATACACCAACATTTCTCTTGCAAGTAGATTAAAAGCTGAGCAGTTTATTGTTTTATATTTTCAGTCCATTAGAGAGTGTAAGATGTTTTTTTGCAAATGCTCATTTTGTTCGAAGAACTTTTATATAAATTTGGGTTTTGTTCTTTATTTTATCAAACAGTAATTGCTGTATTAATGTGTAGCTGATGCACCTGCGTATATAACCAGAACTAAAATTTATAAGTTCTTTTAGGCAGTATTTAAACAAAAATTAGTGTGGCAACATCGAAGTGTCCAGAAATATTTATTTTGTGCTATTCAATATTAACTCAAGACTTTGAGAAAGACATAGAGAAGGATACTGCGTGCATAGTGAAGTTTTTATGGGGGTAGATATTCATTAGTTCAACTTAAACTTCATAAAATATCTGTTTTGTGATTTAGATCTAGTTCTAGCTTTAATTTTTAACTGTAGAGAAATGTATTTGGAATATAAGATGTATCCAGGATTTTAGGACTGCAATGGTTTGAAATTGCATATAATTTTATAATTACTGTACAAATTAGACTAAAATTATCATTTTAGTATAGTGTATCAAATTGGGAGCCTTTTTTTAAAGCTTATTTTACTTTTGCATTCGACATTGTCGTCACAAAGCTAGACACTATTTAAAAGAAAACAAATGTACCGCAACACTTCGGTGCTCCCAGTTTTCAGTGAAGCAATAAAAGGTTACAAAACATGTTGCTTTATTTTTAGGTTACAACACTAAATGATCGTTCTAATAACACGGCATAATGTTAACGTCATTTTAATTTAAACTGATTGTAATCCGTAAGAAGCTTAAGGATGACTAACGAATGCTCTATTCCATTGCAGGGAAAGGCTGAATTAGTCATCAGGGTATTTGACAACGGCAAATACTATGATTTATTTGTCTCCGGATTCAAAGTTAAAGGTTTTAAGCATTTGTAAGTTTTTTATTTAACTCCATTTATATTTGCTGAAAATTTGATTTGCCATAGTAGTTTTTCCTCCAAAAATTGTTCCTTTTAACTCTACTTACATAACAGAGTTGAGGAATAATATTAATGATTATGTGTAAAACACATCCTTATTATACTAAAGAAAAATACTTTATGCTAATGTTATAGCAGAGTTAAGCACAAAAAAGATCTTTAATAGTTTTGAAAAAATTAAAAATAGGTTCAATACTTTTCCCCTTGATTTATTTGATTGAATAAATATAGGAACTAATAGAATTTTCACCTAACTATTTTATATTTTATCTTTTTCACTAGATTAAAATATGTGTGTGTATATGTATATATATGTATATATACATAAATATATATATATATATATATATATATATATATATATATATATATATATATATATATATATATGATTGACGAGGGTTTTAGCAAGGGGTGGATATGGCATAAGAATGGGCTGAATGACAACAATTAGGCCCAGAAACTTGTTGAGTGCTTGGTAGTGGCAATAAATGCAGTGATGGTGACAGGGATTGCAACAGGTGTTTGGACAGGTATAACAAGTGGAGAAAGATGGACTAAAGCAACATTAGCAGTACCAAAACGGCCACATGAAGGCGAAGCAGGGTATACAAAAGCAACTTGAGCAGTAGTTACACGGTCACAAATAAATGAACGGGAAGCAACGCAGCTTAATGAATAAGGCAGCAAGGTCACAAATATAAGACGAGGAAGGAGGGTCGACTAAGGCAACATTAGCAGTAATAACAAGGTCACAAATACATGACGGGAAAGAAGGGTCGACTAATGCAGCAATAGCAGTTATAAACATGTTAGTTATAAAGTTATTGAGAGTTGCTGTGGAACATAAATGTTAGGTGTCCTATCATTATCAACAATGAGTGTAAAAAAATGCTTGGTAATCATAACCATGTGGCGGAAAGGATAACTCTAATTATAGTGGCTTGTCTTACACAATATATATTGAACAATAGCTTTCAAACGAAATGCTTTGTGAAAGAACAGACCTCCCTTATCGTTCCAAAAGAATTACATCTTCAACCTTTTAATATCCATTTCCCTTCTTTACCATATATAGATTTTTTTCCTCCTTAATTAGTTGCTTGATTCATAAGAAAACCTGCGTTGTCATTAAACCAACTTTTTTTTTTACTTTTTCTTTTATTAACTTGTGGAATCTCCCTTATCACAAGAAAAGAATTTCATCGTGGCAATTTTGTCGTTGTTTTGTCTTTTTTTCTTCCCGTTACGTGTTTAACAATTCTTTCCATATCTTCGCATAAGATTCTTCAAAGTTATAAGAGAATATAGACTGTTCATAGAAAATTCTTTAATTATAACATTTAACTACAGCCAACCAATCATTTCATTTCTTTCCAGTTATCAGATGACATATGATAAAATTGAACGGGGAAGCCTATCACATGAAGCCTTTGAAAGATCAAAGTCATCTAAGTTTACTACCGGTGATTGGGACAATGATAGTCATGGTGATCTGAATTGCGGTGCGGACAACCGAGGAGGATGGTGGTACTCAGATTGCGGATGGATGCATCTGAATGGACCGTGGCACAGAATTCAGAGGCCTTCAATGTGGCCGTGGAATAAAAGATATATTGGCATGTGTGTGTACAATGGAGACTTTGTACGGTGGTTGTCATATACGGAAATGAAAATCAGACTGTGGCCTTGAGCGGCATAACAGAGAAACAAGTAACATTGTGAATGCAATAATTGAATCAGCTGAGTCCAAACCACTTCCTAATCAACATCTGTAAGAAATGTTCAGAAGTTTTTATGAAATTACTAGTTTAAAATTTGGGTTCGGAATAAAAATTTCTCTGTGTATCTGTGTTCGTAATATGATAAATCTAGAAAATAAACACGGACTTATCTTGCGAACAATAGTGGAATTTGAAGATGAAAATCATAATGTATTTTGATTGATCGATCTCTTAAATTTATACACTGTTATATAAATTTTAATAAAATTGAAAACTTAAGAAGGGTTACAAGTCACGAAAACAATACATTTTTTTCCATTTGTTACTTGTTTATCCTCTGACTACAAGTCTAGATCTCTATAATAAATGATAATCAAACGATTCCTGCCTTCCTTGTGTGCTCAATGACTGTAAAATGTTGTGTGGTATAATTGTGACACGGTTACTAAGGCAGCAATATAATAGAGCTTTGTTATTCACCATGTCTCTTTCCAATATTCACTCGCATCATTCAACTATGATCGCAGACCGTTTACATAGCCTAGCAATTCACTTGACTCGTGGATGAATGACCTGAGAGCGACAAACTGCCTTGACGCCTTGAATATGCTCATAAGAGTATTAATGGTGAGATGACATGAACTCACCCACAAAATACCTAAATTTAGCGAAGAATGACTCGTCGCATGGGAAGCCTTGGTTGAAATTCGAAAAATATATTTTCCCTCTCTCTCTCTCTCTCTCTCTCTCTCTCTCTCTCTCTCTCTCTCTCTCTCTCTCTCTCTCTCTCTCGCTTTCTTTCTGCCAATCCCTTAGTATCTTTGTATCTATCAACTTATCTCTATTTGTTTCTCCTCTGCATCTATGTCTCTCAACCCATATTCTGTCTCTATCTTTGCTTTTTATTTCTCTCTGCACATTACTTCGCTCTATATGCTCTCTTTCTCCGTATCTGTTTATTATTCCATATAAGTTTTCTCTGTCTGTCTGTCTGTCTATCTATCTGTCTGTCTGTCTGTCTGTCTGTCTGTCTCTCTCTTTCTCTCTCTCTCTCTCTCTCTCTCTCTCTCTCTCTCTCTCTCTCTCTCTCTCTCTCTCTTTTCTAGATCTCTCACAGTGTGTTCCTGAATCTGTCATTAACTGTATGTTACAGGTCTCTTATTTTTTTAATGTCAGTTTTTTTTTCTATTTTTCAAAATTTTCTGCTTTTGGATCTCTACATCTGCTGCTGTCTTTTTGTCCATTTGCCAGTCTGTCGATCTCTGTTTCCTTCTCTCTTCTTATCCCTAATACTAGGTCTACTTGAATTGTTATATTTACCTTTTTTTCCTCGATTACCCGATTTTATTTTATATTTGTTGTTGTTGTTGTTGCTCTTTATCTCTCGACTCTTACTTTTGTGTCTATTTCTTTATTTCCCTACCACCATGTCTGTATCTCTTCACATTTCTCTTTTTCTGTTTATACATCAACCACTCTCTCTCTGTGTCTCTCTCTCTGTCTTTGTCTCTAACTCTCTCTCTCTCTCTCTCTCTCTCTCTCTCTCTCTCTCTCTCTCTCTCTCTTTATCTCTCTTTTCCTGGTTTTTTGCCTGTGCTTGCTCTTCTTTATTTCTGTCTCTCGATAGCTGGGTGCAAAAATCAAAATCGACAAGCGCCAATATTTCTAAATACTGTTTTTCCGATGTAATTGATATATATATATATATATATATATATATATATATATATATATATATACCTCATCGCCCTTATTTTCTCAAAAATGTAAAGTTTCAATAAACAGACTCGGTGACTTTTGTTAAATGTTAAAGTAATAAGTCAACGTAAGCATTAAATTTAGGTAAATTTGTTGTACGTCGTGTTAGGTGTTTATTACGACTCGTGCCTGTGCTGATTTATTGCACACCTGCTTTCTCCTGTGCCGGGCCGTGAAACATAATAACTATATGTGTCGTACTTTTTTTCGTACGGAGTGCCGAAAGATTTTGACTATCATTTCAATCTTGGTTTTCACAGACCCCAAAAAATGGTTAATGTCATCTTGACAAGATTCAGCGACTGCTGAAGAGATCCTGTTGTACGAGAGCCCGCATAGAGCAATGCAAATTTAGAACAATGCAAAAGAGGATGCATGTAGCCACAGATCCTTCTGTGTACTAACCTAGCGTCTTTTACAAAAGACGCTAGATGTTTACAACTTACAACTTCAGAAAGGTGGCACTTTTTGCTTTGTGTGGCCTGAGAGTAAAGGTTGGCTTGCATCAAACAAAGTAGCTACTTTTCACTTTAAGTACATCAAGGCACAGAGCCAGAAGGGAGTAAAAGATATCAGTTTACTCTCTGATAATTGTGCCTCACAAAACAGGAATCTATTCGATGCTTTTCCCCTCAACTTTGCCCAGACGTGTTTCCAACTTAAAACCATAACACACACCTTTCTGAAGTAAGGACACACGGAGACCGAGAATGACTCGGTACATGTAACAATTTTGGGGGAAGCTAGAAACATTGACATTATTTTATTCTCCTCACCAATGGCATACGGCTTTTACAACGGCAACAGTATCAAAACAAATCTATATTATAGTCAACGACAGTGCCTCCATAGACTTCGAGGGGATGGTGCCATGTGCAAGAAACCTCACCTTCGTTGATATTTTTGGAACAAAGTCAGACAAGTAGTTGTGTAACAGAGGATGCGCCAGTAAGTCATATCAAGACATGTTATACTGACCAGACACAACGTCTTGATATAAACAAGCGGAAGAGATTGAGCGGTGGTGCTGTTGGTGCTTGCCAAGTAAAACTAAAGAAAGGAATGACCAGACCTGGAGGTACAGAGCTCAACAAACAGGATCTTGTGGGATTTTGTAATTCTGACCAGATTCTCACCTCAAATAGAGCGTTCAACAGTTTATCTCTTCACAGAGACTACATGCAGTGCTGATCCAAAACACAGCAGATACATTGTATATTGAAGAAAAGTGAACCGCATAGTAGATTTATCTCCTCCAGAACCCAGCAGATACAGTCTAAGGTGTTCCAAACTACCTTAACAATTACAAATCCCTCAGAACCAACCACAGCATAAAAAATTACAACAATAACTCACAATAAACGCACAACATTGTTTTTTTAAAAAAAGTAACAGACTCATCTTCTCCAGAGCCTCTCAAGGTACAGTCTTGAAAGGTGATGAACCTTGAAACATTGGAATTCTTCTCATGTTGTTATGAAGACCGACTTTAAATAAATAACTGATGTCAAGAAATTAAGTCAACAAAACCTGGATGTTATTGTTTACGCAGTCCTCGTTTCAGTTTATCTCACCATTGAGACCATATGTGGTGATGATCTGACACACAACAGATGCAGTGCAGTTTAGACCATTTTTAAATGAAATAAAGATCTAAAAAATAGTAAACTAAATCTGGGTGGAATTGTTAAAGCAGCCCTCGTTTCATTTTGTCTCTCCACTGAGACTGTACGTGGAGCTAATGTGACAAACAACAGATAAAGTGCAAATTGTTCGAACAAAATCGAGAAAAATTGGTCCCCAAGAAAAGAACAATGTCCAGTACAAAAAAAAAAAAACAAAACAAAGATGGATGCTTATATTTCACATCATCTTCATTACATAGTTGATCTTAATGCTGAAATTAAGAACTTGTCTTCAGCTTTTTTGTAAATATTATGGCCTCCGGTAAAAAGTTAAACAAAAGTAAGATGCTTATGATAAACACAATCTCCATTCAGTTCATCTTTCCGCTGAAGTTCAGTCCTAGATCTTGACAACTTTTTTTGTAGATATTTCATTACTTTCAAAATTCTGATAACAAAATAATACTTGAATGCAGATAATGTTTAGTCTTCAGGTAGATCATTTTTTATTCAAAAGCTTCTGAGTTTTAAATGTTTTTTTTTTCATACTATTAAATTAATCAATAGAACTTGTGTTTTTCAGAGGAATAACTTTATTGCAAGTCTTTGGATTTACAGAGTCCTTTTCTCATTACTTTAAAAAATTGAGGAATTAATTACAATAAAAATATATTGAATTTTCAAAGGTATTTTCTACCCTAAGTTCAAAACTTTTAAACATTTTTTTTCACCGCCTTAGACACTGCAAGACCAGAAATCAATAAACACCATCAATGTACGTTGAGTGGTTTAGGTGGAGAAAGAAATCAAAGTTGCCTTCTACAAGACATCCTCTTTCTACTAAAGGATTTCTTGTGAGGCCTGGATATTGAGGGGGGTTTCCTTTTTATATGTATATATATATGTATAAATATATGTATATATATATATATATATATATATATATATATATATATATATATATATATATACATATGTTTTAGTAACAAACAAAAGTAAGAAGAACTATGTTCTCTCGTACATGTAACTTTGAATTTGTAACAAAATTAACAAGGCTTGAAAGAAGCAGAAGTTACAGATCAAGTTGATGTCTTGCGTCGTGAGTTCGTCGTAGTCTCTGAGCGAGAGCTGTACTATTGTCAAAAACGGAAGTAGGCCTAGACTATTCTACTGTCTGAAGAGTCAGTCAAGAGAAGTGGCCGTCATAGGGGCGTTGGAGGGGATGTTTGTGCGAGCCTTTTCTTACATAAACATACTTTGCCGTAGCCAAAGTAGAGGGCACATAAGATGTTTGATTTCCGTGGAATTTTGGGGCAGGTGGTTGGCTGGAGTGCATGGTTTGTTGAAGATTTCTCAAAAACGTTATGTCAAGTGTAGTTGTTCTAGTGTCACATGGTTGGAGAAACTCGCCCGGTATACGTAGAGTTGTGCCCTACACAAGTTCAGCGGGTGAGCAATCAGGATCAACTCTCCAAGATGAGCGGATGCCTAATAGAACCATCGTAAGCTGATCGAACCAATCTGGGCCAGCAGTACGGGCTTTGAGGGCTGCTTTGAGTTGTCAGTGGCGGCGTTCGACCATCCCATTGGCCTGTGGATGATAAGCGGTGGTTGTATTGGTGTCTATGCCCAACAGTTTGTTTAGCTCACTCCAGAGGTTGGAGTCTGCCACGGTCGTCTTCTGGATGTCTTCTGGTACACCAAATCTTGCCAACCCAGTGGTGGAGAAGAGCCGAAGCGCATGTAGAAGCATGGGCGTCAGGAAGAGGAATAGCCTCGGGCCATCTCGTGAAACGGTCGATGATGGCAAAAAGGTAAGTCATTCCATGACTTTGTGGTAGGGGACCTACCAGATCCACATGAAGTCTGCGAAACCTATCAGAAGGGGGCTGGCGCTCAACGAGTGGGGAACGTGTATGACGGTGGACCTTAGAGGCTTGGCAATCGGGGCATTCCTTGCACCACCTGCGAATGTCACGCTCCATTCCATTCAATACACGGCGTCTCAAAGTCGGCTCTCAGCGATACTTTAGTTTAGGCCTGCTTGCCTGCATATCTCCTTACCAAGGACCGTCTTCAGTGAATCAATCATTGTCAGATACGCTCTGCTGACGCTGCTAGGCAGGGTAAACCTGTGCGCCCGATATTTTGCGCACTGCACTTTGATGCGTAATAAAGTTTGTCTTTGTTTAACAAGCTATGGTCAAATTTGTTAACGAGCTAGACTGGTTTCCTCTTGACTTTCGATTTATAAACTCAGTCTTGTGACTTTTGTGAAATTCCCGTGTTTTTATCTTTAAAAGGTTTTAGTTTAGAGCTTCGTTTTGCGCACTTAGTTTGTTAATTATTAAGTTTTACAAATTTACTTCTATTGTATCAACTTAATTAGATAATTACAGACAAACGGCTCCATAGAAATCATTTTTTCTTCTTCAACGGTTTTCTAATATTATTTCTCTTTCTGATTTAACAGGTTTCTTATCCTCAGCAACAATAGACAATTTTTGAATAATTTTTTACACCATTATGGAACATACTCAAGATCGACTCTACCATTATACTTTTATTGTGTTCCCTTAATAAGACAATTACTGGCAAACGGCTCCATAGAAATCATTTTTTCTTCTTCAACGGTTTTCTAATATTATTTCTCTTTCTGATTTAACAGGTTTCTTATCCTCAGCAACAATAGAGAATTTTAAAATAATTTTTTACACCATTATGGAATTTACTCAAGATCGTCACTATCAATATAATTATGCAAATGAAATGTGCCGAACATGTGGCTAACTGACTTTAAAATGGATTTGACAATGATGTTTCTTTTAAATAACTTCTTTTTTTCATTTTTTCCCATTTTTTTGTATTGATGGTTGTCACAAAGAATCATAGATTTAGTCCCTTGTTGAGGTAAAAATAAGTGTGACAACATTCTTAAACGAGACAATCATCAAAACTTGGACATGGAACACAAGCTTTTTATTACAATTTTTAAAGTGCTAAAGAATTGTAACTCCATCTTGGATATAAAAAAAAATGTACAAATATTATTCATGAGTGCTCAGCAGTTCTGAAAAATGAACGTCAAAAGTTAAAGATCTTGACAGAGCTAAAAAGTAAGTAACTTCGATCACAAATGTGAATTTAAACATTGGAGACGAAAATTAGTCTTGGTTTACCTCCAAAATGTTTTATAGCTAGGATTCAAAATATTTCATAAGAGGAAACAGAATATCAGTTAGATTTTAACAGAGTATCTTTAAATGTGGTTTGACGAAGACCACCTCTGGTCATGCCACACCGCATATCAAATGGGAAGAAAGAGAGAAAGAGGGATAGAGAGTGAGAGAAAGAGATAGAAATAGAGAGAGAGAGAGAGAGAGAGAGAGAGAGAGAGAGAGAGAGAGTGGAATGAAAATTAAATCGAAACACAAAAAAAAGAAGTAAGGACTACAGGAACTGAGAAAGTGTGAGTTATATAGAGACTTAAAGACAAGAAGAGATATAGAGAGAAAGACAGAGAAAGAGAGAGAGAGAGAGAGAGAGAGAGAGAGAGAGAGAGAGACAAAGTTGTAGAATGCACATACATCTGAAATACGTGACGGCTAACGCATACGAAAATGAGAGACGAGCGCTGAAAATACTAGAGAGATAGAAAAAAAGTGAGAGAGAGAGATTGAGAGAGAGAGAACGAAAGAGAGAGAGATTTTGAGAGAGAGAGCGAAAGAGAGAGAGAGAGAGATAGAAAGAGGAACGTGGAATGGATATTTGTTTGAAAATAAAAAGAGGTAAGGACGTACAGGAAATGAGATAGTTAAAGTTATATACAGACTTAAAGACAATAAGATATAGATAGAGAGACAGCGAGAGAGAGAGAGAGAGAGAGAGAGAGACAGACAGACAGACAGACACACAGACAGACAGACAGACCGCCAGACAGACCGCCAGACAGACAGAAACAGAAAGAGCGAGAGAGAGTTAGAGAGGAAGAATAAGAGCGAGAGAGAGGAAGATAGATAGAGATACAGAAAGAGAGCTAGATTGAAAGGAGAGAACCAAGAAGAATAGAAAGAAATAATCTCACGATTTGATCACTCAGTAAGGGCATGAACTCTTTTAAATACGTGTAGCAATCTAGATCGGCCTTATGTATAGAGGAAAGTAACTGCTGAAATGCAAAATTAACGACAACCCATGTATAAAAATTATGAAAAGAAAAATATTCAAAATGCGTCTTTTTTCAAGTTTTTTGTATGCCTGTTTTGCAAATTGTTTTAAACTAAATAACTGAGTGAATAAACGCCCATAAATCTTTGAAATCAAGTAGAGAAACTAGGAAACAAATTGAATATAACGATCTCAATCATGATTTTATACAAAGACAATAAACTGTTCGTTTAAAGTCATTCGTATTCTGTATCACAGATGTAGATATTTGGGCGGTGGTGGGGAATAAAGGTTTAAAAATCGTCATTTTGGGCTCACTAACAGTCATATCTTGGACCCCCAGTTCAGCCATTCCTTCGGAAGCACCTGCATGTTGCAAAAAGAAAAATTAGAGACACAGTCATTGAGACTAAAACAAAATATGTAGGCCGAAAAATGAGAAAATAAGACACAAGCGATGATAACACTAATCTAAAGCCTATGTTCGAAAGACATACAACACAGTATAATTTGTAACTATATCAGAGATGCGTAACATGAAAGGGTGCCGAGAAAAACTTGCTTCCAAATAAACCGAAAGAGAGAGAGAGAGAGAGAGAGAGAGAGAGAGAGAGAGAGAGAGAGAGAGAGAGAGAGAGAGAGAGAGAGAGAGAGAGACAAAGAGAGTTAGAGAGCGGATTAAGTGAATGAGAGAGCAAAAGAGGGAAATAGAAGGAGAGATAGCGTGGAAGAGGAAGAATCAGGAAGACAAGAAATAAGTAGTGACACACCGTTACGGGAGACAGAGGGAGTAAGAAAGTAACATGGACATATCTTTTAGAATAATACAAAAAAATGGTATAAAAAATGACATGAGGGAGAGAAAGAAAATAGAGAGAGAGAGAGAGAGAGAGAGAGAGAGAGAGAGAGAGAGAGAGAGAGAGAGAGAGAGAGAGAGAGACAGAAAAAGAGACAAAATAAAAGACCAAGAACTAGACTCAGATTGTAGAATAAGCGAAACACAATTACAATAAAAGACTCAGTAATATACTGATTTAGAAACGAACCAAAAGGTAGAAAAAGAAAATGCGGAATTAGAGAAGAGGCGAAAAGTAGAGAGAAGGAGAGAGACATAGAGAGAGATTGAGAGAGAGAGAGAGCGAAAGAGAGAGAAATAGAAAGAGAGAACGTGGAATGGATATTAGTTCGAAAATAAAAAGAGGTAAGGACGTACAGGAATTGAGATAGTTAAAGTTATATACAGACTTAAAGACAATAAGAGATAGATAGAGAGAGAGCGAGAGAGAGAGAGTTAGAGAGGAAGAATAAGAGCGAGAGAGAGGAAGATAGATAGAGATACAGAAAGAGAGCTAGTTTGAAAGGAGAGAACCAAGAAGAATAGAAAGAAATAATCTCACGATTTAATCACTCAGTAAGGGCATGAACTCTTTTAAATACGTGTAGCAATCTAGATCGGTCTTATGTATAGAGGAAAGTAACTGCTGAAATGCAAAATTAACGACAACCCATGTATAAAAATTATGAAAAGAAAAATATTCAAAATGCGTCTTTTTTCAAGTTTTTTGTATGCCTGTTTTGCAAATTGTTTTAAACTAAATAACTGAGTGAATAAACGCCCATAAATCTTTGAAATCAAGTAGAGAAACTAGGAAACAAATTGAATATAACGATCTCAATCATGATTTTATACAAAGACAATAAACTGTTCGTTTAAAGTCATTCGTATTCTGTATCACAGATGTAGATATTTGGGCGGTGGTGGGGAATAAAGGTTTAAAAATCGTCATTTTGGGCTGACTAACAGTCACATCTTGGACCCCCAGTTCAGCCATTCCCTCGGAAGCACCTGCATGTTGCAAAAAGAAAAATTAGAGACACAGTCATTGAGACTAAAACAAAATATGTAGGCCGAAAAATGAGAAAATAAGACACAAGCGATGATAACACTAATCTAAAGCCTATGTTCGAAAGACATACAACACAGTATAATTTGTAACTATATCAGAGATGCGTAACATGAAAGGGTGCCGAGAAAAACTTGCTTCCAAATAAACCGAAAGAGAGAGAGAGAGAGAGAGAGAGAGAGAGAGAGAGAGAGAGAGAGAGAGAGAGAGAGAGAGAGAGAGAGAGAGAGAGAGAGAGAGAGAGAGAGAGACAAAGAGAGTTAGAGAGCGGATTAAGTGAATGAGAGAGCAAAAGAGGGAAATAGAAGGAGAGATAGCGTGGAAGAGGAAGAATCAGGAAGACAAGAAATAAGTAGTGACACACCGTTACGGGAGACAGAGGGAGTAAGAAAGTAACATGGACATATCTTTTAGAAAACTACTAAAAAATAGTATAAAAAATGACATGAGGGAGAGAAAGAAAAGAGAGAGAGAGAGAGAGAGAGAGAGAGAGAGAGAGAGAGAGAGAGAGAGAGAGAGAGAGAGAGAGAGAGACAAAGAGAGACAGATAGAGAGACAAAATGAAGGACCAAGAACTAGAATCAGATTGCAGAATAAGCGAAACACAATTACAATAAAAGACTCAGTAATATACTGATTTAGAAACGAACCAAAAGGTAGAAAAAGAAAATGCGGAATTAGAGAAGAGGCGAAAAGTAGAGAGAAGGAGAGAGACAGAGAGAGAGAGAGAGAGAGAGAGAGAGAGAGAGAGAGCGAAAGAGATAGAAATAGAAAGAGAGAACGTGGAATGGATATTAGTTCGAAAATAAAATGAGGTAAGGACGTACAGGAATTGACATAGTTAAAGTTATATACAGACTTACAGACAATAAGAGATAGATAGAGAGAGAGCGAGAGAGAGAGAGTTAGAGAGGAAGAATAAGAGCGAGAGAGAGGAAGATAGATAGAGATACAAAAAGAGAGTTAGATTGAAAGGAGAGAACCAAGAAGAATAGAAAGAAATAATCTCACGATTTAATCACTCAGTAAGGGCATGAACTCTTTTAAATACGTGTAGCAATCTAGATCGGCCTTATGTATAGAGGAAAGTAACTGCTGAAATGCAAAATTAACGACAACCCATGTATAAAAATTATGAAAAGAAAAATATTCAAAATGCGTCTTTTTTCAAGTTTTTTGTATGCCTGTTTTGCAAATTGTTTTAAACTAAATAACTGAGTGAATAAACGCCCATAAATCTTTGAAATCAAGTAGAGAAACTAGGAAACAAATTGAATATAACGATCTCAATCATGATTTTATACAAAGACAATAAACTGTTCGTTTAAAGTCATTCGTATTCTGTATCACAGATGTAGATATTTGGGCGGTGGTGGGGAATAAAGGTTTAAAAATCGTCATTTTGGGCTCACTAACAGTCATATCTTGGACCCCCAGTTCAGCCATTCCTTCGGAAGCACCTGCATGTTGCAAAAAGAAAAATTAGAGACACAGTCATTGAGACTAAAACAAAATATGTAGGCCGAAAAATGAGAAAATAAGACACAAGCGATGATAACACTAATCTAAAGCCTATGTTCGAAAGACATACAACACAGTATAATTTGTAACTATATCAGAGATGCGTAACATGAAAGGGTGCCGAGAAAAACTTGCTTCCAAATAAACCGAAAGAGAGAGAGAGAGAGAGAGAGAGAGAGAGAGAGAGAGAGAGAGAGAGAGAGAGAGAGAGAGAGAGAGAGAGAGAGAGAGAGAGAGAGAGAGAGAGAGACAAAGAGAGTTAGAGAGCGGATTAAGTGAATGAGAGAGCAAAAGAGGGAAATAGAAGGAGAGATAGCGTGGAAGAGGAAGAATCAGGAAGACAAGAAATAAGTAGGGACACACCGTTACGGGAGGCAGAGGGAGTAAGAAAGTAACATGGACATATCTTTTAGAATACTACTAAAAATGGTTTTTAAAAATTAAATGAGGGAGGGAAAGAAAAGAGAGAGAGAGAGAGAGAGAGAGAGAGAGAGAGAGAGAGAGAGAGAGAGAGAGAGAGAGAGAGAGAGAGAGAGAGAGAGAGAGACAAAGAGAGACAAAATGAAAGAGGAAGAACTAGAATCAGATTGCAGAATAAGCGAAACACAGTTACAATAAAAGACTCAGTAATATACTGATTTAGAAACGAACCAAAAGGTAAAAAAAGAAAATCCGAAATTAGAGAAGAGGCGAAAAGTAGAGAGAAGGAGAGAGACAGAGAGAGAGAGAGAGAGAGAGAGATTGAGAGAGAGAGCGAAAGAGAGAGAAATAGAAAGAGAGAACGTGGAATGGATATTAGTTCGAAAATAAAAAGAGGTAAGGACGTACAGGAATTGACATAGTTAAAGTTATATACAGACTTAAAGACAATAACAGATAGATAGAGAGAGAGCGAGAGAGAGAGTTAGAGAGGAAGAATAAGAGCGAGAGAGAGGAAGATAGATAGACATACAGAAAGAGAGCTAGTTTGAAAGAAGAGAACCAAGAAGAATAGAAAGAAATAATCTTACGATTTAATCACTCAGTAAGGGCATGAACTCTTTTAAATACGTGTAGCAATCTAGATCGGTCTTATGTATAGAGGAAAGTAACTGCTGAAATGCAAAATTAACGACAACCCATGTATAAAAATTATGAAAAGAAAAATATTCAAAATGCGTCTTTTTTCAAGTTTTTTGTATGCCTGTTTTGCAAATTGTTTTAAACTAAATAACTGAGTGAATAAACGCCCATAAATCTTTGAAATCAAGTAGAGAAACTAGGAAACAAATTGAATATAACGATCTCAATCATGATTTTATACAAAGACAATAAACTGTTCGTTTAAAGTCATTCGTATTCTGTATCACAGATGTAGATATTTGGGCGGTGGTGGGGAATAAAGGTTTAAAAATCGTCATTTTGGGCTCAATTATAGGAGAGAGACAGAGGGAGTAATAAGGTAACGTGGACACATCTTTTAGAGTACTTATAGAAAATGGTGTCAAAAATGACATGAGGGAGGCAAAGAAGAGAGAGATAGAGAGAGGGAGAGAGAGATAGAGACAGAGAGTTAGAGAGGGGATTAAGAGAATGAGAGAGAAAAAGAGGGAGCCAGAAGGAGAGATAGTGTGGAGGAGGAAGAATCAGGAAGACAAGAAAGAAATAGTGACACACCGTTACGAGAGACAGAGGGAGTAATAAAGTAACATGAACACATCTTTTAGAATACAAAAAAAAAAAAAAATGCTTTCGAAAAAGGCCGATCTAGATTGCTACACGTATTTAAAGTTTCTCTCTAACTATGAGTCGCTATTTCTTTCCTGTCTTTCTGGTTCTCTCTGTCTTTCTCTTTCTCTCTCTGTCTCTCTCTCAGCCACTCTCTCTCTCTCTCTCTCTCTCTCTCTCTCTCTCTCTCTCTCTCTCTCTCTTTTCCTGTTTATCCCCCTCTGTCTTCCTCCTGACTCTTCCTCTATATTTTCTTTGCCTCATTTTTTCTCATTTTCGATACATTTTCCATCCCTATGTCTATGTCAATTCCAGCATACTTCTGATTCTTTCTCTCTAACTGTTTCGCTATTTCTTTATTCTCTCACTCATTCTTAGTCGTACACTCTATCTCTGTCTTTTGCTTTTTTTTTTTTTTTTTTGCAATTTTTCCACCACTTAAGATAAATATTTTTTTTCTCTTTTTTCTTTGTCCATGTCAAAACATTATCTTTCTCTGTAAATGTATGTCTTAACACGCAAGAGGTAGTCAAGGTCAGACAAAAAAAAACAACAAAAAGACCCATGGCGTGTCTACAAACTGAACAAAGTCACTCCTAGATACAAAGGGCAACTATTTCAAGTTAATCAGTTATAGCATAGAGTTACATATCTTAAAATCTATACGTCATGGAATCACGGTTGCGCGTGGTTGATCTGAACAAATTAAAATATACATCTCACTACGTATCATGACACAGAATGGTGGTCAGTTGAAGCAATGAGAGTCCACACATCAACATCTTTATTAACGGGAACAAACTCAAGCAAAGGGATCAATTTAAATACTTGGCTTCTTTAATATGAAGTGATGGACGTAACTTACTCTGAAAGTGCATCAAGAATAGCGCAAGATCACGCATAAATAGAATACCTTAACGCCAGGCAACCTTTTTTGGCCATGGGATGAGAAGAGAGAGACTAGAGCATCTTGTGACAACTGGAATGATTATAGGAAAAAGCAGCAGGGGAAACAGCATCAAAAGATGTTGGATGGACTAACAAAGTGACTCAAATAAGGATGAGTGATAGAAGCGCTGAAAGCGACATGGGATAGAGATGCGTGCAAAGTCATGACCGCCTACGCTAAAAAGCACGGAACGTGATTGATTGATTGATGAGTTCAAAAGAGAATTTTCCTTTCTGTTGAACTAAATTTGCATACAGGTGTCCATCTTGCCATTGGACTAAACTTACTCTACTCTTCATTTTTTACCATGTTTGTAACAATACTAGATCTAGAGGTTGATGGTTTCTTTCGGTTTAACTAAAACTCAATAAGTTACCATCTGGAAATACTTTTGATCCATGTGGTCTCAGGGTGTGTGTGAACAGAGTGAGAGAGAGTGTATGGCAGAAAGAGAGAGAGAGAGAGAGAGAGAGAGAGAGAGAGAGAGAGAGAGAGAGAGAGAGAGAGAGAGAGAGAGAGAGAGAGAGAGACATAGACAGAGGGTTAGTTTGGATTTTGTTTGATAGTTTTACTACTTCAATATAAAGATCTCTGTGATTTCAAAAACTTCATAAAAAGATTTAATACAATTTACAATACAAGTATAAGAGAAAAATGCATTTCACATGTTTTTTCTTTCAACAGTTTTTATACCCGAGTTCTCAGAAACTTTCCATTTCAACAGTTACTTCCCTGTAAACATGACGCTGCATTAGGTTTTAACAGAGAGAGAGAGAGAGAGAGAGAGAGAGAGAGAGAGAGAGAGAGAGAGAGAGAGAGAGAGAGAGAGAGAGAGAGAGAGAGAGAGAGAGAGAGAGTGAGAGAAAGAGAGAGGGAGGGTGGAGAGAAAGAGAGAGGGAGGGTGGAGAGAGTGAGAGAGAGAGGGTGGAGAGAGAGAGGAGAAGAAGAAGAAGTAGAAAGGGGAAATTGAATAGCGCCACTCAGTTTGAGACAAATAGGGAGTAAAATACTGACATAGATAGGCACATAAAGATATAAAATCACGAAATTGAGAGCAGAGAAACAAAGAAGTTAGAGACAGAGAAAGAGTGACATAGTGAGTGGAAGAGGAAGAACCGCATGAAAAAGAAAGAAATAGCTACATACATTTAGAGAAGAAACAGTGAGTAATATTCTGACATACACAATGATATAAAGGTATAAAAAAGATCATAATTCATAGGACCAAGCCAAACAAAAAGAGAGAGAGGGAGAAAAAGAAATTGATACTAGACAGACATAGGACACAGAGAGATAGAGACAGACAGATGGACAGAGAGAGAGAGAGAGAGAGAGAGAGAGAGAGAGAGAGAGAGAGAGAGAGAGAGAGAGAGAGAGAGAGAGAGGGACAGACAGAGACATAGAGTCAAAGAGGACGAACTTGAAAGAAAACAAAGAAATAGCTACACACAGTTAGAGAGAAAGAATGAGTAATATACTCACTTACAGGCAGACATAAAAGGAATAAAAATGTATAGAAAAGGAGAGATGAGACACAAAAATTATAAAAGAGTGAAAGAGGGAGGGGGAGGGATGGCAAGAGACAGACAGTGAAAGAGGGAGAACCGGAAAAAGAAGAAAGAAATAGCAACACAACAGTGAAAAACTGCTTGGACAGATGCGTGAGACGCTTGCAGTATGTAAAAATCAACTGATCAAGGCTGCTCTTATGGTATGTAACAATTAAACCGCCATAACAATACCTCTGGGACAATGATGAGGTCCATAGACAGGAACCCAACACAATCGCCAGAGAGACTAAGTCA
Source organism: Elysia crispata (assembly GCA_033675545.1). Lineage (NCBI taxonomy): Eukaryota > Metazoa > Mollusca > Gastropoda > Plakobranchidae > Elysia > Elysia crispata. Next base: position 314,643 of record JAWDGP010007972.1, read on the forward strand.
AAAGTCACTTTTTCCTGATTGCTGAAGATAAGTGAGATTGGGGCAGATGCTACTTTTGTTCTGACTTTGGTTTAACAAAGGCTTAAAGTACAGCTTAAATACGACAGATTTCTTCTCAGTACATGTAGTAATAAAGCCCAGAGCACACACTAGATGTGGTTCCAGGTTGGTTTTTTTGTATGTCAATACAATTCATAGTCAACATTTGGAGTAATATCTCCAAAAGTTCACTCCAAGATTAAGTGAAAGCAGATTTTAATTTAGCGTTTAGTACGTTCAAAATTATATAAAAAACGAAACAACAACAACAACAACAACAACAACAATAATAATAATAATAATAATAATAATAATAATAATAATAATAATAATAATAATAATAATAATAATAATAATAATAATAGTAATGAATAGTCACGTGTACCCCAAATGTATGAAATGGGATCTAAAAGGACGATTTCCGTACTTTTATCAATAAAAAAAAATCTCTCTATCCTTCATAACTACACGGAATAACTTGCGGAGCGCGTCATGCATTATGAAGCACGCTGCTATTGCACCCAAATCAACCCGAAATTTATAGCCTATAAACGAGATACTTGGAAATATCTTTGACCACTTGGTTTTTGAGCAAAAAAAAAAAAAAATAAAAAAACCCAATCTTTCAAAAAGATATCCATTTCACAGATATCTACGAATAACCAGCTATTTTTGTGAATTGGGAAATAAATGGATGAGTTCGATGCCAGTGACAAGATTTCTCTTTCTCTTTCTGTCTTGTTCTGCCGCAACACGCTAAAACCTCATTAGGGGCCCCAGGCTCGAGGAAACAAAAAGGCCTGGCAACATTTACAACAGCTTGAAGAGGCATTAGAGGCGTAGCACTGTGATAACCTGGTCATGTGACCAAAGAGAGAAGGAAACGGGGGCTAATAAATGCGGAATACACGCGAGTGAGTCAGAGAAATAATAGGGACGGAAAGGATGAAGTAAAGAAGCTGGTGAATGGACTCTCCCGTCTATCTATTTCTTTTTCGCTCTATCTCTATCTCTCTCAGTTACTCTTTCTCTCTCTCTTTCTGTCTGTCTGTCTGTCTCTCTATCTCTCTCACTCACTCACTCTCTCTCTCTCTCTCTCTCTCTCTCTCTCTCTCTCTCTCTCTCTCTCCCTCTCTCTTTCATCTTTGCATCTTTTCTTACATTTTTTAATATTCTGTTTATCTTTATGTCCCTTTCTAAATTAACCTATTAATGAGTGCTCCTCTATAACTGTGAGTCGCTATTTTTTCCATTTCTTTCTGGTTCTTACTCTCTCATTCCCTCTCAATTGGAGGAAGGTTTGGATCACGGCTCTCAAAACATCATTACGAAACGGGTCGTTAAAATTGTTCCAACTGATATGACCAAATCTTAAGTTTTTTTCTGTTTCAGTTCTTTGATGAAACACACACAGGAGGCAAAAGCTGTTGAGTTTTGTGAAACTGTCGACTTATTTCGTTTCAAACAATTTTTTAATCTGGCAGATGAGATGTGAAATATACAGGGAGCGCAGCCCACGTAGGCTTCTATCATTGAACAGGGAGGATCTTTGATCCAAGAAAGCAGCTAAGGTCTAAAGAAAGAAAATGGAGTCCAGAGCTGTACAAATCAATAACAAGATATCGTGTGGTTAACACTTGTTGAGTTAGATTTAGGTCTCTGGTGGCCTTGACCCTCTTGTATGCAATAATCTGTCACAAAATGGCGATGTTAGCCTCGTCTTTTCTTAACTCAGACAAGACTGTGCCGAGCAGTGCAGGGCTGTAAGATGAGAGCATTAGTGACTCTTCGAGTGGAGTGAGTGTCGAGCTTATAATTGAATTCTTTTTAGGGTTTGGGGTCTCAAGATGGGGAAATCTTTCCCGGCTAATTAATTTTAATATTATTTTTTATTATTAATACGTATATTAGTAGTAGTAGTAGCAGTAGTATTTTAAACAGTAGAAGTACTATTATATACATGATACTACATGTATCACCATCATTATTATTATTGTTACTACATGTATATGTAGTTACTCTATAGTGGAATGTGTTTTAGCCCATTTTAAAATATAAGGTGAGACTGAGAGAAACAAAATAATTGTTTTGTTGTTTTTGTTTAGTTTTGTTTGTTGTTGTTGTTGTTTTTTAAGTATTATATAAATAATAGGGAGAGAGAGAGAGAGAGAGAGAGAGAGAGAGAGAGAGAGAGAGAGAGAGAGAGAGAGAGAGAGAGAGAGAGAGAGAGAGAGAGAGAGAGAGAGAGAGAGAGAGATGACGGCGCCCAAATAGGCAAACAAAACCCATCAAGGGGCGTGGAGGGTTTCAGCCGGCATATACTCTCAGGGTCGATTTATTTATTTTTTTTTTTATAACAAAATAGTATGCTGGAGCAGGAGTTACAATAAAACAAAAAAACAAAAAAAAAAAATAAAAGGGGGTGAAGGTTTTCAGCCACGATCCTCCGCCATATAGGCACTCTCGGTATCGCCTACTCATCCAACACCACATTGACGAAGTACCCTAGTCGCCGGTACCTCTGAGGAGGTTGTGGTTCTCACACACCCGTCCGACAAAACTTCCCTCCCAGCATCTATTCTCCAATGTATAACGAGTGTATTATGGGAGGAGCCACACCAGACCCAAGGCATACATGACGACTGGCGCGCGCCGTCATAGCGTGTGGACCTTGACCGTTTTACGGGTCTTAACACCGTTAGGGATTAGAGCCAGTTCTTGGTTCGTTACCTAGCCAAGCTTACAACCTAATAACAATTGGAGGGCTTTATATAGTGACCTTTTGGGAAGTGCAATATAATGCAGTTTAGTTAGTGTGCATATTGATGCATTGTACTAATAAATTTAATTAATTAACTTGGTTAGAGCTGTTAAATTTGACAAAATTGGAAAGCCATTTTGTTTACCTCAATTAAAAAATGGTTTTGTGACATTTACTCATGATTTCTTCATAACAAAAAAATTCCCCCTCTTAACGTTGCTGTTACAGACAAGTCACTCAAAGTAACAATGGCCTCCATTGTGTTTACATCAGTGAACTTGTTTACATAATGAACGAACTACTGAGTACTAGTCAAGCTGTCTCCCACCCTAGCCAGAATATTGGCAAAGTGAGAAAGACTGCTTCCTTTTATCTTTTCCAATTAAAATATTTCTATGTCTGTAGCTTATGTCTGCAAACGTTTTCACGAGTTGGTTTTAACACAAATATACAAAGAAAGGGTTTTCTCCCTGTTTCAACTTTATGTTGTCATTTTCAAATTCTCTTTCCAACCATTTTGTCTTTTATGAAGCCTTAAAAACACAGGTTTCTTAGTCTCAGGAGAAACTGAAAATTCACGTTCTTACTTCTTTACTAATCACATCGCCTGGCCTCTTTTCTCTCTCTCTCTCTCTCTCTCTCTCTCTCTCTCTCTCTCTCTTTTTTTTTTTTATAGTTACTGATGTATGTTTTGCAAACTCGTATTGAAAATTGAAAGAGAAGAGGAAAAAAAAGCAAAACAACAAAACAAAAAACTAAAGCAGTTCGGAAAAAGGCATGTGTGTAGAGACGACCCTTACAATTAATAATAGGTAAACTAGGTATGGGACAATCAGGATAACGCCCTCCCCCTCTGTCCCACTCCTGAAATCTCCATATCTACTCAACCGACAATCATTCCTCTCCGCATAGTTCCTCAATGGTCTGTTGGTTTTACTTCATCCCTCGATCTTTTCCAAAATCCTTGTCCTCTCTTTATATCAGAAGAAAATCGCCACATTTTCCTCTCTGTTACACCTCTTTTTTCTTCCATTGTCCATCATAATTCCTATTCCACTTTATGATTTCGCTCCAACTTTATCTTATATATATTTTTTTATATAAATCAAAAGCGACAACCACCTCTTGATCCCTGCTGACAAGACAAACAACTATTATAAACTCAATAAAGAACAATATGAAAACCTCATAACTAAAAATATACAGAAATAATACACAAAATCTAACAAAACTATTCAATCGCAAATCACAGTGAAGCACAAATGAAATGCATTGAACTCAATGACAGAATTAATACTATACAGTCAAGAGAAGCATATTACCCTCAAAGACAACAAGACAAATTTTAAAAATAAACCAAGCTGGAGACCCATAAACCATTGCAAGCCTGAACTGAGAAGAATCAGCGAGGAAATTGTAGAGAAAATTGTTCTCGATATCAAATCAAAGACAAGCATCAACTTGTGGAAAAATACAAAAGATGTAACGGACCAGTTCAACAACATTGACAAAAAGAAAAGCCACACAATGATTTGCTTTGGCATATGTGATTTCTATCCATCCCCATCGAACATATGCACAGCAATTTGCCTCAAAATACTCGATGATTACAGATGAACAAGCCTACATAATCAAACACACCATGAAATTTATGTTATACAAGGACCTATGGTGTAAAAAAAAACGTTCAAACTTCGATGAAGCCATGGGAATTTTTTTTTTCGAGAGAAAGATGAATAGGAAAAAGATAAAATTCATTATGCTTAAGCTAGTATTGTGCTAGAATGAATACAGGTGTACAATTATTACGTGTAGTCAATACTAGCAAACCCATGGTGTAAAAAAAAAACGTTCAAACTTCGATGAAGTCATGGGAATTTTTTTTTCGAGAGAAAGATGAATAGGAAAAAGATAAATTTCATTATGCTTAAGCTAGTATTGACTACACGTAATAATTTTACACCTGTATTCATTCTAGCACAATCTGACCTACACATATTTAGCTTGGGTGCAAGACAAATGTCATAACTAATTTCTACAGATTTATCACATAAATGGATAGATTCACTTCAGATAGCTATCATGTTTGAGGTTGTTCTTTTCTTTATTCATGCCTCATTGTTCATTAGAAATACACTGTATATGATATCTTCATAAAGAGTCTGTCACATAAAAAAATTTGAATTTGAAAAAAAGAAAAAACTCAGCTCTTTAGTCTAACTATTTCAAAATCAACGGAGCTGAAAATGTAAAAAAAATGATATCTCATCAGATCAAAGAACGCTTATATTTTCGGACAATTTTCACCCCTAAAAAGTTTAGAAAAGTTATAAGTGTCATAAATACGAATGTTTTTCAATGAGATAACAGCAAAATGCATTCAATTTTTGTAGAGGTGGGGCAGAAGATGTATCACAGATGACAAGATTAAATACTTTTAAAATTTTCATAAATACTAAAGCAGCAAGAAAAAAAACTCCACAAAAACATGCAGTTTAAAATAAGACAAAAGCCTTGTTATATATATTTCAAATCAGAACACCATTTAGGTAAACATTTAATATGTGATAGCGTCATACATAAAATTAATCCATACATTAACAATACCATAACCCTCTTCTATTCGATTCACAAATTTAAAAGAATACATAAATTCTCAGTAACATTAAAGTCAGAACCAGCCAAGATCTCCATATCAGACAATCATCTTACTTGTCTCCCAAACTGTCAAATCACTCACCCTATTTCACATTTGCATCTCACAATTCTATCTGGGTACAAAACTAGACTGACTGTCCCTTCCCACACAAAACAGATTGCAGACTTAAATATGTCCTCGTCAATGCCGTATACAATAGCAAATTTGCGATAGGATGCAATACTTTTAGCAAAGATCTCTTTAAGTGATGTATGCTCAAAGGCCGCAAGTTATTATTGGCCGCTCTATTTCTTATCTAGCAGGAAGGTCCATAAAAACTTTACCTTAAAATATTTCGATTTTCTTAAATTTTCTATGACATGAAAAAAATGAGAGTACTTTTCAAGAATAGGTACAAAAGATGATCCAACAGAACTAATCTTTGATCAACTAAGATTGGTTCTCAGTGCAATGTCGATGCAAAGGAATGTTAAATTAAATGCCACAGATTTTGATGGATTTAAAAAGAAAAGAAAAAAACTATTGAAAATAAGAAAGTTGCAGATTTTTTAATGGCGCAGAATCTCTAAAACATTCCTTTCCTTGATTAGTTCAATTTAGGCAACTCTCATCTCATTCAAAAAAAATGAAAAACCATTATTTAGAGTTAAGATCAACAATCTAGCTGAATTTTCTGTCACAATTTTGCCCTAAGAACTGATTAAAAAAAATTACATCAATAGTAAAGGACATAGTTTCCTTCCATATTATTGCTAAATGAACCTTCTTCTATAAGAATCAGAAAACACTCTGCCTTTTGCCAAGTAAATACTCTGCTCAAGTCCAGGGGTAGAGGGTGTCAGGGGAAATTGGAGTGGGAGGATACTTTGGCAGTTGGCCTAGCCTCAGGTGTATTTACTTCAGATATGTAGCATGAAGACGGAGGCGATGAAGATGAGAGACATGACAAGGACGGGAACAGGTCCACTGTGAAAAGAAGGGAAAAAATCGTGGCATGAAATAAGGGCATAGTCCATACATGTGTTGACATTTTAAATGAAAAGCAATAAAACTTAAGAACTTGTCCCAATTTTTTTTTGTTGCTTTATTTCCACAAAGGAGCTAGTCCTACCAAAGGAATGTCCTTAACTTCTCAACGCAAAAGCAATTATTAGACAAGGGATACTAAATTATAAATGTACTCTGCGGTGATAATGACGAGTTAAACAGATTTATCAGTAATAAGTCTCATAACAGTGGTACAGATCAAAACACCACGTTGTCTGATGAATAATAACAAGGGGTGTCGATACCCAAACTCTATTAAATATCTCATCCCTTTTTCTTGCATAGATTGTAAAAGCTGTTATCGTTTACTTTTATATTGATGTATCATTTAAAAGGATTGTACTAAATTGAGGCTTGCTAGAGGGATGCATAAAAAAAAATTAGGGAAGGAAGTGGGATTATCATAATTTTCCTCTATATCCCTTTTACCAATCATGAGCTCAGTGCTATCAAGTATGCATCTTATCGTGTGCCCATTTTCAGGCCCACTCAAATTTCATCCCAGTTTTAGAAGGGGACAAAATTAAATGCTGTGGTTTGCCTTGAAAATTATCAAGATTAATGTCCCTGTTTGTCACAGATACAGATAAAGGAGGATTCGCCGGTTTAACTTAGTCACAGCGAGCCTGCAAACATTCAAACTGACTTTACTCTAAATTACGAAACTAGAGATACAGCAAGATAGCACTGGGCTCGTACAATAGTGAACCACTTGACTGTCAAGAACAAAATTTGTGGTTGTTAGTAAAATTATGACAAAAAAAAGTACTCAACAAGTAAAAACCACAATATTTTTAAACTTTTATTCAAGGGGAATAATCTATCTGACCATCAATGCACATGGTGTTAAGACTACTCTGTATTTGTCAAACTTATGGGAAGGCCAGATTTTGGTGATATAGTCTAACGTTTAAGCTAAAATGCTATGTTACTCTCCCGAAGAACTTTGCTTAAGATGCATTAGATTTTTGTTTTTTACAATTTTTAAAAACGCCCAAAAACGCCCAGCAATAGGCACTCAAATTATACCGAGAACCTCAGCTGCAAGTGAGTTAAATTTGAGCTTCACTAGCACACTGCTAGTTGAAATTTTGTTCGAGAAAATATGAGGAGGGAAAAAATTAACTAGAGTTCGTTGTCTGATTTCTCCACAATATTTTTCAGTAGGAAATCAAATGCTTTGAATTTTGCAACAAATAAGAGTACAAAAGAGAAGGGTTACTGCATAATTTTATCAGTTCCTGAACTTCTTTCAGGTAAAATTTTTAATGTAAATTCAATTTCAAATTCTGTTGAGCGCCATAAAGATTTCCTGTATGAAATTTAACCTCATTCCTGCATAGAAACCTGAACCTTTACAAAGGCTGTCAAGTGAATTGCTTGCTTGGCTCTATGATGTAAAAAAGAGAAACACAGAATATATCTGATTTATAAAAATGTCTTCCTTGTTTTCCTGGGAATCTTACTTGGAAATGAACAAGAGAAGGGAAGCATGGCTTTATTTAAGGTTGTACCATAACTTGTGCCTGACACTGACCTCAGCTATTTGCTTTTTAAGCTGTTCATTCTCATTTAGATTCTTTTGGTGCCTCTCCTCTTCCTCCCGACTGACAGGGAATTAGTCAGACTCTTTACCATATGGCCATCCCTCTTTGAATGTAGCAGGATTTCTTTAATCTAGTCAAAAGGAAGGATTTTTTTTTTGTTTAAATGTTAAAGAAACTTGTTGCAGATATAAAACATTTCAAAAAGAAAGAGGGCAGATTCCTGAAAAGTCATAGAAAGACACAGGTAAGACAGACACATATCGAGGGTATGTATATACATTGAGACTTGGAATAAATACCTGGCTATAATCTGGAAGATGGGAATCTAGATTTGCTATTGTTTTAGGAGTTATTACTTTTTTCCTTTCGACAATAAGAATTTTACAAAGAACTGAAATAAGCCTGAGAAGCATATCATTGTGTTTTCATTTTATACTGCAACGGTTTGCCCCTTCTGAAAATCCTCTTTGCAACTGACAATGATTATCAGGCATATCATCCTTGTCATTTATCCACTACATTTTAAATGTTCATGGATTTTGCTGGTCATCTTTAACGAAGAATAAATTTTCAGATCAAATTTGCAAGGCCAACTAGTAAAACACCTTTAGAAAACTTCTTTTGTAAGGGGTGTGATGAGTATATAATATCTTTGTCACTTATTTCAGTTGCAAAATAGTTCCTACCAAAGAAAACACATATATCGGTTTATAATTCTATGGAAGGTAATAAATTTCTTTGGCATCTCATAGTTAAAAAGTCACTTGCTTTAAAAATACTGGATTTTTCCTACAACACAAGTTAAAAGTTAACACCCACATGGAGCGTCAATTATCTTTGCTGAAACATTGCAAATATTTGCTACAGAGAAAACACTCTAAAAGAGCCTTGGTGTTGACTAAAATTTATACACATATTACAGACCTAAATCAGTATAAAAAGATGCAAAAACCAGAAAGCCCATACCTTTTAAAGTTTTCTTTATGATTATCTACAATTGTGCTATAATTCAATGTTCCCTCAAACTTTTTGATGGCATGTTTAAAAAAAAAAATTATTTAGTAAAACAACATCTTGCATGTATTTTTGTTATTTTTTGCGTTTGTTGTCAGATCCGGGCAGCAATAAGAAAGATGAAATTAGGAAAATCAACAGGCCCTAGCAGTAAATCAGTGGAACTTTTAGGGCACCTGAAGACTATAAAATTGATTCGATCACAGCATAACTCCAAGTGTGATTAATACAGCATGGTCTTTTAGCCTTCACACACTATATTCAAAATTGTAGAAATATTATAGTCATGTCTGTGTCTCAGAAAAGGGTTCAAGTTACTTGTCGACCCAGCTCATTCAATTGAGTGAAGTAGAGCTGGACTCCAAGTGTGGTTAATACAGCATGGTCTTTTAGCCTTCACCAACCATCTTCACAATTGTCGAAATATTATAGTGATGTCTGTGTCTCAGAAAAGGGTTCAAGTTACTTGTCGGCCCAGCTCATTCAATTGAGTGAAGTAGAGCTGGACTCCAAGTGTGATTAATACAGCATGGTCTTTTAGCCTTCACCAACCATCTTCACAATTGTCGAAATATTAGAGTGATGTCTGTGTCTCAAAAAAAGGTTCAAGTTACTTGTCGGCCCAGCTCATTCAATTGAGTGAAGTGGAGCTGGACTCCAAGTGTGATTAATACAGCATGGTCTTTTAGCCTTCACACACCATCTTCACAATTGTCGAAATATTATAGTCATGTCTGTGTCTCAGAAAAGGGTTCAAGTTACTTGTCGACCCAGCTGATTCAATTGAGTGAAGTAGAGCTGGACTCCAAGTGTGATTAATACAGCATGGTCTTTTAGCCTTCACACACCATCTTCACAATTGTCGAAATATTATAGTCATGTCTGTGTCTCAGAAAAGAGCGATAAAAAAAAATGTACATAGAGGTTATAAATGGCCATCTGTATTATCTACATAGCATGCTATGATCATTAACAAGGGGGGCAGACCCAGATACAAACCGAAGTAGAAAAAAAGATTACAAGTTTCTGTGATTTACCGCTTTATGATAACACAAAATGAAACATATTTCCAATATATGTTTCTTCATGTGTTTCCTTAGCAGTGGCTTGCCAATACTAGTAAGATGGTTATACTGAAAAGATAAGTAAAGTATTCTATAATAATTTAATTCTGTCTGTACAGCACATCATGGCTTGTAGAGCCTTTACACCTTGGCTTGAAAAATTATTCCAATTTGTAGAAAATTTAAGGTATCGCCTACCTGAAGTATGGTAAATATTTTTTGGGCAGATAATGCTAAAGTAAGGTTTCTTTCAAGAAAAATAATTGAGTTTCAGTCCTAGAGAAAGATATTTTTTTTGGTGATACTAAAGGAATAAGAAGACATTGATGATATTGATGTCAGAGATGACAGTGCAATACTGATAATTATAAGAGTGGCGACATGATCTTGCATTCTCTTAAGTAAAAAATAAAAATAAAGTTTTTTTTTTTCATACAAGCCAAACATTTTCTGTAGTGGAAACCTATGCACTTTTTCCTCTTCATACATACTTGGCAGCTGCAATGTGGAAGGCAAAGGCCAAAGTCCAAACAACATTATAGACCCAGAGGCCTTGCAGTAGCCTGTGATGTGATGAGACTGGTGACAGGTGTGTGGAGCATCCTTATCCAGGCACTCAGTGAACTGCTGGGCAGTCTGAAGGAAAAAAGTATGGGTGGAATATGGAGGGTTTACATATAGAGGAAGAGAAAAAGAAATAGAAAATGTTCTGTTATATGGCTGAATCATTTTTTTGTTAGGATTATCTGAGAGAACTAATGAATCAGAGCTCTGACAGTAATTCATGAATAGCTTGTTTATCATGAGACAAAACCATGCTAGAGAACTTTGACAAAATAACAGGACAGAGCCTCTCTATCTCCCATTTTTCAAATGAGGTGGATAAACTCATTCTCCATTGTCTTTCCTCAGCAAAAAAAAATATTTATCCTAATGCAGTTTAATGGTTTCAACACTTTTCAACTTTCAGCCTAGCATACCAACCTATGTGCTTCTATGCTGTTTGAATAGTCTCCTCTATAACATAGAATACCTAAATCTGTTACTAAAACTCTTGAAATTCTGTCCAATAAAAATTTCAATGCAAATTCAATTTCAGATTCTGTTCAGCCCCATAAAGATTAAGACAGGGTTGCGTGTATAAAATTTAACCTCAACCCATGCATAGAGACCTGAACCCTTAGAAAGGCTGTCAAGTGAATTGCTTCCTAATCTCTATAATGTAACAAAATTGAAACACAGAATATCTCTAATTTTGTAAAATGCCTTCCCTGTTTTCCTGAAACATCTTACTTGGGAATGTACAAGTGAAGAGAAGTATGGCTTTATTAAAATTGTACCATAACCAATGCCTTACACTGACCTCAGCTATTTGCTTTTTGAGCTGTTCATTCTCATTTAGATTCTTTTGATGCCTCTCCTCTTCTTCCCGACTGACCAGGGAATCAGTCAGACTCTTTACCATATGGCCACCATCCCTATGTGGATTTTGCAGGATTTTTCGAGTCTAGTCAGAAGGAAGAAATCTTTTTGTTCCAATGTTAGAGAAACATTACAGATATAGCAGCATTTCAAAAAGAAAGAGGGCAGAATTCCCAAGTCATAGAAAGACATAGGTTTCCGGTAAGAGAAAACTTGAAAAACAGACCGAGCATTTGTACCCTCCGTTGTTGGAACATTGTAGATGCTCATGCCAACAAATCTGGAGTCATTGACCTGTTTAAGCCTCACACTCTGAGGCTCATAGGCAAGGAAAATGCAAAGATGAGCAGGATACCCTTAAAGCCAAACACAACACATGGACCCAGTGAACCAATCACAGATGAAAGTTGAGAGTCTGGGATTATGAAAACAGATAATGTTGATAGAGCCTGTCCATTAGAAAGTATTGTGATCAGCACAGCACTGATCATTGAGTTTGAATCTGAAAAAAACTAGGGAGTTTTTCCAAACTGATAAGTAAAACTGATTGTACCAGTACCATCAATGATCTATTCAAATGCAAAGTCAAAGATCATGCAAGGTCTAAAAATCTGAAATATGCAAATATATCAAGACATACCAATAAGGTATAAGATCTCCATACTATACAAAGACATATAAATATTTTCAAATTTTCAACCCATCTTATCTCATTGCTTTACTATTATGTTCAACATGTGTTTTTCCTGAAAATGTAATTAGTCTCTGGTTCATGCTACCATACAAATTAAATAACAGACCTCTGCAAAAAAAAACAGTACAGCTGGACTTACCGGTGAATTATTCCACCTGAGTCCGTGCGATGTGGACTTCTTTAGCTCTGAAAGCCTCATTATGCATATTCCCAGCAGTTTTGTAGAATTCATAGCGCAATAAATGGCATCGTTCACTTCTTCAAAGTCTTCAAGCTTCATCTCTCTTTCCTTCAATCTGGTTTAGTTGAAAAAACAAATAGGTGTCATTATTGTATTCTTACTTTTTCTTTAAAGTCTAGCAAACAATAAAAATTATTTAAAATTTCTTTCATCAGTATATTTTCCTATTTTTAGCCAGGAACTGTGACACTGTTCCTTGAGTTATAAACCATGAGTTCTGGTTAAAAGTACCTTATGAAACGTCTAATACAACATAATCATGATTGCTTGTGTTAGAATCACTCCTTAGCAGATCTGTTGTTTAAATGAGCATCATTTTGGGCTATATAATTTTATTTCCTTTAATGGCTTAAAACCTTTTGAATTTGAGCACTGTCAGAAATCATCATTGTGAGATTTCAGTGTAAATGTCATAAATAACAACATCGCTTAGTTATACAATTTCAAAACATCACTACAAAAATTTTTTGTTGAAATGTTCATTTTTTAAAGTTTCATTTGTGTGTAAAATATATCTTTTATTTTTTTAAGAAATCTTCTGTCCTCAGATCCCTGCTTCACTTCTCTTTTTGTGTGCAAATTACTTAAGGTTATAGTTTGGAATTACACACTTACAAGATAAAGCTTCTAAAGTGTGTTTTTATACTTTTATACTTTCAGCCTAGCGTACCAACCAACCTGCTTCTGTGCTGTTTGAACAGTCTCCTCTGTCACTCAGAATACCTAAATCTGTTATTAAAATTTTTGAACCTCTATTAGGTTAAAATTTCAATCCAAATTCAATTTCAGATTCTGTTGAGCCCATAAGGATTAACACAGGATTACTTGTATGAAATTTAACCTCATCCCTACATAGAAATCTGAACCCTTAGAAAGGCTGTCAAGTGATTTGCTTGCTTAACTCTATGATGTAAAAAAGTGAAACGCAGAATATCTCTGATTTGTAAAATGTCTTCCTTGTTGTCCTGGAAATCTTACTTGGGAATGCACAAGAGAAGAGAAGTATGGCTTTATTAAAGGTTGTACCATAGCTTGTGCCTGACACTGACCTCAGTTATTTGCTTTTTGAGCTGTTCATTCTCATTTAGATTCTTCTGGTGCCTCTCCTCTTCTTTGCAACTGACCAGGGAATCAGTCAGACTCTTTACCATCTGGCCATCCCTCTGTGGATGTTGCAAAATTCCCTAATGTAGTCAGAAGGAAGGAATATTTTGCGCAAATGTTAGATATACTTGTTACAGATATAGCAACATTTCAAAAAAAAAAAGAGGGCAGATTCCCCAAAAGTCATAGAAAGACATAGGTTTCAGGTAAGACAGACACACATCTTGGGTATCATATGCATTGAAATTTAGATTCAAACTATCTGGGTATAACCTGGAAGATGGGAAACTGTAGATTTGCTATTGATCTACAGTTTTAGGATTTTTTTAGTTTTTACTCTTTTCTTTTAGACAATAAGAATTTTGCAAAGCACTGAAATAAGCTTGAGAAGCATATCATTGTTTTCATTTTATATTGATATGATTTGTCCCTTCTGAGGATATTTTTTGCAACTAAGAATGATTATCAGGCATACCATCATTGTCATTTATCTATTCTGTTTTAAATGTTCATGGATTTTGCTGGTTATTTATGATGAAGAATAAATTTTCCAGATCAAATTTGCAAGGGCACCTAGTAAAACACCTTTAGAAAGCTTCTTTTGTTAAGGGTGTGATGACTAAATAACATATTTGTTGCTTACTTCAGTCCCTACCAAAGAAAACATATATATATTGGTTTAAAAATCTGTGGAAGGTAATAAACTTGTTTGGCATCTTATAGGTAAAAAGCCATTTGCTTTAAAATACTGGATTTTTCTAAAACACAGTTTAAAGGTGATTACTCACATGGAGTGCCGACTATATTTACTGAAACATTGCAAATATTGGCTACAATGCAAACACTTTCAAAGAGCCCTAATGTTGGGAAAATGTGGACCAAAATTTTTACACATATTACAGACTTAATCAGAATAGTAAGATGCAAGAAACAAAAAGTTCATTCCTTTTATAGTTTTTTTTTTTTATGATTATCTACAATTATGCTATAATTTGATGTTAACCAAAACTTTTTGATGCCATGTTTCATAAAAAAAAAAAAGAAAAGAAAAAAAAAACACACCAAATTATTTAATAAAAAACATCTTGTGCGTATTTTTTGATATTTTTTGCATTTGTTGTGAGACGCGGGCAGCAATAAGAAAGATGAAATTAGGCAAATCAACAGGCCCAGGCAGTACATCAGTGGAACTTTTAGAGGCACCTCAAGACTAAGGAATTGATACCATCACAACATTACACAGCCAAATTTATGACACAGGTCAGATTCCACCAAATATTTCTAAATCCATATTTATAGCATTGCCAAAAGAAACCAGGGATAACAGAGTGTGAATAGCATAAAATGAATAGCTTTCTGAGTGATATTACCAAAACACTTTTAAGAATCATCATGATGCAAGTCAGAAACAAAATCAAACCAGAAATAGCAGAGGAACACCGTGCAGGGAAAAGGTACAGCAAATGCAATCCACACTCTTGAACTTTGATTGAACAAGCTCTGGAAGTACAAAAAGAGGTAAACCTGTGCTTCATTGATTGTACGGAGGCATTTGACAGAGTACAACAAGAAGAGATAATCAGACAACTAACACAGTTGAAGATAGATGGAAAAGATCTATCAGTGATCAAAAACATGTACTGGGAACAGACAGCAGCAATGCAGGTTGATGGGGAAATCAGCTCAATAAAAAAAATAAAGCATGGTGTCACACAAGGACGCGTGCTTTCCCCAGACCTTTTCTCTCCCTGCAATGAAATTGTTATGCAAAACCTAGAAGGATATCCAAGAATTAAAGTAGGAGGGCACAACGTACACCACTTGAGATTCCCTGCTGCTCTATTAATTAGACATCTTCGAATAAGAAAGCAGAAAGAAAAGGTTTGAAATGAAGAGCAAAAAGATAGAAGTAATGGTGGCAGTCCAAGCAATGAGTGTCCACACATCAACATCTTTAATAAAAGGAACAAACTCAAGCAAAAGAATCAATTCCAAATCTTGTTTACTTTAATATCAAGTGATGGATGTAATTTTCACTGAAGTTGCATCATTTCAACAGTTACTTCCCTGTAAACACGATGCTGTATTAGTGTTTTAGATTTATTTAAAAGATTTCAGGTGATTGCTGAGTGATTAAATCTTGGATGAAAGCATTCAGTCCTTTCAAATGGACTGAGAATCCCATCAGAAGGAGAAGTAGGAAAGGGAAGAAGAGAGAGAGAGAGAGAGTAGGACGTGTGACAGAAGCACTGAAAGCGATGAGGGATAGAGATGTGTGGAAAGTCATGATTGCCTATGTTAAAGGGCACGGCACCTGATTGATTGATTGATTGATTGATTGATGAATTCAAAAGACAATTTTCCTTTCTGCTGAACTAGATTTGGATACAGGCGTCTATCTTGCCATTGTGCTAAATTTCCTTTCTCTTTATCTTTTATCATGTTTGTAATGGTACTAGATATAAAGGTTTAACTATAATAACTCAACGCCCACTTTGGAAATACTTTGTATGAAACAAAACAAACTGTGACTGCACAGTTGGCCCTACAAGACTGTTCCCACAGCAGCTGCAAGCATAGTTACTGTCCAAAAACTTTGGTGCCTGTGATCTCACGGGTGTTGGAAATGGTTAGCAGGAAAAAAAAATGCTTGGACAGTTGCGTGAGACGCTTCCAGTGAGTAAAAATCAACTGATCAATGCTGCTTTTATGGCATACAACAATTAAAATGTAATAACAATACCTCTGGAATTATGATGAGGCCCATGGACAGGAAGCTGCAAAATACAATGGCCAGAGAGACTAACTCAAAAGTCGTGTTTTCCTGATCGCTGAAGATGGGCCGGATTGGGGCACTAATAACATACAGCACCTGTAATGTTTCACATAAGCAAAATTCCCATTTATTTTAATGTTAAGAAGCACCCTGTTAAACACTTCTCCACAAAATACTTGAGCTTACAAAAAAGCGACAAAAAATTAATAGTACTCTGAAGTACAGGCTCATTCAAACCAGTTCAATAAAAAAATTCTTAAGTGCTAAAATGTGTTTCGTACATGCTGAAATATACTAAATTTATTTTGATTTTTTCAATATATTCATAAATTATTGTTTAGAACAAAAATCTGAACTTTTAAAGAAATAAACAGCTAAAGTGTTCAGTTATATAACTCTCTTGAGAAGCCTTAAGTGAAATATCTAGTTCAAAATGCTTATTAAATTTCAATAAGGCTGTTTTTAATTCTTCCGTCTTCCCTCCTTCGTTCTATCTTTGAATTCTTCAAATATAATTTTTCTCTAAGAAAGATTTTCAACTTGATACCTGAGGTTTTTTGTTAAAAAATATTTGAAAATGTGCAAAGTCTAGTACTAGATAAACTAAGCATTTCTTAAACAAAAAGCAAGCAGCAACATAAAAAATATACATTGTGATATTTAAAAATAAGTAAACTGGCCATTTTTTTTCCATCTCATTTACAAGACAGCTCAACTTGTCTTCATAATGCGAGAAAAGCATATCAAGGAAAATTTGATACCAATGCCAATGCTTCGAAAACGTTTGTGCTGTAAAAATTTGAAATTGATTCCAAGCAACTCGGCAATTTGGTATGAATTTGATGCCTACTTATGTTTTTAAATAAAAAAAACTACAAAAAAATGACTGAGCATTTGTCCCCTCCATTGTTGGAACTGAATGACTCTTCCTTATAATTAATGAGAGTCACTGAGAGTTTTTAAACAAGATTCCTCAATAAAAATCCATTTAAAAAAAGTATCAGCTTAGTTAGCTTATGTTATTTACACAACTGCTGCTTTCCATATTTTCTCAACAGCCAAAAACCTTGTGGATTCCAAGAAAGCCCTTTACTTTCTAATTTATTGTAAATGTATATAAAAATTGAAAGGAATGAAATTGCTTTTGGTTACTTGCCATAACATTGTAGATGCTCATTCATACAAATCTGGAGCCATTGACCTGTTAAAGCCTCACACCCTGGATCTCATAGGCCAGGAAGATGAGCAAGATACCCCTGTAGCCAAACACCACACTTGGACCCAGTGAAACAATCACAAATGAAAGTTGATAACAGAGTCTGGGATTATGAACATACATCGTGTTGATGGAGTCTGTCTGTTAGAAGGTATTGTGATCAGCACAGCATGGATCATTTGAGTTTGAAACTGCAATAGACTAGGGAGTTTTTCTAAACTGATAAACAAAACTGCTTGTACCAGTACAGTCAATCATCTATTCAAATTCAAAGTCAAAGATCATGAAAGGTCTAAAAAATTAAAATATGCAAATATATCACGAGGTGTAAGATCTACATACTATACATAGACACATAAATATTTTCATAAAATAGTATACAAAAAAAAAAAGAGAGATTGTTGAAAAAGATTTAAAGGCAGACAAGATTTTCAAATTTTTATGAAAAATATTTATCTTCTTTAATCTATCTCTTTGACATCCTTTTACTTCCTGTTATTTCCATTTTTCTTTACTATTTCTACTCATGACAAAGTGTTGAACCTGAATAAAGATTATATTTCTATGTCTTTTCAAATCTTGACCATGTGTTTTTTCTCTGAAAATTTAATTAAGCTGAGTCACGTACTAGCACCAAGTATACAAATACCAAACCTCTGCAAAAAAAGGGAAACTAGTACAAGTGGACTTACTGGTGAATTGTTCCACCTGGGTTCATGCAATGTGGTCTCCTTAAGGTGTGAAAGCAACATTTCGCATATTCCTAGCAAATTTGTAGAATTCATAGCACAATAAATGGCATCCGTTATTGCTTCAAAGTCTTCAAGCATCATCCCTCTTTCCTCCAATCTGGTTTAGTTGAATTTCATCCCTCTTTCCTCCAATCTGGTTTAGTTGTAAAAATAAATAGGTGTCATTATCTAATTTCATTTCTTTCTTTAAAGTTTAGCAAAAAGTAAAAAATTATGTAAAATTTCTTTTGTCAGTACATTTTCCTAATTTTGTGCCAGAAACTGCTACACTATTTCTTCAGTTATAAACCATAAGCTCTAGTTAAAAGTACCTTATGAAATGTCTAATACAATATAATCGTGGTTGCTTGTAATAGAGTCACTCCGCAGCAGATTTGTTGTTTAGATGAGCATAGTTATGAACTATTTCATTTCCTTTAATGACTTAAAACCTTTTTAATTTGAGCATTGCAAGAAATTATCTTAGTGAGATTTGAGTGCAACTTATACAAAATTTTAGATATTGGCTAGCTGAAGTATGGCAAATACTTTGTGGGCAGATAATGCTAAAGCAAGGTTTCTATAAAGCAAAATAGTTGAGTTTCAATCCTGGAGAAAGACTTTTTTTTGGTAACACTATGGAGAAATTTAAAAGAATTCATGTAAATTTTTTGATTTTGACAAAGAAAAGGAAGAGGAATAAGACATTGATGATGTTCATGTTGAAGATGACAGTGCAATACTGATAATCATAAAAGCGGGGACACAATCTTCAAGTCCACATATATAAAAAATAAATATAGATGTATTTGTTTTTAAACAAGCGACGTTTTGTCTGCAGTGAAAATTAAAATACCTTTTCCTCTTCATACATACTTGACAACAGCATTGGGGAAGGCAAAGGCCATGACTCAAACAACATCATAAGCCACAGAGACATCAGGGTATTCTGTGATGTGATGAGACTGATGTCAGGCTTGTTGAGCATTCTGTCGAGGCGCTCAGTCAACTGCTGGGCGGTCTGAAGGAGAAAAGTATGGGTGGAATAGGGTGGGTTTACATAGAGAGGAAGAGAAGAGGAGGAGGAAGGAAATGTTCTGGTATATAGCTAAATCATTTTGTTTTAGGATAATCTGAAAGTATTAATGACTCACAGCTTTGACAGTAATTTATAAATAGCCTGTTCCATGAGACAAAACCATGCAAGAATAAATATGCCAAAATAACAGTAAAGAGCCTCTGTCTCCCATTTTTCAAATAAGATGGATAAACTCATTCCCCGTTGTCTTTGCTACGCAAATAAAAATATTTATCCTAATGAAGTATAACGGTTTCAATACTTTTCCTCAATTTTCAGCCTAGCATGCCAACTTGTCATGTGATCGGTCTCCTCTGTCACTTAGCATGCCTAAATCTGTTTCTAAAATACTTGGAAAACTTAGGGGACTGGAAGGACCTTCAAAAATGAACATAAAGAGCGATTATCTAACAGTTCTGAAGTAGACACAAAACCTAAATCAGTCTTATGAAATCCCACCTTCTCCACTTTACTTACCATACCAACTTCTGTCATGCTTGGCTTCTACTGTAGATGATAAGACTGTGGTGAAGGGTCCCTCAAGGGCCTCCTCTAGCTGCTCCACAGTTCATATGTGGCGATTGTCCTTGACCTTGTACCGATTATCAGGGTACCAACCAATGATGAACCACACATACTTCTCTTCATAAAGTTTCTTTTTACACGCCTGGGAAGATCAAATGAGTAAGAATACAATGATACAGTGACACCATTGACAGAGTGATCTTTCATTTGGTTTCTATAATGACTAAAATTTGATTGATTGGTATAGCTTTTTTAAAAAAAGAAAACTGTTTTGCTTCGTTTTGCCTAACCAATTGATCACCTTCAGTCAAGGCATAGCAGAGGAAGAAAGACCCAAAACTCATCTAAGGAAAGAAATTCTCCACAGTTCTGAAAGCAAATGTTCTACAAAATACCAGACTTAGTGTTCTGAGATAACTTCTGCAGTACATATAATGCAGTGAGTGTAAAAGTTATGGTGGGATATTGAAAAGAATTCAAGATACTTGCCAACCCAGCTCATTCAATTGAGTATTGTGGGGTTTGAGTTTCAGAGTGATTAATACAGCTTTGAGTTTTAGCGCTTACACATCATCTTCACAACTGTCAAAATGGAAATATTACAGTAATGTTTTTGTCTCAGTAAAGAGCACACACACACACACGCACACAAAGAAAAAAACTACAGGTTATTAATGGCCATCTGCATTATCTCCATAGTACACTATGATCGTTTACAAGGGATGCAAACCTAGATACAAACCAAAGTAGAAAAAAAAGATTACAAATTATTGTTATTTAGTCCTTTAAGGTCATATAATATGAAACATATTTCCAACATATGTTTCTTCATGTGTTTCGTTAGCAGTGGCTTACCAATACCAGTAAGAGTCTGGGTGGGTAAGCTTTAACTTCCTTGTGGGTGTAAAGATAATGGGAAAAAGTAGAAATTTTAAAAAGAATACAGATCTGTTGCATTTATAACGTCTCTTTATGCTTTTTATCTTCCCCCCCCCCCCAACTATTATCTTACTCAATTTTTTAAATTCATTCTTAAACAATTAATTCTATTTCAAAATGAAACCTTCATCACTTAAAGAAAAAAAAAATTAAATTAAAACTGCAATGTATATCAAAACAATATTCATCACATCAAAAAATTTTCCTAAACAAGCAAATAAAAAAGATATCCCCAATAGCGTGAAATATTTCATGACCAGGATTAAAATCTGTAGGACAGTGTGAGAAATATCATTCCTTCATTCGCCCTCTCTCGAGTTCCATATAAAAAGTTACCATCCTTAGTCCTCTATGTATTCACTCTTCCCTCCTTGAGCTCTATCCTCTGTCCTCTATTGTCTCCCTCCATCCATGTCAAAAAATATCTTTTCTCTATCATCCATCTCTCATTCCTCATCCTCTTTTGTGTCTTTCCATCCTCATTTATCTATTTTTTTCTTCATCCAGGACTTTTTAGTCATTTCTCTTTATTTGGATAAGCTGACCAGGATCTGGCTTTTTCTGAGATGACCCTGATCTTTTGGACTGTGGAGCTCCACAGCAATTGTCGACTTGTTTTCCACTTTCATCTCTGGATGTATGATAGGTGATCCATATCAGTTGGGGAGGATATTATCCACCACTGATAGATCCCTGTCGTGGTGGATGCTGTCATGCTTGTGGTGGTTGAGTTACATGTATGCACGTTTTCTGATTTCTCCTGCAGCACGTAGTTTCTTTCACTCGATCTTCCATCTGAAAAAAAGATTAAAAATTGGATGGTCTTATGAGCAATTATGATCGAGACAGAAACAAAATCAAACCAGACAAACAGAGGAACAGTGTGGAGGCAAAAGGTGCAACAAATGCAATCTGCACCCTTCGAACTACAGTTCAACGGAATCTGGAAACACAAAAGAGGTATATTTGTGCTTCATTGACAACACTGAAGCATAAAACATGTACTGATAAAAGACAGCAGCAATGCGAGTTGATGGGGAAATCAACTCATTAAAAAAAATAAAGCCTGATGTCACATAAGGATGTGTGCTTTCCCCAGACATTTTCTCTCTCTATAGTGAAATTATTATGCAAAACCTAGAAGGAAACCCAGGAATTAAAGTAGGGGGGCACAACTTAAAAACTTGAGGCACGCTGATGACACTGTATTAATGCCCGAAAATAAAGAAGACTTGCAACAATTATTAGACATAGTTGAAGAAGAAAGCAGAAAGAAAGGGTTGGAATTGAATAACAAAAGCACAGAAGTGATGGTGGTCAGTGGAAGCAATGAGCGTCCACAGCCCAACATCTTTATTAGTGTGAATAAACTCAAGCAAAGGAATAAATTCAAATTCAATATCAAGTGATGGACACAACTTCACTGAAATTGCATCAAGAATAGTTCAAGCAAAAATGAGTTTCCAGAGAATGAAATCAATACTAACAAAAAATCACACCTTGATTCACACAAGACGAAGAGCCCTGTAGTGCTATGTTGAACCCATTCTGATGTGTGGATGCGGGGCCTGGACAATTTCAAAACAGTTAAAAAAAGAAACTAGAGGCAAGAGAAATGTGTTCTACAAATCTCAAGAAACTGCACAGAAATCAATCAAAACAGTGTTACGAGAAGCCGACACAACAAGATCAATCATAAATAGAATACAAAAACACCAAACAACCTTTTTTGGCCATGTGATGAGGAGACAGAAACTAGAACATCTTGTGACAATTGGACTGATTGACACAGCAGGTAAAGATAGCCTGAAAAGATGATGGATAGACTAACAAAATGAATCAAAATATGACAAGCGATGAGGGATAGAGATGCTGGAAAGTCATGATCTCCCACTTTAAAGAGTACAGAACCTGATTGATTGTTTGATGAGTTCATAAGAGAATCTCCCCTTCTGTTGAACTAGATTTGGCTCAGGTGTCGATCTTGCCATTGTACTAAATTTCCCCTTCTCTTCATTTTTTATCATATTTGTAATGGTACTAGATCTAGAGGTTGATGGCTTCTTTTGGTTTAACTATAATAATTCAAAAAGTTATCACTCACATCTGGAAATACTTTGCATGAAATAAAACAAATAGTGACTACACAGTTGGCCCTATGAGACTGTTCCCTGTGAGCATAGTTATAGTCCAAAAAACTTTGGTCCATGTGCTCTCAGCGATGTGTGAACAGAGTGAGAGAGAGAGAGAGCGAATGGCAGAGAGACAGAGAGAGAGAGAGAGTCAGAGACAGACAGACAGACAGACAGACAGAGAAACAGTGAGTTATGTTTTTATTTGTTTGATAGTTTTACTAATTCATTATAAAGATTTCTGTGATTACAACAACTTCATAAAAAGATTTAATACAAGTCGTAACAGAAGCATAAGAGAAAAATCCACTTCGCATGATTTTTCTTGCACTAGTTTTTTTAACCTGATTTGTCAGAAATTTTCCATTTCAACAGTTACTTCCCTGTAAACGTGAGTCTATATTAGATCCCTACACTTCTTTAAAAGAATCATGCTTTTGTTGAGTGATTAAATCTTGGCTGAAAGCGTTAAGTCCATTCATATGGACCGAGAATCCATCAGAAGGAGGGAGAGAAAGAGAGAATGAGAGAGAGAGAGAGCTAAAAAGAATGAAAAGGAAAAAAAGAAATAGTGACACTCAGGGAGAGAGAGAGAGAGAGAGAGAGAGAGAGAGAGAGAGAGAGAGAGAGAGAGAGTTTTAAATGTACTGACTGATACAGAGATAAAAATATAAATTATAATTATAGGAACTGAAAGGACAGAGAAAAGAAGTTCAAGAGAGAGAGAGAGAGAGAGAGAGAGAGAGAGAGAGAGAGAGAGAGAGAGAGAGAGAGAGAGAGAGAGAGAGAGAGAGAGAGAGAGAGAGCTAAAAAGAATGAAAAAGGAAAAAAAGAAAAAGTGACACTCAGGGAGAGAGAGAGTTTTAAATGTACTGACTGATACAGAGATAAAAATATAAATTATAATTATAGGAACTGAAAGGACAGAGAAAAGAAGTTCAAGAGAGAGAGAGAGAGAGAGAGAGAGAGAGAGAGAGAGAGAGAGAGGAGGAGGAGGAGGAAAGAAATAGGGTCAAAAAGGTACAGAGAAAGAGTGAGTAATGTAAATAAAACATAAAGAAAAATATAAAGATTAAAAAATGTATCAAAAGTGGGGGAAGAGAGGTAACTAGGGAGGGTGAGAGGATAGAATGAGAGAGAGTGGAAGTGGAAGAGCCGGATAGAGAAAAGAGAGAGAAGAAGTAGAAAGGGGAAAATTGAATAGTGCCACTCAGTTTAAGACAAATGGGGAGTAAAATACTGACATAGACGGAGACATAAAGTTATAAAATCATCGAAATTGAGAAAACAGAAACAAAGAAGTTAAAGACAGAGAAAGAGAAAGAGAAACATGGAGAGTGGAAGAGGAAGAACTGCAAAGAAAAGAAAGAACTAGCTAAATACAGTTAGAGAGAAACAGTGAGTAATTTTCTGACATACACAGAGATATAAAGGTATAAAATAGATCATATTTCATAGGACCAAGATTCAAAAAATGAGAGAGAGGGGGAAAGACAGAAATTGATACTAAACAGACATAGAACAAAGACATAGAAAGAGAGATAGAGACTGTCAGACAGATGGACAGAGAGAGAGAGAGAGAGACATATAGTGAAAGAGGACGAACTCGAAAGAAAACAAAGAAATAGCTACACACAGTTAGAGAGAAAGAGTAATATATGTACTTAGAGGCAGACATAAAGGTAACAAAAATGTATAGAAAAGGAGAGATGAGACGAAAAAAATGTAAAGAGAGAGAGAGAAAGAGGGGGAGGGGGCGGAGTGGGATGACAGAGACACAGACAGTGAAAGAGGAAGAATCCAAAAAAGAAGAAAGAAATAGCAACACAGTGAAAAAATTGCTTGGACAGTTGCGTGGGACGCTTCCAGTATGTAAAAATCAACTGATCAAAGCTGCTCTTATGACCTACAACAGTTAAACCGCCATAACAATACCTCTTGGACAATGATGAGGTCCACGGACAGGAAGCTGCACAACACAATCGCCAGAGAGACTAAGTCAAAAGTCGCTTTTTTCTGATTGCTGGAGATGAGGGCGACTGGGTCAGTAATAACACACAGCACCTGTAATGTTTCACATAAGCAAAAAATCTTTTTTTGTTTTATGTTAAGAAACACCCTGTTGAAATACTTCTATACAAAATAATTGAGCCTGCAAAAAAAAAAAGAAAGCAAACAAAATATCAACAAGTACACTGAAATACAGGCTTATCAAAGCCAGTTCAATCACTCACAAAAAAAAAATAAAATCTAAAATGTGACTTCGCTTTTTCAAACATGTTCATAAATTATGGGTTTTTGACAAAATTCAAGTTTTAAAGAAATAAGCAGCCAAAGTGTTCAATTATACAACTGTCTTGAGAAGCTTAAAGCAAAATATCTAGTTCAAAATTAAAATTCAGTAAGGCTTTTTTAAAAACTTTTTCAGCTTCCCTAGTACAAAAAGCCAAAGCACTGTTTCTCAAACTAAGAACCAGCTCAAAATACAAAGTTATCAAGACAAACAGCATCACTAAACCTCAAAAAAGATACCAGCAAACTATGGAGACTAATCGGTCAAATTAATGATGAAAATAACAGAAATTGTTCCATAACTGTTGAAGCAGCTGGGAAGGTACTAACTGGTAAGCAGGTAGCAAACGTTTTAGCAGAAAACTATGAAAACGAAAGTGATCTTCACGTTGATCCACTGCGACAAAGAGAGGCTAAAAATGAGAAGGAAAAGGGAAGCAAAAAATCAACAGCTGAAAAAAATGAAGAAAGAAATAACACTATATGAACTACTCTCAGCTAATAAAAAGTCAAAGCTAGCTAAGAAAAGCACCAGGAGAAGATAAAATAACCAACCAGATGATTAAAAATTTGGGAAACACTACCTTACTGAAACTACTAGAAGTCTTCGACCTGAGCTGGAAAACTGGAACAGTACCACAAGTATGGCCCACAGCCATTATGATCCCAATCTACAAAAAGGGTAAAGACAAGAAGGAACCAGCCTATCAGTTTGACCAGTTGCATCTCCAAATGTCTTGAAAGAATTATTAACCAGAGGCTTGGTTACCATCTTGAAACAGAACAGAAGCTGGTGCCCAAACAGACAGGATTTAGGCGCTATCACAGCACAGGATAAAGTCACCCTCCTCTCACAAGAGATAGAAGATTGCATTCAAGAACAAAAAGTCGTACATGCTGTATGGATTGATCTACAAAAAGCATTTGATAAGGTGTGGAAAGATGGCTTACTGATCAAACGACAAAGAAATGGAATAACATACCAAATGTAATCATGGATACGCTCATACCTCCACAATTGAACAACGAGGCTCAATGTCAGTGGCCACAATAGAAAAGAAATGCAAATGAAACAATCTTGAAAAGTATCTATCAAGGCACATTCAGGCAACACCTGGAGTATGGATCCACAAAATGGGGAACAGTTGTAAAAACACACTAGCAAACACTTGACAAATTCAAAATCAGACATTATGAATAATATTAGGAGGAACAAAAATCAACCCCAATCAAAGCAATGTAAGACCTTACTAGTATACAGTTCTTAAAAGACAGGAGAGACACTAAGATTATGATCCAAGCAGCCAAAACTACCTGCATGCCAAACAATCGATTGAATACAAGACTCAAACAACCCATCAAAAGTCACCTAAAGCGTAGCAGTTTTGAACATCAGAGTAAAAAGTCAAGCAGCATTTTAGAAAGCCCTTGTGTGTGGCATAAACAAAGCTAAGGACATGTGAGGTGAATGCCAGCAAGTCACCATCTTTACAGACACCAAATCAGTCTTGGAGGCTCAAGCTGGAGACAAGTTACCTGACCTGACCAGGAAGCTAAAAAAGCTTTCCCAATGTCACCGAGTTGCCCTGCAATGGATACCAGCTTACTGCAGAATCCTAGGAAATGAAATGACAAACTAAATAGCAAAGGAAGGTGCCAGTGAGACTCAATATGAGAACTCAGGGACTCTAAAGGGAAAAAAGTCCCTGCTGAATGCAACTCTCTCCCCCCCTACCCTTCCCCGTCAAACAAATGCGACCACACATTGGAGAGATGGGACCAAACCAACATATCACAGGTCTCCGTATAGGCACTGCCGCCTAAAAAGACATCTATATAAAATTAAAATAGAAAGCTCCCCTTCATGTGCCTGTGGTAAAGGCAAAACACCACACAATGTTCTACAATCCTGCCCTCTATATGAGGAAACCAGAAAACAACATGGCCATGCACTATCTACAAAGAAACCAAACTCCATGGCCAAAAGGGGGACCTACAAAAGACATAATCATTTATAAAGATGACTGGACTGGCGCTAGAATCAGCTTAACAAGAAGAAGAAGATATATATATATATATATATATATATATATATATATATATATATATATATAAATCTAATGGATAGAAATTGCTTTTGGTTCCTATCCACAACATTGTAGATGCTCATGCCAACAAATCTGGAATCACTCACCTGTTTAAGTTTCACACTCTGAGTCTGATAGGCCAGGAAGATGCCAAAGATGAGCAGGATACCCTTGTAGCCAAACACAATACTTGGACCCAGTGAGCCAATCACAGACGAAAGATGATGACAGAGTCTGGGATTATGAACACAGATCATGTTGATAGAGTCTGCCCATTAGAAGGTATTGTGATCAGCACAGCAAAGATCATTTGAGTTTGAGACTAAGGGAAATTTTCTAAACTGATAAGCAAAACTGATTGTTTCAGTACAGACAATCACCGATTTCAATGGAAAGTGAAAAATCATGCAAGGTTTAAAAAATTTAAAAAAATTCAAATATTTCAAGACATACCAATAAGGCATAAGATCTACAAAGAGACATAAATATTTTCATAAACCATTATATAAAAAAGAGAGATTGTTTTATTAATCCTCCCACGCTCTATCTCTATCTCTTCGAGGTCCTTTTATTTCCTGTTATTTTCCTTTTTCTTCCCTATTTTTTTCTCAGTCCAAATTGTTGAACCTAAATAAAGATTTTTGTTTTCAATTTTCTTCGCAACTTATCTCATTGTTTAACTATTATCTTGATCATGTGTTTTTTCCTAAAACTTTAATTAATCTGTGTCACATGCTAGCACTGAGTATACAAATACCAAACCTCTGCAAAAAAAAAATAACCCATTACATCTGGACTTACTGGTGAATTGTTCCACTTGAGTCCATGCAATATGGTCTCCTTTAGCTGTGAAAGTAACAATTCGCAAATTCCCAGCAATTGTATAGAATTCCTAGCGCAATAAATGGCATCGTTTATCTCTTCAGAGCCTTCAAGCTTCATCCCTCTTTCCTCCAATCTGGTTTAGCTGAAAAAACAAATAGATGTCATTGTTGTCCTTTTATTTATTTTTTTTTAATTTAGAAAACAGAAAAATTTATGTAAAGTTTCTTTCGTCAGTATATTTTCCTTTTTTGGTGCCAAGAACAGTATCACTGCGTGGCACATTTATTGTTATGGTGAGCATAGTTCGGGACTATTTCAGTTCTATTTCCTTTAATGACTTAACACCTTTTTAATTTGAGCATTATAAGAAATCTTCTTTGTGAGATTAGAGTAAATATTATAAATAAAATCTTCACTGATTTGGAAACATCCGTAAAAAAAATTATGATGTTGGAATTTGAATTTTTTACACTTTTATCTGTGGTAAGTTATATCTTTTTTTTTTTAAGACATCTTCTGTCCTCAGTTCCATGCTTCATTTCTACTTTTGTGTGCAAATTAGCTTATTGTATTGAATTACATTTCAAGCTAAAGCTTCTACAGTGTGTTGAGCATTGACAAATAAGATGGTTATACTGAACTGATAAGGGCCTCCTCTTGCTGCTCCACAGTGCATATGTGATGATTGTTCTTGACCTTGTACCAGTTGTCCGGGTACCAAGCAATGATGAACCACACATACTTCTCTCCATAAAGTTTCTCCTACATGCCTGGGAAGATCAAATGAGTTAGGATACAATGACGTAGTATGTCCAGAGAAGCCAACTGACTACGAAAAAGAATCCTGAACTTTTTCCGCACCCCCAAAATGTCAACGAGAGAGACTTAGTGACCCAAGAACATAACTTTTCTCAAAATTGTACTAAGAACCAAAGAAAATAAATGGTAATAACAGGAATCCATGAATAAAAATAAACACAAAGAGATAAACATTATAAAATGTACAACAGAATATATGCACTGTTTTGATTAAGTGTTTTAGCCATTAATTACCAATCCTTACCACATCTAGTTGTATTTAAGTGATAAAGGTGGGAAATAACTGAAAATCTTGCCCAACCAGTTGTTTTTCTTTTAAATATAAAAAGGGTTCTTTATTGGAATAGGAAAACATAAAGAGAGGAAAAATGATTTACATAGTGACACAAACTTTATGAAAAAAAAATCCAAATTCTTTCTGTCCAGCCTTGGGATCAGAGAGTGGATTTACATGTATGTAGTTTTAAATGGTAGATCCGACTATCAAGTTCTTCATTTCCTTTGCCTGAAGCAAGATCTAGGTTTTCACCTAATTTTATAACAATCCTCATCAATATTGCCTTTTCCTTCATTGATAGAGGTCCCTAGACGATCTAGATGGTTTAGAGACATGAACTTGGCCTCTTCAAAAAGTGATTAACAAAAGACATTATGAAACAGAAAGAAGCAAGCTAGGAACGAAACCAGACGATTTCCGAAAGTATTAGGACTCTTTGGCATTTACGTACAGTTTGATTACAAACATAAGTTAATGGTTAAGAAGAGCATATTGAACATCAGGGTCTTGGATTGATGCATGAAGGCATATTAGTTTATAAAGCCGGCCATAGACGTGTCGATAAATTGATGCTATCAATTGACTGGCAATATTGCTAACAATATCCCAAGCAATAATTGCCTTCCATCTGCCCACACACGCGTCGACAAAATCATTCGATCCGCAAGCTGAACTTGTGCCATTGTGTTAAATGGAGTGTCAAGCAGCAGCCGTAAAGGCGCTCTCTGCGGCTATGATTATTAAGATTTACAGAAGAAGAGCTAAAAAAAAAGACGCTCACGTAGAATATGGGTGAAGCCGTGGCTACTAAAAAAAACAAGAGTCATCCCATGTTAATTTAATAAGGGAATTACAAGATATTCCCGAAGACTGGAAAAACTATTTGCGCATGAACAAAGAAAATTATTTTGACTTGTTGGAAAGGATTAACACTTTGATTAAAAAGCAAGACAATGTCATGCGCTCGGCTATAACCCCACATGAGCGACTTGCTGCCACTTTGAGGTTTTTGATAACCGGTTGGGTCTTTGGAAGACCTCAAATTTAGCACTAGCATGTCTGCGCAGGGAAGAAAGAAACACGATTTTAAGTAACATCAATGATTAAAAATGTTCACCTTTGGTAATTGTCTCTTATTCATTTCATATAAAATCGTGTTTGGGTCTTTAAATAATTAATAGATTTAGGTAACGCGATTTGTGAAGAGTGATGTAAAGCTATATCATATAATTATACTGATAGATAGTAGATTCAAAAAAAAAAAAAAAAAAAACACATGGGCGGGAGTGGGGAGACAAGAATATTGTGTTTATAGAGACAAATAACGAAATAAAATTTAATTCTCTAATACGTGTTCTAAAAAGCATCTCTACGCTTAGTCTATGCTAATTTTGGGGCGAGAAAACCGAATCTGTTGTCAGTTGCAAAATCCAATGCCTCATAAATGACCATTTGACCAGCAAGAATAGCTTACTGCACCGGCGTCGGCTTCTCTGGCCTTAAAAAAACAAAGGGCCTGCCGCAGATCGACAAGGTCGCGCGGCGCGGGCAATTTATTTTCAGGTTGTACCAGTCAGCGAGCAATCAGCTTTCGATGTCGATAAATTTCTGCAATATCGCCATACACTAGGCAAGATATTGCCAAAATGATCGCAAAGCGATGATTTACAGCAATTATTGCAACGGGAATGGCCGGCTTAAGATAAGTTCAAGATCAGACTAAATCCGGACTTCTTAAAAATCAGAACTTACAAAAAAGGGTTTCAGCCCTGAACCTCCGCCACACAGGCATATCAGGAACGATTTATTTCTCTGTTTCAAGAAATAAGAAAACAATATGCAGAAGTAGGGTGTATTATAATAAAAAAAAACAAAAACAAAACAAAAAGGATTTCAGGCGCGAACCTCCGCCATATAGGCAGAACATTGCCATTGTCTTTATTTTTTCCACATATGACAGATATAAAAAAAAAACAAAAGGGGGTGAAGGTTTTCAGCCACGATCCTCCGCCATATAGGCACTCTCGGTATCGCCTACTCATCCAACACCACATTGACGAAGTACCCTAGTCGCCGGTACCTCTGAGGAGGTTGTGGTTCTCACACACCCGTCCGACAAAACTTCCCTCCCAGCATCTATTCTCCAATGTATAACGAGTGTATTATGGGAGGAGCCACACCAGACCCAAGGCATACATGACGACTGGCGCGCGCCGTCATAGCGTGTGGACCTTGACCGTTTTACGGGTCTTAACACCGTTAGGGATTAGAGCCAGTTCTTGGTTCGTTACCTAGCCAAGCTTACAACCTATTAACAATTGGAGGGCTTTATATAGTAACCTATTGGGAAGTCCAATTTAATGCAGTTTACTTAGTGTGCATATTGATGCATTGTACTAATTAATTTAATTGATTAAGTTTGATAAAGCTGCTGAATTGGACTAAAATGGAAAGACATTTTGTTTATCTCAACTAAAAAAATGGTTTTGTGATATTTACTCATGATTTCCTCATAACAAAAAATTTCACCCCCTTTAACGTTGCTGCTAAAGACAAGTCACTCAAAGTAATAATGGCCTCCACTGTGTTTACATCAGTGAACTTGTTTACAACATGAACCACCTACTGAGTATTAATCAGGTTGTCTCACACCCTCGCCAGGATATTGGTAAAGTGAGAAAGGTTGCTTTCTTTTATCTTTTCCAACTAAATACCTATTTCTGGATGTCCGTGAATTGACCCTCACAAAATATAACTGATATGTCCTAGATCAGCGTATTGAAGGAGGAAAAGAAGAAAGCGTGAAACAAACAAACCAACAACTAAAGTATTCGAGAAAAGACGTGTGTAAAGATGACCCTTGCAAATGAGAAAAGACAAACTAGATATGGGACCATCAGGATCCCTCTCCAACCTACTCCTGAAATCTCTCTATATCTACTGAACTGACAATCATTCCTCTTTGCATAGTTCCTCAATCATCATTTACTTCATAACATTTCGCTTTTCTTCTCTTTATATCAGAGGTAGAATCCCACTTTCCAAAAGACCAGCTTCCTCCCTTCCCATCTCAGGGAAGAAGCCAGTCGCTTTCTCAATGCATTCTGA